>VZSC01017689.1:14317-98850 GCA_013398225.1 Steatornis caripensis
TCATAGCCCTCCGCTGGACTCTCTCCAGTTGTTCCCTGTCTCTCTTGAACCGGGGAGCCCAGAACTGGACACAGCACTCCAGATGGGGCCTCAAATCACTTGTGCTGTGAACACAGCCTGTAAATTACTTCCTCTGCGGTCCTTGCCTTAAACGCCAAAACAAGATCTAGCACACTTCCAACTTGAAACAAATTCTGCCTCTCTCATCTCACGCTGCTTCCTTCTGCTTTCATTTCATTTAACCCTCCCATGCTCCGCGCGAGCTGCTGCCCGCACACCATTTCATCCTCCCCAGGATCCCTGCCCGGCCTCACCTCCAGCCTCTTCCCCACAGCCCCTCCAGAGCCACTTTCCCGGATCCCACTGAGAAGGAACAGCAACTATTTTTAGGCCGCGCCTGCACGCTAAGCACAGAGGAATGCGGCCGAGAGCGGGGCTTGCCGGGAGCAGAGGCGACGGTGTGAGGGCAGGCGCCTCCCGCGGCCCCACGGACGCTGCCCGCAGCCGGGCACGCCAACGGCGGGCGGAGCTCGCGACGGCGCTGCCCACAGCTTCCCCGGGCTCGGCTGGGGCTGCGACCCTCGGGACCCGGGCGGCCGGAGCCAGGCTGCCTGTCCTGGCTGCCCCTCTGCTACAGCGCACGGATCTCCGCCCGCAGCCTCGCCTCGCCCGACACCTTCTGCCCAACACTGGACGTTGGCGGGGCAACGGCCCGCCAGCCGCACCAGCGCGCGCCGGCCCCAAAGCCAGCACAGCCACCTCAGGGCCGAGGCAGGGGCTCCGGGTCGATCCCCGCCTCCGCCCGGCCCCCGAAGACGAGGACTCGCGGCCCCAGCCACTCGGCTGCCGGGGACGGGCGAGACCCGCAGCACCACCCCCCGCCGCGTGCCGGGGGTCTCCTCAAGACGGGGCGAGCAGCGCGCGCCCAAGCCAAACCCCTCTCTCTTCTCCCCCCCCACCTCCCCCCCCGCCTTATGTAACGGGCGGGCGCCGCCATTGGCCGCCGGAGTCGGGTAGCGCGCCGGCCGGGCGGGGCCGCGCGTGCGCAGTGCTGACGCGCCCCCGCCCCCCTTCCTCCTCCTCCTCCTCCTCCTCCTCCNCTTCGCCGGCCGGCCGGGGAGGCCAGGCTGCCTCAAACTGCAGCTTGTTTCTGGAAGTGACAGCGGGAGCAGCTGTCGGTGTCCGGTTTTAGGACTTGAAACTCTGCTCAGGTTGTGTTTGCTGACAAGGAGCTGACGCTGTGTGAGGCATTAGCGTATTGCGGGCTTCGGCCTTGCTGCCCTGTAATGCCCGTGCTGCTGCCATTATGGTTTGGCAGCAGATTTTTCCGTGGTGTTAGGCTTCCTATGTGCTCACGCGTTTTTATTTCAAAACGGCAGGCCTGTTTGCTGGACTCTTCCGAGGGTGTGCCTGATAAGGAAAATAACACTTACCTGCATTGTGTAATTGAAATATAGATTTAGCCTTGTAGGTGAACTCATCATTCTTTTAACTGAACTTTGGGATTATTTTTGTCACTTTCTGAATATGCTGATAGTCCAAATAGTCTTAATTTTCCAGTAATTGAGTATTCGCTCTATGCTTTGACTGTGTTAGTGTTATTTGCAGTATTTGTACTCTTGAATTTTTGCTCTCAGGCATCATGTGGAGGTTGATATTTTTAAGCAGATGTTTTTGTTCATGTTTTCTTGTTTGTCTGAACTGAACAGAGCAGTTGCCAAATACGTACAGGCTCAGTGTGGCTGGCTGTTTCAATGTACTACTTAACAAGCTCTTATCGAGGGACTAAATTACGAAGTAATATGCAAAGACTTTGTGAAAATCATTCTTTTATTATATCTGAGTATTTTTTATCAGGAACGCCCTGACTTCTGGAGGATTACTGTAATGCTAGTAAAGTAGAACCGAAATAAAACCTACAGTTCCTTCTGTGTGTGTAAAGCTGTTGGCAATATCTCTTCCTTTTTTTTTTTTTCCAAATGAGAATTCAGTGTTCCCGTTGAACCATGCTGTACATAAACAGTGTGAGGCCCTGGCTGGGATGTTTTAGAATAACTGTAGCATGCGGTGAAACACAGACCGGTATTTTCAGCCTTACTAAATAAAATTCAGTGCTGTTTCTTGTGGAAACTGTTGAATGGCATGTGTATTTCTGTATGCTTGCTAATAGAATTTGTGTTTTATTGTGTTCAACTTTGTTAGCTGTATGGACTTCTGAATTCTCCTTTAGAGAAACTGATGGGGGAAGAGGAGGGAACGCTGAAGATGTAGTGTAGTACTTTTGCAAAGGGTTATGTGGTGGTGTTAAATGCCATGAAAGAACTGGACTGTGGCCTGAGAGGTGCCTCTCAATCCACAAGAGCTGTTCTGGGTTTCAGGACTGTCTTTATGCTCAGTGTGATGCTACATGTCCAGAAATTCTTGCAATACTAGTGAATTTCCAGGTGTAGTTGATGTGTCATAGAAACTTCATTTTCGTAATGCTTTTAAGGGCTTCTCATGCATATTTACTGGAGGTCAGTCTTGGTTTGGACAGGCCATTCCCCTCTTGCCGTGGAAGGCTGTCTGTCATTGCAGGAAGGACTGCATGACAAACCTGTTGTAGCCACGCAGTGTGTCTGATGACTACCAAACGTAGCAGCAAGTGCCCAGGTTGTGTACGGGAGCAAGGACCAACCAGCCAGCCTCCAGGGAATGTTAGACCTTACTAGCAGTCCTGGAAATGATGGACTTCACTAGCTGTCCTCTGCTTGTGTAGTAGGTCTTGCGCTTTTGTGAGACCTGCACAACTGGATTGTGTGTGGGCCGTGAGGGGCTGCGAGAAAGATAATAGCAGAAGGTGGGCTGCTTGGCTTGTTCTATAACCACGCTCTGAAGCCGGCTCTGTTGGTGCAGCCGAATCCTGCCTGACGTCTGCTCTGGGGGTGGGGTGCAAGCTGAATTGGGAGGCCTGGTGGGCTGCATGCAGGTGGAGCATTGCGTTTGTAAAATACGCTGGTTTGCTGCTCCCTGAAATGGGATTTCTGTAGCTTGTTTTTTCATGTGGTGGATCTCCTAATGGCAAGTGGCAATAGTGTTTGCTTCCTTTGCGCTGCTGTGTCGTACAGAGAAATGGCTTCTGTTGGAGGCAATTTTACTTCTTTTTAAGAAGTATGTATGCATGTAAAGTCGGCTGTAAATCTGTCAGCTGTATGGCCACCTATAAAAATGGCCTTGAATAAAGAGGGATGACCTCTTGTTCTTGCCATTCCCAACTCCAAAGCAGATCGCAAGCACATACACCAGAAGACAGTAATACAGCTTGGGTAATGCTTTGATTTGCCTTTCTTGGAACTTGTTTCAAGTTCCAGAAACAACGGTTGAGTCTTAAAGAACAAACACCCTACATTTTACTGTACCTGTGGAAATAGAGAGTAAGTTTCTATTAACTATAAACATTAATTGTTCTGACTACTGAAAGCACTTTTCAAAAGTAAACCTTGCAGCTTTGTAGAGGAAGGAACCTTAGAGTGGACTAAATAATTCCGGTCCGTATTTTAACAAAAATACTAAAACCCGAGAGTCTTTCCATAGTGAAGAGCTTGAACAGATGTCTGTTGTATATGAATTATGGGAGTTGTAGGCCTTAGGGACAGAGCGCGTGACTGCTTTATGCTCATGGTTACGGCTTCTGAGCCAGCTAGCAGCAGTAGTTTCTCACATTTGTAGACTAAATGTCTTCTTTTTGTTTGTAGATATGGCTCGTGGACAGCAGAAGATTCAGTCGCAGCAGAAAAATGCCAAAAAGCAAGCTGAGCAAAAAAAGAAACAAGGACATGATCAGAAGGCTGCAGCCAAGGCTGCCTTGATATATACCTGCACTGTCTGTAGGGTAAGAGGAATTGAAGACAAAACATTATTGTAGGCAGGTCTGTCTTCCAGCCTAGAGCAGAATTTTTAGAAGATTATATAGTGGAAACTAAAATTCTTCTTAAGTGGCTGTCTAGCTTGTTGCTATAAGCATTTGCATTTGTTAAACAAGTTGCTTGCAGATTACTCGGCTTTACTGGTAATCGAGATATGAGGAAATCTGAGAGGTCATGCACAAATCTGTTTTGGGCAGTTATCTTGCTTTTGAATTGCAGGGGTCTGCACGTGTGGTTAGTATGACATATAAAGTGTAAAAACCGTGAGATCACTTCCTGTTTAATCTCCAGATGGAAGCATCTTTTCTTTGCGGTGGAATTGGCCCGTCTTAGAGTCAGTGGTTATTGATGTTAATGTAGAGAGGAAAAGTGGTGTTGCCAAAAGCTTTAGTGTAAGTTTGATACACCATAACTTGTACTAGAATAAACGACTTGACAAGGGAACTGAAATGCGAGCGCTAATCAGATTATATTTTCCTTCTGGCTGGTTTTCCTGAATGTGCTTGTTTTGGAGCTGAAGGATAATCTTGCCATTTTCACTTAAGTGGTCAGTCCCAGAATAGATTTGTCACTTTGAATGTCTTAAATAAGATTCCAAATTAAGGGCTGCTCACTTAAGTGCTTGTAACCAGCTCCTCTTTTTGCGAAATCGGGCTGTAGCAGCAATCGCTTTGGGCAGTTGATGCCTGCAACTGTGTAGTAGCAGTGGTCTGAGACAGCTTGTGGCAAGTAGAGAATCAGTCTGTGCCACATAACTTTATTGGCCTGTTGATAAACAAAAGAAATAGCTGTCATAAAGATCTGGTTCTGACAAGGATAAATGCTTTTTAGGTGTTGAAAAAGAAAATTGTGACAAGGTAGGTTTTCCACCAAGCCAGCCTGGGAAGATCTGTAAGATCTGCATGGAGGTTTCTAGCAGGAGTAATGCAGTTGATGAACATGCCAAAACAGTGGGATACTAGTGCTTAAAAGCACCTCTCTGAAAATCTGAGGTTAAATTTTCTCTCTTAATCTGCAGCCAAACTAACGGTGCTTCTGTCGCTAGAGCAGTGTCACTGAGGAGACAGTTTGCTTCAGGAAAAAGAAAATAAAACATAGCGGGGAACAGGTTTTGTAGAACCATTTAACTCTTACACTGTGCATAAAGTTAAATGTCTCTCTTTAATCAGACACAAATGCCGGATCCCAAGACCTTCAAACAGCACTTTGAAAGCAAGCATCCTAAGACTCCACTTCCTCCAGAATTGGCTGATGTTCAGGCATAAAGTTGTCTACAGGTCATTACCTTAATTTTTAAGTTATTGTCTGAGGTATATTATGAATCAGTTTTTTTACCACCAACAACAGGGACTTAAAACTTGCTTTGTTTCCTTTAATATGGTAATTAACTTTAGGTTGAAGTTATACCCCTGAACTGTTACACGGGAGAAACAAGCTAGTACTTACGTAGGTGAAATGGCTGTGGCATTTCACTGTGCATGGAGGGTGTTTTAAAAGGCATTAAGGGTCTTTTAAAAGGGATTAATGTTATTANGGGACTTAAAACTTGCTTTGTTTCCTTTAATATGATAATTAACTCTAGGTTGAAGTTATACCCCTGAACTGTTACACAGGAGAAACAAGCTAGTACTTACGTAGGTGAAATGGCTGTGGCATTTCACTGTGCATGGAGGGTGTTTTAAAAGGCATTAAGGGTCTTTTAAAAGGGATTAATGTTATTACAAATGATCATCATCAGAGTCGTAGGAATACTTCATTATTTAGTTCTTGCTTTGAAATGTTGGTTTTGCTTTGAAAAAGTACGTATAATAAATACAGTCTGTCTGTTGCTACAAAACATGTAGTGGAAATAGTTGTTTAGTGTGTTTCCAAGAATTGAGTCTCTTTGTTGCTGAAGCTATGCAAGTGAACGCAGATTTTTCTGCATTCAGTTATAAAACTTAACCTCTGCCTTAGCTATAGAAGAGATTTCCCAATAGCCAGTTGTTAGTCTGTAAGTGAAAGTGGTTATAATAAAAGGCTGAAATGAGGTAAAAAGCAGTATTATGGTATTTGATTCACGTAAAGGTAAACAGCATTGTGTAACGGTTCAGCTTAACTGAGTTATTCTTGTTTTTTATAGGTGAGATCATGGCACCTATTGACTCTTCTACTGTCAGACCTTACATAACAAACCTGCAGCTGCTTTTCTAAAACTGTTGATCAGCAAAAATGAAGGGGCTACAGAAACATTCATATTTTTATGCTGTTCCCTCTTGGGCTTCATGCAAAGACAATTCTGTGTAAATGTACAGTTGTGCCCTATTTGGAAATCCTGAAAAATCAGCCCATACTTGTTATAAAAAATTTTTTACAATTGTAATTATATTGATGTTCATATTGTGTAAAATAACTCATTTAATAAAGTAGTACTTTGATTTTACAATATCACAGATTAAATCCTTGTAGAAGTTCTGTTTCAACTTTCTGCATTATCTGCCTTATAAAATAATAAAAAATACAAAGTGGAATTTTCCCCATCCTGCCGAAACATGAGCAGTTATCATTCCACTGAAAGTAATGTACATTACAGTAAATTAATCTTAAGTGAAGAGGGAAGCTGCTCAGATTTACTGTTCAGTGTGCTGCCTGCTTGAGCCCAGTCACTCGCGGTTGAGTTGTTGGCTCAGGGCGCAGCAGACTCCCTAGAAGCTGCACGAGAATCGTGAGACTTACTTCTACATTTTTGTCCTGTCTACTGGAGCCTAATACTGCAAGCCATTTCGAATAGGATTCCTTCACTGTAAGGGATCATGTTCCTTGAAGTCATGCACTGGAGAGACTCTTGTTATGCTTGTAATCCTTTATATTTGGTAGATGGCTGAGGAAGCTGAGAGGTGGCAGGATTGGATGCTTCTGGGTATACTGGCTTGAAAAATGCTTGCAAATACTAGGTTAAAGCAACTCTGCTCTTGGTTGAAAAACTAATTTGAAAAGATTTTTAATGATATTTTGAGCAGTCAGCCGCATATGCTCCCCCTCAAATGCGTCTTGTTATTTCAGTAGCAACTCTTCAAGAAATATGCAAAATAGCCAGCCATTAATAATCTTTCCTCACAACCAGCTTGAAATAAGCCTGTTGGAAAAGAGCCAAAGTAACTAAAATAATATGGCTACTTTAAGAAATCAGATGAGATTAAAGTTGCATTGACAAGAAAAAAGCTGGTTAATAACTCTCTGGCCAAGAACATTTGAGCAGCTAAACATAATTAAAGTGATCTGGGCTGAGTTCTAATCCTGGAGGTACAGCACAGAAGTAGTGGAGAAACACCTGAATTGTGCTAGAGGGTCTGCTGTACAAAATCCCATCTTTGGCATTTGGAGGGGGCTTGTTTAAGAGCTTTAGTTTTGACCTTGCAGTAAGAAGCAATACTAGAATTCCTGTGATTTACTGAGGTTACAACGGAGGTAAAAATTCTGGCAGTCCAAGTAACCCTTGCTACACAGCAGGACTGTACATCTGACCTTCAAATGGCTTCCTAAAATCTAGGACCATAGTCTCAAAGACTCATTCACTTAAAAGAATGCACTTGGTATTTTATTATATAAAGTCAAAGCCTTTGTCTTTGTCCACTCATTTGCTCTTTATTGAACTACTTCTGTGAGACTAGCTTCCTGTCCTCTTTGCTGTGACAGTATCTCTGTAAATACTTACTTTGGCATAAAGTTTCTCTGTATTATAGTCACTCCAGGATAACCTGCATACCACTTAACTTTTATAGATAATGTTGTTCTCTGAGAGTAATTCACTACTGCACTTGTACACCTGACATCAGAATGTAACGCTTCATTTATTTTTCTTTAATGTCATCAATACATATATCCTGAAAAACTGGCTCCCACAAGGCAAGAAATCTGCTCTCAACATTCATGCTGTATGGGGGAGAGGTACTCTAATGATTCTGATGCTGTAGTTTGTCTAAAAATACGCGGAGTGCAAATGGATAAAGATGTTTCTTGCACTGATTGGTAATCTGGTTTTACTTTGGAAAATGTTCTGGGATGTATCCCCTATAGCTTGGTCCTGAGGTGAAGTATATGTTCTATTCCTTCAATTCAGATTGTGTAGCATTAAATAAAAAGATTTTGTTTTGTAAACAATCTCTCTTAATGAGCACTGAAGAGCCGGAAAGCTGCATCGCTAGTGGGGTGGTTAACTTCAGTTAGAATTGTATTTTCAAAACTTTATGATGCTCGAGTTGAAAATACCCTATGGAATGATGGGGGGTTTATGTGTTAGAAAGCAAGGGTGATCCTCAGTTCAATAAGATGCCCACCTGCAGCAGCTGCAATCTCAGTTACAGAAATAAATGAAAGCTATGACTGAATTGTTATAAAGGCTTTATAAGTATAGGGGGAATGCTATAGTAAATGCGGGAATCATCGTCGTTTAGAATATCTGCAATACTCCTTGCACCTGAAAGGTCAGAGGAAGGACTAGGAGTTCTCCATCATCTCTTCCTGATCTGAAGGATGGCACCCTATTACCTGGCTAAAGACACAGTTGTGCATTGTAATGTGTCTGATTAAAGAGAATAAAAAACTAAAATGCAAAATGTCATATTTCCTGCCTGCTTTTAAAAACAAGTATTGCTGCACTTACAAAATTAATTCCGTGGCTGTGGACAGTACTGGAAGCTGTCAAACTTAACGAGAAAGAAAACTAGACATGGAAAGTTTTCCATGTGTCCTTGAGAAAGAGTCACCTTTGTGCCGGACAGCATTTAGGTAAAGGGTTGTTGTCAGTATGGGCATCAGGTGTCATGGATACTTGTGGAGCAACTTTAAAAAGTGATTTTGGATTTTCAGAAGCCCACGTCTCTTCTGGGAATATCTGAGTGGCATCTGAAATAGCATTTTAAGCAAGGCTTAAGATGTTTTGAAAAGTCTCGCTTTAGATCCCAGAGGAAAAGTTAGCACGTGTGCTTATGATGAGGCCACCTCAGGGACTACTGAGTAATCAAGAACAGTTCTGCAATTTGTGTTACTCAAACTTACTTAGGCTAGTTTCTGTACCTCTACTGTACCTATCTCTAAGGATTTCTGGTTTCTTGCTGTCAAAAAGCCGTGTGAAAAATCTGGAATAGAAGTCGAAGACAGTTGCACTGTAGCCTTAAGGAAATAGCTGGCTTTATGCAGTGCTCTTGAAACGTCCCTGGAGACTATCCCTTTTGGTTATTTGCTGTTGAGCTGAAAACACTTCAGCTCAAGTGAAGCTAATGACCACGGGCTGTTTGCAAACCACATAGCAATGAAGGAATTTGTAGCGTTTCTGTACACTGTATTGAACTGGTTTCCCATCTTGATAATAAGAGCGAATAGATGGAATTTCTTTTATCATCAAGTACTGATAGGCTTGAGGTCTGTGTTGTTTCCAATTTTCACAGAAACAGGTTGGGAAGTGTTGGGCTGTACTAGAAGCGTGGTCTTCCCAAGGTCTGACCGGTAAGCTCAGTCCTGCAGAACCCACAAACAAGGTAATAATGGTCAGCCTGTGTATGTCTCCTCAGCTCTCTTCTGCTGTGTGTAATTTGGGGGCCTTTGATTTACCTGTTTAGAGCCCCGCGGGTTTTGCAGGGGACTTGGAATTCAGCGCCAAAACTCGGCTTTGGACTGAATCACAGAATGGTAGGGGTTGGAAGGGCCCTCTGGAGATCATCCAGCCCAACCCCCCCGCTAAAGCAGGTGCCCCTAGAGCAGGTTGCGTGGGATTCAGTATGCAATGTTGCATACGCTGTAGCATCATCGGCAATGTTGCCTTAGTCCAGACAGTGGGAGGGTGTCAAGTTCCGCCTGTGGAATTTCACTGTTTTGAAAATTATTTGGAAATTTTTCAATGCATTGTCTATTGTGTTACTTTTTAAATATAGATAAAGCACAATAGAGACTCACTGAGGGATTTATGTTATCTTGGTAGCTTTCAAAAAGAGGTGGAGTAGGTTGGGTGTTTATTTTACAATTCTCTTGTATGGCTTTTAGCATTTGGGTTTCTGAGAAAGGAGGATTGTCCCAACGCTGTCTGTCATCCGACAGGAATCTGTTCAAGCAGTGTCTCAGCTTTTTTAGGAAATAAGGCACAGCTTTCCTCTGAAAAATACTGTCCATTAAATACACAAAGTCAAGGTCCATACAGCACTTTGATGGCGTGGCAAACGTGTGTGTTCCCTGTTTGTAGCTGTTACAAAACAACAAACCGCATGCAAAACATTGCTAAATGCTGGAGATCTTTCAGAGACTAAGGGAAATCTCCGAAAGTTACCTAGTCCACCTCCTTTCTCTGAGGCTGCATCAGATCCGCCAAGACTGTGACTAAGAAGTGTTTCTCACACTCCTAAAAGCTTCCAACAAAAGGAATCCCATGACCTTGTAAGCTGCATGTACCACTGTTGAACTGTGCAGCTGGAGAGTTACCACACCAAGAGTTTATCCCTGCAAGTTAAGTCAATTACGTCTTGTTCTTATTGGCANCTTCCAACGAAAGGAATCCCATGACCTTGTAAGCTGCATGTACCACTGTTGAACTGTGCAGCTGGAGAGTTACCACACCAAGAGTTTATCCCTGCAAGTTAAGTCAATTACGTCTTGTTCTTATTGGCAACAGATGTGATGAATAGTGCCCTCGTTTGAACGTTGCTATCGTGTTCCCCTTCTAGCCTTGTCTTTTAAGTAAACCCAGTTAATTGAATCACTCTTCATCGGTCATGTCTTCCATGTCTAGCGATTGTTGGTGCTCTTCCCTGGATCCGCTCCAGTTTGGCTGTGCTCTTAAATCGTATGGTCCAAAATGTGACCCAAAGTGCTGGCTCAGGCTAGTGCAGAGTAGCTGGAACAATTAACTCCTGGCACTTGCGTACATTAGTACTGTTAACGCACGCTGGAATTATATTTGCCCTTTTGCAACCATGTCGCATTGACTCACATTCCGTTCCTAGTCTGCGAACATCCCAGATCCATTTCGGTACCACTAATAATCTCCATTTTGTGCCTCTGTGTTTAGTGTCTGCACGCCTGTCTCTAACGGATCCGAGACGAAATCTGTCAAGATATCAGCGTTCTAGACCTGTGTCCTATGCTGTTCACTGTTCGTCCAAGTATGGTATCATGGGGAGTTCTTGCAGATGTCCTCGTTTATTCTGTAGTCCGAGTTGTTCATGAACGCTGAATGGGATAGATCCCAGGGAAAGCCTTGCAGGACCCTGCTTGAGTGTCTTCCCCCTGTAAGCCTTTGGTAATTGCTCTTTGAGAGCATTTCGTGCTGCTGTGATTCTCGTTATGGTCGGTATGGATCGGAGCACCATATTTCACCTGTGAGGATTTCACAGAATGACAGTGTCCAAGGCCCCATTACAGCAACAGGGAGGTTTGGGATCCCGTGCGCCTGTGGCCACCCGGCCAGTTTTCATGAAGAAGGAAATGGATGGTAGCGGGGTACGGCATACTTTGTTCCTGACAAAGCTGCGTTGGCTGGCTGTTGCTGAGTTTCTTTTCCGTATGTGTTTACAAATAGGATTTGACAAAAAATGTTCTAGCCATTTTCCAGGTTTAAGGTGACTGACAGCCCCCCCTGTTTATTTTTAAATTCCTTGTGCTTGTCCCACTGCTCTCTTGAGCTCTCTTCTGCCCTCGGTAAGTTCTCCAGGAGTAGCACTCGCGGTCCATGCTGACGCGACTGATGGCTGGAGCATCCTGGGACAAGAGTCATGAGCTTGAATACCATCTAAGTCCTCTGAATACTTCAGCTTACTCTCAACTTCCTAACTTTTGACTGAAGTAAAAAACGCTGTTTATTACTTTTTTTTGTGAATCTTATCTGTAATTTTCTTTCCTTCCTCATCAAGTAATATACCTATACTTAACTTTATCTTTCCCTAGATATTTATACACTTTGTATCTGCCTTTTAGAACCTCGGCTGTATTTTTGACTCTGCTAATGAAGGTGTTACTTTGTCGACTTCAGAGCCATCCAAAACCCAGTCGCCCATCTGTCTCTCAGGATCCACACCAACTCTTACATGTACAACACACTGCACGACCACGGAGGCCAATTCTTTGAAAATCCTGTTTGGGTTTTTTGTTGGGTTTTTTTGTGGCACAGTTCGCCCACCATGAAGCTATCGGAAGCTATATATACTCCATCCTGGTGAGTTCGTGGTCCAAAACGCGCCAGAGCTGCAGACTTTCTCACTGAACTTTGAGCCGTTACAAGTTTTTGCTTAGCCACACGTTGGCAGTGAGAAAGACACCACAGACCGGACTGGCCTGATAAATCTCCTGAATGTGCTGTAGTACGTAGAGCTGTATAGCGCTAATTAGAGTAAATGGTTGAGTGACTTTTCACCAGACATCATTCTGACCATTTCTTCCTATGGTTTTCAATACTGTCCCTAAACTTTAATCATTGCTGTCTGTTCATTCCCATACGGATGCCGATGCCATCCAGCCTCACAGGAGTGTATCGTGTCTGTCTTCGTTACCTTTTGCTTACTGATAACAGGGCAATACCCAAGCCACCTTTGTGTCTTGTATGGTGCCTTGCAAAATGAAAGTATGCCTGGAAAACAAATGCCTATTAATTGCACAGCATACTCTCAGGCCAACAGCGTGAGCATTCACTTTTAGCTTCTTATTCCTGAGGTGCCTTCAAGTTCCAGTAGCTATTACCTGCTAATGGTTTTAACTCTCTCTTGGTATACGTGTTTTCTTTAGCTGTAAATGGTCACTGCATATTTTGCAATAAAATGGTTGCATTATTTTGAATTATTTGTGAATCTTTTGAAGGGTGAAAACTGAGTATTTAGTTCCAACCAAAAGAATAATGTCTTCTGAAAAAAAAAAAAGGTCTAAAACTTTTGTATGTGTCCTGCTGGTATTCAGAATTATTCTTATGGTCATTACTCACTTACTGTTACGGTAATGCTTAACGCAATGGCATTTTCTGTTGTCGAAGGAAATACAATTCAGATTTCATATCACAGCGGGCTGCGTGCAGTATGAGAACTGACTGGAACAGTCTCTGTGCAATGGAGTTCCTTTTTCTCTCCACGTGGAAACAGAGGGAAAAATAGTTTACACTTGTGACTAGATTTCACTTGCTGTATTTTGTACTTAAAAAGTAAATTTAGATCGTGATTTTAGAAAAAATTGCTTAGCCCTGACATATGTTTTCTAAGGGGTGCCTACTGCTGCTATTAGTTCTTACCAGATCAACTCTAAAAGAGAATATTTTTTTAATGAGGTCTAAGAAATACTGTTTATTGAGGACTGTGTTAAGAAAGGTTAAGAAATAGTACACAGCTGCTTTTTGTTGCTGCAGTAAATCATTCGAAGAATTTGCTATTACGCATCCAAAAGCACGAGCTGTTAGCCAGCTGAAAGAATGTGACACTGTTTGAATTGTAACCACGACTAGCGAATGAGGACAAATTTTCAGCTTCTGGGCTGCTTTCTAAAAGGACAAAGCATGCCTGTGTTTTTCTCAATTAATCATTGAATTCTACGTCACTGAATTCAGTGAGGACTTACTTTTGTCATTTGCTAAATATTCACGTGCATTTACAGAAAGCTGCTAACTTGAACACCTTCATAAAATCTATAAATCACGTATAAAATCAGTTTAACTGACCCCTATCAATCAGAAGAAATTTCTGCGTGTCCGAGAGATGCACTAGTCTGTCCTAGAAAACATACACAGTGCTGTATTGAGACAGACTTAACAAACTGTGGTTGATAAAGTCGTAAGGTGTTTTTGGACAGCCACCGTCAGTCCTCAAAACTTCTCCTGCTATTTTATCATAAGCCTTTTAAGTGGAAACTCTCCGTGGGCAACATGGCTCTGTGGATCTCACGGAGGCTACTGCCCCATGGACAGAGATTTGGAAACCACCCTCTTAGACACTTCTGAAATCAGTTGTCTCGCTCTGTGGCATTTCTCAGGACCCAAACATCTCGGTGTCACCTCCCTTCCCCGCTTGGGATGGGTGAATGGGTAGGAGCGCCATCTTGAAACACTAAAATTGTCCAGTGTAAAGCTGCTAGCTGCTAATACTGCCGTGATTGCATCATCTATTTTTAGTCAGTGGCGGCCGGACTTCACCTTTCACTCCTGTGAAGGGATAGAAGCAACCTGGCATTTGCAGAGGTGTTTTCTGGGGCAGCTACTCCCAGACACCAGCCTGCCTTCCCCTGGAAATGAGGCTCGTGGAGCCACACAAGTGGTATAACTTGTCATGTCTAGCTGGCCCCAGGCTCAAACTTTTAAACCCCTTGGCCAAAGACAGCCAAATTTGCAGAAAGGGAGGTATCTTAAAGGCCATCCTGTTGCTGTTAGCTTTGTGAAAGTAAGCAGCTGAGTAGAGGAAAGGCTCTCTGTGTCATAATGGGGGAGCACGGTGGGTTAGAGCTGCAAAATAACACCCCGCGATGCGGGACACCAGAGAAACATTGAGAAATGCCCACACCAGAAGGCAAATTTCCGTCGGTGCTTGTATTTCTTTAGTCAAGAAGGAGAATTCAGGCTCAAGCGCCTGATGCCGAGTGCTGGCACCGAACTTGCTGAGTGTCAGAGCTTTGGCCGTGGGTCTGTGGGCAGCAGAGCTGTTTTTAGCACTCGCTGCCCGAGACAAGGTGGTCTCTCTGCCTCCCTCTTCCCTTCCCTGCTCCCAGCTGCGTGCCCGAGCATCACCCGCTTATTGGTGCTTATTGGGCACTTTCATGGGCTCAGTCAACCCAACAGCCTGACAGAAAACGATCCCCTTGACTTCTGCCGGGCAAGTGAGTGAGGTCGGCCCTGGAAGAGTCTGAGGAATGGAGGTGCCTGTGTTGGGGAGCTTGTGGCTGGGAGCAGGGAAGTGGCAGGGAGTCTGTATTTCTGTACGAGATCAGCAAAGACAAGCAGCTTTCACTTGATAGCTGCCCTGTGTGAGGGGAGGGAGAGAGGGAGAGGTGGGATCCCAATTAGAGACTGTAAGAACAGTTCACTGTGTGTTTGCTTGCATGAAATGTTTGCTTTTGAGCACTTGAGGCTGGCTCAGAATTGATTGATCGCTAATGAAGGTCAGGGTCCATTTAAAGGCAGTAAACTAACAATGTCTCGAAGAGATTGTGCTTTTTATGGCACCCGTGACAGATACTTTGCAAGTACCAACACACCATCCCTCTAACTAATGAATGTGCTAAGTCCTTGGCTGGTTTTTTCCCCTCTTCCATTCCTCCTTGTTCTGGGTATGTCTATACCAGACCTCCACATGCTGCGTTGGTACCCAGATATTCATCTCACCACATACTCGGACAGGCTTGTATATAATTATAATTGGTTTTTCAGAAAGGCAAAAACTGGATGGAAACTGAAACAAAGCTGATGCTGAGACTTCAAGACTGATTCCTTGTCAGCAGGCATGTTTATGAGCTGCTTTTGACCAGAACTTGACTCCAGCAGACCACATGCTGTAGAGCTGGCAGGGAGAGAAAGGAAGTTCTTCTGCTTCCAGGGAGCTCCACAGGAGGAAGTGAACAGGAAGCCCAACGAAGTAGTCACTGTTCAGGAGGAGACTAGAGCAGAGGAACAGGAACATTGAAAAGCGCCACCAAAAAACCAAAGGCCAGCCATGAACTCAACAGGCAAAAAGAGTGCTGCTTCCCAGAATTTCTTTGCAAATGGCTCTGGCCCTCAGGTAGGTATAAGCGCTACCAAGAGCTCGTTGGCTTAGTTGCTAAAACTGATTACGAGAAAGTATTGAAATGTTATTCCTGCTGAAGGTTACTTGTCCAGCTTCTTAAAAGAAGTAAAGCTGTTACTGTCCCCTTGGAGAGTGAATGAAAGTGGATTTCAATGAAACAGATGGTGTAGAATTTAACTTAAAAGCAAGATTCTTCATTATTGAAACTGGTCTGTCTTGAGCCACGCTTCAGGCAAATTGGTATGCGGAGACATTAGACAAATAATCCCAGTGGTCACCCTCGGTTCAGTTTCTTAGTTACCAGATTTCAGAGTGCTAGACACATCACTTATTTTTGAGATAGGCATCTCTTGTTTTTCCTAAGATATAGTAAATTCCATCTATTCTAAGAGGTGGTTCCCAATCTGTGGATTCAGCCCTTCTTTTAATTTAGGGAGGTATATAAACCCCAGCATTATTATTTCTATTCTTTTTGTCTTCCAATGGCTACCATTTCCTAGTCTTTCCATTCTTATGGCAGACTTTTCCTCACCTGCATTTCCAGGCAGCTTTCTAGGAGAGCTATATAAGTCTTTCCTCTTCAAAACATGAGTCAGCTACCATTTTTACTCCCAATAACTCCTCAATTTGCCTCTTCACTGTGGAATAAGTCTCCGCCCCTTTCTCCAACCTTTCGATGTGAATGTCTAGCCAAAAGCTAGACATACGCGGCTCCATACCACTGAAAGAAAACTCTTAACCTTTTGTCCACAGCTCTTCAACCTTTACTCCTTTCTCCATTGCTACCACTATCTTGTCTTGTCCTTTGGGTTGTACGTGAGCCCTTGGCTTGGTTTGGGTCTCCTACCTTTGTACAAGGTGAGAGTCTTGCCGATTCTTCTGCCTTCCTTAGTCAATGTTTTTCAATGTTTTTTTCCCAGGTCCTTGACTGTCTGTGCAGCATCCCTTCCTCTCATGTGTAGCCTTCACGTATGATTCCTGGCCCTGCTCGTTGCTTAGAGAGTGGCCATCCACAGAGCTGCCCAAAAGATCGTTGTCCTCATCTGTTGCTTTCCCGTATTCCCCTCTGCTTTGTACCATACTCACTCTCTCTAGACCTCACTGCCTTCCTTCAAAACCCTGCTTTACCAGGATACATCCCAGAATTCGGCAGCAGATGCCAGGCTGCTCCTGCTGTCCTGCTGGTCTCTGCCCTCGCCATTTCCTAGCACCTCCCCATGTGCCCATACCCCATTGCCGCCTTCGCAGCATCCACCGGTGGGTCTCAAACAGCACCTGGCACGGCTGGCTCTGGCTCCACAGCCAGGGCTCTTTGGCACTTCCCACGTGCACACTGGTCACAGGCACACCGGCGTTTTTCTGAGGTCACATCGGCAAGTCTTTTCCTGCAGAGCAGGTATCTTGCTTTGACAGAAGTTGTCACAGCTGCTAGATGCTGAAACAATTCTCTCTGCCTCTCTGTTTTCTTCACTGGATGAACAGTTCGTGCGCAGCTGAGGTGCTCTCTTGCTCCTTCTTTGCCGAGTTAATTGTTTACTCCACAAGGTCTTTGCTTTTCAGACTATATATTTTTTAATGAAGATATACGGCCTTGGCCCTTAGCATCCAAATTCATGCAAAGGCATTTTTTTAAGACCACATTTCCCTCTGCCATTCCTCCTTCTCGTTTTCTGCCCTCCATCGCATAAGTGACCTTATTTAGTGACAGGGAACTGGCAAGTCAGAGACATAAGGGCAAGGCTTGGGACCAAACGGGGCGGAGATCAGGACGGCACATCCACGGTGCCCCCCGCCCGATGCCCTCCGCTCTCTGCTTGCCGTGCAACCTTCAGCACAGCGGTGGCCAGGTACGCTTTTTACTGCACCGTGACTGTTCAGCTGGTAAAGAGTTGCCCCAGAGAGGAGGTCTCGGGAGCAGCCCTGGCCCGCTCTCCCCACGCTTAAAGCCACAGCGGTACTGAGCAGCCCTCTTTCTGAAGTGAGAAACCAGACAGCTCTTTAAAAACCTTGGGTGGGTTTCACCGCTACATATTTAACATAATTAGTTCCCAGGTCAAGGCTTACCACTTCGCGTTTTACCCCTGGTGAACCCTGAACTGCCACCACCTTGCAGATCGGCTTTGCTGAATTTCCGGCACCTCCTGCCCAACCTGTTTGCTTCTCCCTCTTTCTCGTGCTCCGTCATCTCATTTGTTTTTCATTTAGTGTCCTTCTGTCTGGAAAGGTAGGTCTTGTGTGAGAGGAAATGAATCCCCAGTGCGCTTGCCCTCCTCCTTGGCACAGTGCGTAGTGAGAGCGGGCCGCATGAAATCCACGCGAGAGATCCCACCTACCCAGCTCAAGTGCCGAACAAATCAGAGGAGCAGGACTTGCTGGGTCCTGCCCTTACATTTTACCCATCAGGGCAAGAAGCTGGTCTTTGTTTTGCAACCTTTATCTTCAGCAGCATCACTCAGCCACCTCTCAGGATCATTTAATGTGCCTTATACCTCTATAACTGTTACCGTAATAGGAAAACTTTACGAAGTGTTGCTTGCATGTATGTTCTGCTGTATCCTGTGTTTTCCAAAGCACAGTTTCTTTGTGGGTTGACTGTGTCTCTGCGTAAATACAATTCATGTATGTCTCAGTACGGGGCAGTGAATTGTCAAAAACATACCCTAGGTGCTGATTCAACATCAGATGGAGCAGGATTAACCCAAAATTTCAAACTTCCTTTGCGGGTGCCATCTCTTCCTGCACGTACATTTTCCCTTTAAAAAAAAAAATCCAAGATGTTTATAATCAGAATTTATAAAGATATATTGTCAGTCTTAATCTCTTGCCATTTGAGACGGAGCTACAGGCATACTCCTTCAAGCAGCTACCAGTGTATTCCCCTTCCATGCCGATTTAAATTAGCCAAACAATAACCTGTTCAGTAATTAAAACACCCACAAAAATCAGAACAATAAGCTTCCCATTTAAATCTGTGTTAAACCAATTCATCGGAGCGACACGATTAAAATCTTTGGGCCAAATCCTCCTTGTCGTCCTCATGTAAGCGGTGCTTTTGAGAGCAAAGGGATGAGTGAGAACAGCATTTAGTCCGTACATTAATAATGTATATCCTTTGACTGACAGGGAATGGGCTGGCAGAACAAATGAAAGCACCCTGGGGTAAGAGGAAGAAAGCCTCCGCTTGCTGCTACAAACTGCACAGGCATAAAAGTACATTTTGTTCCACTATTAAATAAGGAGATTTGGGATATAATACTGTCTCCTTCTGCAGCCCTTCCATTTTCTGCTCATGGCAAAGAGGATAAAACTGTCCGCAGCTGTAATTGTTCCATCCAGCGCTCACACGCCCGGGAGAATTAATCGTGATCTGCAAAATCTACTCCCCTTAGCTGCAAAGCAGCATGCTTTTGTACGGTAAACACCTACTGACCTTTGAGTCCAAGTACACCAAAGACTGTCCTCCGTGTCCCAGCACCGCGCCCCGTGAAGCTGCCAAGTTCACAGCTGGGGTAGCTCGTGGTGGACATCCAGAGCCTCCTTATTTCACCCTGCTTTTTCCTGGACGGAAAGGCATTACTGTCTTTCTTTAGGTCATTTGGGAATGAAAACATTGATCCACAGAGACAAGATCTGCAATCCTGCATAAGCAGCCCCAAACCCCACGGCTGCGGCGTGGGCAGGATGTGCTGGGTGGGTCCCCGGGGCTGCCACTGCCCATGAGCGGATGGCACCGGCATCCAGCCTTCGCGGCTGAGCGAGGAAATGTCCTCTGTGGCCTCCTTGCAGCACCACACTGGGAGCGGTGACAGCGATCATCTCTACGTTATGTCTTGGAGGGGTTTAATGTTCATTTGAGTGGGATTTACTGCTTTCCTTCGTTTGAGGGTGGGTTTTTTTTTTTTTTTTTTGCACAAGGAATTCTAGACAATTACCTGGCAAACTCAATAATCTGAGGGAAACAAAGCAAATTCCAGGAACAGATTACCTCAAATTTTGCACAGTGTAATAACACTGTGCTTCTACCATCCTTCCAGCCATTTGATAGTGATTGTTGTAGTTAAAATGAATTCACAATGTTCCTGTCTAGCTTCTGCCAAGCATATCTTTCCTATTTGTTACTCTGGATGATTTTTGTAATCTTATGGTACCTGTTACTTTTCATGCCTCCAGAGCAAAGCCAGAAACTCTTGCATCAGTGCTGAAGGTAGTCAGGGAGAGTGAGTCAGCTTTTCGCTTCCATTCGTAAAATTAAGGCTGAGTGACCAACGAGGAGCTGCTAATCAGGGTAAGCACCTTGTCTTTTCCTTGTTCTGGAGAATCTAATTTCTACATTGATGTAATTGTTACTCTAAAATATATTAAAAGAAGCTTGTTTGGATGCTTCAGAGCCCCAAGGCAGGATGATACCCTCATGCCTGGGTTTGCTTTCTGCAGAGCGGCTGAGCAGATCCGTGCGCAGCTACGTTTCTTCCCTGGCTTGCACCCACACATGGTCATTGCTGGGATACATGCCCAAAGCTGGCTCGTGGGAATGCCTGCAGCCATCGAGCCCCATGAGTGGACTGGGGCTTCCAGTCAGGGACAGCCCATCGTTGAGACTCGAGAGGATGAGCAAGGACGGCAACGTGTGTGGGGCAGGGGTGCCCGAGGTGGAACGGGAGGTCCCAGGGGTGAGGTGGGCACTGTGAAGGTTGTGGAAAAATAATACCCTGGGTGGCTCTGGGTGAGTATGTAACATTGTAAATTCTTCATAACATGTAAAGAGTCACTAAGAAACAAAAAAATGCGTAATCTTCACGTTGACTAGTTTCTCTCCTGCCATTTGAAAGCTTTCTTCTTCAGTGGCTGAAAAGCAAAGTACCTGGGTTGAGCTCCTCTTCTGGCAAACGATAGAAGATACAACCCGGAAAGGCTCTGCTTCCCACCCGAGGTGGCGCTTGGGATGGCTGGGGGAGATGTCTCCTCATGAGGCTCCCGTCTCAATTTTGACAATTCATTTAGAAAAGACTTGACTTTCAGAAAGTCCGTGTACGTGAGGGCAGTCCCGCTCCTGAAGTTTGAATGGTTTTAGAGCATAACCCAAACTCATGGTCTTCATAGGTAGGCAAGTAAATTGTAGATTAAAACTATGGTTAGTTTTAAAATATTCTTTCTCTTTCTAAAGTTTTTTCTTTAAGACTTTTTAAATCCTACTCATCTGTCTGGCTGAAGCTGCTGCAAAGCTTTTGTGCCACCTGAACTGCCATTCTGCAGAAGCACGGAGATATTGCAGCTCAGCTCTGCAGTCCCAGTGGTAGGCTGAAACCCACGGCAGGTGACACCAGCAAGCTACCAGTGACCGGTGCTTGCCTGGGCCATCCTCAGGACAGTGCTGCCTGTTGCTTGGCCATGTAGAATAGTGTCTGGCCACACAGTCCTTACCCTGTGCTTTGAAGAGCCTGAGGCTGGTTGGCAGGAGGTGGGGAACGGCTGAGATATGGCCAAGAAAGTGGAGAGGTGACCAAACAGCAGAGAAAACTGGGATGGTAGGTGAGGAGAGGGGGTGACTGACCTTGAGGAGAGCGAGGAAATGGGGATGGGTTGAGTGACAAGAGACTGGCGTGAGCAGGGTCTGAAGGAAACAGGGTGCTGCTGGGGGACAGGTGGGAGCAGGTCTTGGTACCCCCAGGGGATGTCCCCTCCTGAGCACGAGATGGAACCCAGGAGCCCTCTGCCATGAGTGAGCCCTTGTGAAACCGGGCGCCCATGGTGGTGAGGTGGTGCTGGGGCCACAGGCCGGGTGCTCCATCCACACATGCTTGAGGCCCCGATGAGCACCCGGGGGCTTGCTGCGTTCATTATTTGGGGGTGGAGGGGTTAATTCCACATATGAAACCTTGTGGGAAGGTAGCAATGCCAGACACCCACAGCTGGGAAATGCTTACCACCTACACAAACCTAAATTCAGCCTCTGGAAACCGGTTACTGTGATACAGTCTCTAACGGCAGCCCCACAGGCATCCTTCCCAGCGACACGGGGCCCCAGCACCCTTCCCATTCTCCAACGGCAAGAGAAGATGCCATCTCCCACTCCCAGTTTTGGGCTCTGGACACAAGTCCTATAGCTCAAGGAGGGAGACAACCCAATTTTTTGATCATTCATCTTTTCTTCATTAGAACCTGGTTTAAGTTCAAGCCTCACAAGGTCAGGAGTGAAGGTGAGGATGTCTAAAGGATGATGGCAGGAAACTGCAGGTCCCAGAAGGAGGGAAAGTCTCATGGGTTTTCTTGCCTGATTCAGGATAGACGATAATGTCAAGCCCCTGCAAGCTTCTTATGTTATATTGGGCCCAGAAATGCTACCAGGGCTGTCAGTCTGGAGACATTCAGCCCTGGAAAATACTGAAGCCTTGTATTTATCCTGAAGGCACACTGTCTGTTCAACACCCAAGAGCGGCTATCAGGGAGCAGGAAGGGTGCATGGAGGCTTTCTTGACCAACCCAGTGTGGGAATGTGCCATCAGTAGGGCTGTGAGAGCCCTACACAGCTGCTGATCCTAGACTTTCTGCTTGCTAGCTCAAAAGCTTTTGCTGGCCTCCGCCGCACAGCAGACGGTTAACGACTTGCTCTCCCCTCGGATGTGGTACCGCCAGGATGCCGTCGGTCACTGGTCCAACAGGGGAAGGCACAAAGTCTAGGCAGGTGCTGGTGCTTCTCCCTGCCCTGCTCAGCACCAGAGCTCTTGCCAGCTTTGGCGGTGATTAGTGCCTAGCCCAGGCTTCTGCCCATAGGGANCCAGGATGCCATCGGTCACTGGTCCAACAGGGGAAGGCACAAAGTCTAGGCAGGTGCTGGTGCTTCTCCCTGCCCTGCTCAGCACCAGAGCTCTTGCCAGCTTTGGCGGTGATTAGTGCCTAGCCCAGGCTTCTGCCCATAGGGAATTTAAACTGGGGAGCTCCCCTGAATTGGAGACCCCATTTGCTGGTACCCATGTTACTGGTATAAAAATCAGGAAGGTCGTGACCAGCAGATCACAAGCTTCTCCTCCTGCAGGGCTTTGGGTAGTGGACCACTAGCAATGATCCTTGGGTGCTGTGTGTAAAGCATATTTTTTTCCACACAAGGCTAGTGTTGATTTGTGATGAGCTCCTTGCATATTACTCTAAGGCAGAAAAACCAGATTTGGCCATAAGGTGTGACAAACTGCTGGAGTATGTGAAAAATCAAACCAGAAGCTTCTAGAGAGTTGCAAGATGCTTGAAAATGAGACTTTAAAATTTTATATTTGGGTATCTGAAGTTATGAATCAGTTCATAATTCCCATGCTCGTGGCCCCACTGCCTTGGGCTGACGTAGTTTGTATGCTTTATATAACAATTAGAGGCAGCAAATAAGTGGGCTTGTGTCGTGGCCCCTGGCAGATCAACCCCAAAATGTTCATGTTATGACTGAGGGCTGGTGCCTGCTTGCGTGCTTGGGAACCTAGATGGGTGCTGCCAGGTTTTCTGAGCCCAAGGGTTGGAGGTGTAAATCCCACTGATGCTCCCGGGGGCTGGGAGTGAGGCCTGGCCTGTGCGACACGGTGCTTTTGGGGTGAGCCGGGGCCAGCTGCGAAACTGGGCAGCCCCTGGAACCAGCGCCCACCCAGTGCCAGACCTTCTTGTGTGTGGCGGAGGGCTTGAGCTGGTGGGTGCCTCTGGGCTCTGAAGGATGTCCTCCTCTTGCTGGGCATGCGGGACTCGGCAGGAGAGATGGGTAGACCAGCTGGTCCTTCCAAACCAAAAGGAGAATTCTAGTGTCCTCTGGGAGATGGTGACGGTCCAAAAAGAGGGAAATATGGTTTTGACTAAAAAACATAGCTTGACTCCCCTTTCCTTATCGCTCTGCTCCTTTACCTAGTAAAGGTGCAGTGGAGGTGATGCTCTCTCTGAGGGCTTTTGCGGACTGTGCTGCTCCTCACAGTCATCTGAGGCCTCCCGTGGGAGCTGGCTGCTTGCTGTGCTTAAGAGGGGGTGGAGGTTGTGCTCCCCAGAGAGCAGATGGGAGCGGGGGGACACGCTGCTCGTGGCTGATTCACTGGCTGGCTCATCTGAGTTCATTTGTTCCTGGTTTAATGTTTGCTTTTAGCAATGCTGGGTGTTATTATACTCTGGAAAGATTAATTGTCAGGGCGCCGAGAGCTTTGTGCTCTTTACTCCTAACCAAAGCTAAATAAATAGAGAGTTCCTTTTCTGGACCTTACAACTCTTAAGATTTGGCCAAGTTCCACGAGTGTCACTGCGCTGCAGTCAAAGGCGTTACGCTGGCTGATGTTTTGGCATCCTTCCTTATCTTTCCTTACCATTCCTTCTTCCCACCTCCCTCCTCTGCTGCGAAAACCCTCATGGCCCCACTCCCTCTGCTAAACTTACCTTTTCACCCAGAACTTGCTCAGGTTTTTCTCTCTCCCCTCTCTTCTTTGCACAGCTTCTGGGCCAGGGATCCTCCCCAAGCTGCCCCAGCCCTCTTCTGCGCTGTTCTTCCTTTCTCCCTTTCCCTTGGGTGCCCAGGAAATCCCCTTTAATTAAGGCATGCCCAAATCCCTCCTCTTCTTCCTTGTGAAAACCATGGAGGACCTCACCTATCTCGTAAAGCACAGAGCCAAACCCTCAGGGCAGACCAGCCACCCAGCCGGCGTGCTGCCAACTGGAGTCTGCATCAAGGCAGGACTTTCCCTTTTCTCACAGCCTTCTTTTTGCCTCGGAGCTCATTTCGCACGGCCCCATTACGGGCTCTGCAAAAACCCAGCTCTGTGAAGCGGTGTCCGTGGCACACGCCAGCATTTAGGAATAAGACGCGTCATTTTGGCTGGCGCCCCGTGGTGTTCCCCACCTTTGTGTGGGGCTGGGTTTTCTGTACGGTATGATGTGCTGTAAGGCAATGGGATATGAGGCATCAGTGTTAAACAGGGGTTTGATTAAAAAGCCCTGTTTTACAATGAAAACTCTGCTGGACGCTGTGATTTGCACCATGGTGAATGTGCACTGGATGCTGCAAATAAGCTTAAACTGCATACGTATTTTAGAATCAAGGCAATAAGGAAGAGGAGGCTGAAATCACCCCTCAATCCTTTGCCTTCGTGCTGGAGAGTTTTCACACAATGGTGTGCTGCTCTGAAGCTCGTGCAGCAGTTGCTGCTGGAGCATCAGGGCAGGACCCCAGGATGCCAGTCTCTCCGCTGTGGTAGAGAAACCTCAGCATGGATGTTCCTCTCCACACAGAAAGAACAAAAGCCCACTGAAATCTACCTTCCTTCGGTATTCCTAGGTCATGGCGAACCTAGTGTGGTACTGGCAGAGCAACCAGTAATACATAACTCTGCATGAATAGCTACCAAAAGACCAAGAAAAAGCCGGCAGTTGTTGGCCAGAAACGTCAGAAGTGACACAGCCAGAGCTGATCCTGCCTTGCAGCAGCCCGATAAGCTGTAAGGTATTTCCAACACTCTTCCAGCCCTGTTTTCTGTGGTTTCCATGAGTCAGTTCCTCCTGTAATTGTCCCATCCACAGTGTGGGGTTCTGCCCGTGGCCGGGACTCATCCTCCTGCATGGCCAGCTCCTCAGAGAGCAGCTCCTCTGGCTTAGCAGGACTGGAAGGTGCTGGCAGGAGGTTCTGTCCTGCTGGAAGCTCCTAAGGGCAGTCCTGGGTCTGTCACTGGCCTCCTGGAGCACAAATACAGGCTCGAGGGAATATACAGTGCGTCTTTTCCTGCTAAACATATTCCCTGGGCAGGCAGCAGCAGTTTAGCACACGCTCCCTTATTGAGTACACGTAGAAGGAAATGCAGCTTTGGGCAGAAGGGCAGCGTCGGCTTGTTGCGGTCACAGGCTCTGATTAGCAGGCAAGGATAACGGCAGTGGGCTGCTGCGTAAGCAGATGCTGAGGCAGAGCATCTTTCACCTCTGCAGCGAGGGTATGGGCTGCTATCCAGCTGTACCCTTGGCCAGGAAGCCCATGGATTAGTCAGAGCACAGTGGCCCTAGTGCAAAAGCAGCCCAGATCGCTGCGGAGGAGCAGCACGGGTGACCAGTGGCACGCTCCAGAAAAGCAGCTTCATTCTCTTTGCATCCTGCACTCAGGGAAGCTGAGAACACCTCTGCACCATGTGTTCAACAGCCAGGGCATCAGTTCTGAAGGCTGCCAAGCTGATAACAGCAGCAAAACCCAAATAACCCACGTTCACTAGAGCTGGGCTCCCAAGTGCCGCTGAGATGCTTGCTGTTCTGACTCATGCAGTTTATCACAGGGTCTCTGCTCTGTCCCTCTGTTTCTGCAGAGAAAATACCTGCTGCCTTCACTCTCCCATATCTTTACCTACCACATCTAATCTGTATTTTTCTTACAAGATTATTTTCATGTTGTCAAAGGTCTCTGGCTTAGGAAGGCCTCTCTATCTAGCTTTGGTCTACTGCAGCAGTTCTTCCTAACCTCACTTATTGGAGCTGCTTGTATAGCACACCCAGGGTTTTGGCAATATCCAGGCTTGTACGCATTTGTTTTGCCACTGAGCCTTCATAGCAGTAATTAGTTTAAAGAAACCGAGGGTGTATGAAGTAGCCCGATGAGAGCAGAGGCAGCTTGGCTTGGGCTATTGCCACAGCCTCTTGCAAACAGCTCCCCAGAGCATCTCTGTCAGCAAGGCTAGAAAACGGCAGCTCTTCCAGACCCGCTTAGCCGTCAGGTTTCACCATCCCCCTTGCTGCCCAGGGCAACATCTCTAATCAAAAGATGCCTCTTCCCTACAGGACAGTTAAGTGACATGCAAGCCAAGGTGCTGGGACAGCCGTGTGTCTTGGAAACCAATAAGCTGAGTTTTATAACCTGTATTCAGTAAGTGCCTTTACGTAAGAAGGTGAGGTTGGTCACTCCGGGTCAGGCCACCCAGGCGCGGGAGCTGCGCGCAGCAGAGCCCTCATGCCAACGGGAGCAGGGCGCACCCAGGAGGTATTTGCCCCAGCGCTTCTCCAATTTCCAGCCTCTCAGAGCTAAACCAGGTGAATAAAACAAGCCACAGTTGGCTGACAAAGTAATTTTTTTTTTTTTGCCTTGTGCAAATTTCCCCTGAGCTGCACACTGTTGTTATTGTGCAAAAAATAGAGCAAGATATTTATTAACTCTCAAAGGAAGGAAACTAGAAAAGCAAGCAGGAGCAGGGCACCCTCATTAACTCCTTCGGCTGAAAGTGGGGCACTCACGTGCGGCAGGGCAGCAGTATTGCCCTGCCGCAATCCTGAAACGTGAGGGACCCTAAAGGGCTGTGACAGTCCCACCAGGTGCTGTGGAGGGCAAGTCCTTAGGTAGAGACAGGCAGGGATGGGTGTCTAAAAGCCCATCATCACCAATGTCTAAAAGCCCATCATCACCAAGGCCAGGTTGGATGGGGCTTTGAGCAACCTGGTCTAGCAGAAGGTGTCCCTGTCCATGGCAGGGGGTTGGGAACAAGATGGTCTTTAAGGTCCTTCCAACCCAAACCATTCTATGATTCTGTGATCACCCCAGCACCAGAGGATGTGGTGTTTTCATCAGACGCTTATAAACTCTTCTTACAGCTGAGCAAGAAAAAGGGGATTTTATTGTGATGATGGACTCTGTTTGGCGTGGCCACTCCGTGCGACTGCCCACCAGCAAGGTGAGCCAAGCATCCCCTCTGCTCCCGGTGCAGGCTGAGCTGCGGCAGCAACGGCACTGCTGGCAATGCATACTCTGGGGGTGCGTTACTAAAGATACACACTCAGGCTGTAAGGCGTGAGGCATTTCTGCTGTTCCCTGAGACACTTCCAACACCCCATGGCCAGCTGTCTGTTGCCCTGTCCCCCTGATAAAGCGCAAGCCAGGGCCAAATCAAGGCCAGGGAGTCTCAGCTGGCTTTGTCTGACTTTCTGTTTCCAACAGAGTTATATGTTATTAATATCCTAAGAGCCTTTTCTATCCTTGTTTCACAGTGCGAATTGACAGGATGGTACTCCTGGAGAGCTGCAGCCCACACTTGAGACAGCTCAGCTCAGAATTTGGAAATCGATATGGGGTCAAATTTTGTACAGTTCCATTAGCAAGACTGAGCACTCAGCTGGTGAGTCCTCGCTTTGTTTTGTGCTGGTCTTCTGAGATAAAAGTTATGAGCATCTGCATTTACTCTTTTTCCTGATAATGGCAAAATGTTTAGCATATTTTTTATATTCTGGGCTCAGGTTTAGCCTTCAGTGACAGGCAGTGCTTCCCCAAGAAGCAGCAGCCCTTGAGCAGCCCAGCACAATGCAACGCTGCAGCCTGAGAGGGGATGCAGAGGAGAGCGCTCTGCTGAGGTGGAACAGCAAGAGAAGCCTTAACAGGAACATTAATTAAGCTATAGCACAGTTCCTGGTTATGACCCAAGCAATATTTGGCTGGGGTACTCGAGCTACCATGTCTACCTCTGTGAAAAGACCACAGGCATTTTACCCATGTAGAAACTGCCCGTCACACAGAAAAGAGGAAAGCTGAGCTGGGGTATCGCAAGGGAGTAGAAAAATGACTTAAAGCAGCAGAAGGTAACCGAGCATCATCTTGCACTTTCTGGTTTGCTGAGCTGTCCCAGGGAAGAAATGGCTCAAAGACGGATAGGAGGCGCTTTACCCACCTGCAGACCTGGGGAGTGGAGCCCAGGGATGCTCAGTGCTGTCTGGTGGGGTGCAGGTCTTCAGCCATGGGCATCACAGAATGGGGAGATGTGGGAACAGGGGACGTGGCCCAAAACGCACTGGGAAGAGGCGTGAAACCACCGCTCTGCTTTTATGTAGGATTTTGTGGCTCTCCCTGGCTTTAGCTACATGCACACAAACATTGAAAGAGATTTGTGTTTACAACTGCCAGGCAAGCGGGATACCACACTGGGACCCCTCAAAATTCATTCCCTAGCTAAAGCACTGGCAAATCTTTCTCCTGACCACCATCCTGCAGGCTGCAAAGACAGCATAGCCAGCAGAAGGGCCAGGAGCTGGCGGCCAGGAGTTATGGGCCAGGGGTTATGGGCCAGGGTTCATCAGCATCACCTCTCTGCCAAAAAAACACAGCCTAAGAGCTTGCAGGGCTGAGGCTGTGGTGCATTGGGGAACCATACATTTGTTTACTGCAAATGTCTCCATAGAAACCCCTTCTCCGGGGCTGAAGACGTGGATCTGAGCTGCGGCAGAGCGCACTTTCTGCCCTCAGCACGCCTCCACGAGCGGCCTCGGCAGTTTTCACGGCAGAATTGTTTGGCAGGAAATAATTCAGACTAATGTATCCCCCTGTGTTCCTGAAATTGTGCGGAATTTAAAATGCTAAATTAACTAAATCATTTTAAAAGTGCAAGCACTGTAATTATGAAGGGAGGCAAAGTATAAAGCCTGCCTGTTCCAATGTTTTCAGGCTATAATTCTTGAAACCATTCAGTGAAACGGAGCGAGCTAAGAAGCAGAGAAACTGCAACAACAAAGAGCTGTTCCAGACCCTAAAATGGAACTGCAAATGCTCAGGAGTTTCAAAGGACTGGGGTCCTCCAAAGCCAGAGGTAAACTCTTCAGTGTGAAAGATGCAGCTCTGCCTCCGCTGCCAGCCCCACTCACGGGTGGATGGAGCAGCTGGGCCCCTGCACCATTGCCATCGCTCCAGCTGGGAGGTGGGGGTCCCAGGATGCCAAGGGGTTTGTCTTGCAGCAGCAAGTCTCCATCACACACACCCTCGAAGGCCTTCCAAAAAGCACAGCACAGTCAGAGACCAAAAGAAAAGGCGAGCATGAGAGAAAGAGTGCCCATGTCCTACGTTTCTGCAACTTAAAAGGTTGAATTCCCAGCCCATCCTCAGGCAAAGGATAAGTCCCACGCTACCAAGAAGGTCCCAGTTGCTGATGTGAGCACGATAGAAATGCCTTGCTGCCTCTTGGCAGTGATTGACCCAACCAACAGGCAAGAGGATACATAAGCGAAGGAAAACTGATGAAAATGAACCAAATATCTGCAGAAACAAACTGGTGACTGAAGTGAAAAGTAGCTTTTCACCGAGGGGCTGCACTGGGAAAGGGAAGATGAAATACATGAGAGCAGGAAATTCAGCGAGCAAGGCATGACCTTGGGTGTCAGAGGGTGTTAGAGGCTACAATGTCACGGCGGGGTGATGGGAGAGGAGAATGCGAAACCCAGGCTTGGGAGATGTAGCCAGCCGGCATCCCAGATGTTTAAGAAGCAGTAGGAGAAGGCACAGTCCAGTTCTCCTTTGGACTAACTCTTTTAAAAGGAAAGAGAATAATTATGGCCCTGCATCATGGCTTCTTCCTCCCCGCTTGCCCCAGGGGCAGGGCAAGCCCTGGGGACAGACAGGGTCCCTGGGGCAAGCGGCAAAGCCAAGGAAGCATATAACCCGCTTCCCTGAGTTACATGTCCAGGCGACTGCCAAGACGCTGTGCCTCTCCATCCTCTCCCGTTGCAGGAGCTTGCATCTGAGGAACTGCTTTCCTACTGTAGACCCTCATATTCACTGTATGGAGAGAGAAAACAAGGGAGCTTGTAGTGCAATAGCCCATAATAGTGCCGTGCTCTTATACCAGGCTGCACTTGCCTGATAGCTTTAAAGATGCTACCACGTGGCAGCCCTGAAGTGACCCTTTAATTCTGCCTCCTTCTGTTTAATTACTTTTTTTTTCACATCTCTGGATGTATCTGCTCTGAAGTCTCAGTTGCCATCCTCTCCTGCTTCCAATCCTCCTCTGCCTGCCCCCAGCCTGCCCCCGGTGCCGATTTCACTGTGCTGTGAGTGCCTGAGACCTCCCTGGGGAGCTAGAGCTGCCCAGCAGGAGAGGTCACAGAAACACAAGTGCTCAGTTAAAAATAAAGCAATAAATAACAATAATAATAACAAGTTTTGGCCTCGTGCCGGTGCCCGCCGTAGGTCACAAGCTCATCTCTGCCACAGCCTGGAGCGGGAGCTGGCCCAGGACACAGGTCCTTCCCACTGAGCTGGCATCTCCGGCTGAGCCTGACAGCCACCCCACGGCAGTGGCAGTGCACAAGCCCCATCCTCCCACCCCAGCAGTTACCTCCAAGGGACAAATCCTGCCTGCAAGTCCCTGGGCTGGTTGCTGGCAAGCTGTGGACAGGAGGGAGGGGAGAAGGGTGAGAGCCGGGGAGAGGCTTCTCCCCGCAGCCCTGCAGAGCATCTCCACGGCCCTTGCTGCCACCACCAGCCCATAGGGGCACCTGTGCCCCAAATGCCCCTTGTCTGAGGGGACAGCACACCCTCCCCAGTACTGTGTCCATGTAGGGATGCCAGCTGGATGGAGCTGCAGCCCAGGCCCCTGCCAGCTGCGGGGGGACAGCTGAAGTGACACCCCCTCAGCCAATATCAAGTCACTCCTTGCTTCTCATGGTGCCAGGAGCATCACCTGCACGGCAGGACCTGGCGTCCTGCCACCCCTCAGGCACCAGTGGCAAAGGTGGGTTTGGCGGGATGTGTTGGGGCAACGGCAGATGATGCTGTGAGCAGCTCGGGGGTCCAGCATGGCCAGTCACCCTCTTGCTTGCCATGTCCCCATGTCCTCAGCAGCTGCCAGCCTGGAACAGGGGAGATGGATGTGACTGGTTTTATTTTGGTTCCTCGCAGTTCTCAGAGACAGTTCAGCATGGGCCTAGCTGGGCTGCATCTTCATCTGCCTCAGGTTATATACCACCAGGCTTCCCTGGCTGGTCCCTGGGGATGTTTAAGCCCGAGCCCCTGCGCCCACAGGAGGTGCCACATCTGCCCCCCTGGCTTTCCCGTGGGTCTCGCTAGGACCAGCCCGGGCAGAGCTGCCACCGGGGACAAGCATCCACCTTTTGTGAGCTACATGGATGTTGACAGCATTGCACATATCCTGTATTGTAAATACATTTATTTGTGGGCCCAGCCTCCCTCTCATCAGGTACTAATGAGGTTTTTGTATATAGCCGCAGTGCCTTGTGTGGCAGATGGTGCTGGGTTAGATTTGGATTATTCCTGTTCTGCTGGTTTGTCTCTCAAATGTGCGAACAACTCATGTACTGCTTGGCTGTGCTTATTGCAGGAGCTCCATCAAGGACCCTTTCAAAATACACCTGCCTGAATGTTTGCTGGGAGCTGCAGCTTTGTCTAAAATGGAGAGCAATGCCTGCTTGTAGGCCTGAAAATAATTATTCAGCCCAACTGCTCTTGACTGATGAGGCACTTGGGAAACACTGATTTTCATTTCTGCCTAAATTAAACATGTTTTATTGTACCTTGTCATTCCCTTGCCTGGAAATCAGTGTCATGGGTGGGCCACCAGCACCGTGCCCAGTGCCAGGACTGGGGCAATCAGTGCATGTCCACTCCCTCTGCTGGCAAACAGCACATGGGCAGAACATAAAACTGTAGGTCCTACAGAAACACACTGTGATCTCTTGGTTTTGAGTTTAATACACATGCTAGGGCATTCTGACTCTCCTCTCTCTTCTGTTTTTAAAAACAAAAGAAAAGCATCGCCATGTAGCAGCCCACTCAAAGTGTGGCTGAATGGTGCTTCAGCGCAACCTTGCTTTGATGCCCAATAGAAAACACACAGAGCACTGTCCTGTCCACAGTGGCATTGTGGCTACTTCTCAGTCGGCTTTGTCTCTGAATGCCATGGCACTTAAGCCTGGAGCTGGGGAAGGCTGGGGAAGATGCACCGGGCTGCAGCCAAGTGGGAGCGCAGAGGGTAGGAAACCCCCGCGGCACAGGGCTGTTGGGGTTGGACCCCCCCTTGCTGTGGGTCCAGCTGTGTCATGCTGCAGGCTGCACCATGAGGGATGGGTCGCCCCAAGCAGCTGGCAACAGCTGAGGCGGCGTGACGGTCAAGGGCACCAGCAGGCAGGTCTGTGAGGGAGATGTGGGCATGCACGCCAGGGGCGAACGAGAAGATCCAGTTGTCTTCTACGCCAGCATCACTCTCAAACTGGAGTAACGAGAAACCAGTACCTCTCTCAAGAGGTTACAAAAAGGGATTGGGAAGGTTCCTAAGAGAAGACCCCTGTGCAGGGGCTGTGGAGACCCTTTTCCAGCCCCCAGCTCTGCTGCCCCGAGGGCAGGACTGGTGTGGGCTCACCGCGGTTCCTGGCTCCTCGTCCCTTGGCGAGCAGCCGGTCCTCAGTGGGGCTGACACGAGCATGTCGTCTCACAGGACGGAGGGGAGCTGTGAGCACAACCAGCACAACCTGCTGCGAGGGATGACAGCCGACGGCTGGGGTCATGCTAGCAGGCACTGTTCTGTCCCCTCGCCTTCCCAGTGCGATCGTCCCCATGTCGCCTGTTAATGTCTGCTTGCTCATTTCTCAGCTGATTGATTAGGCTGCTCCATGGATTTGTCAGATTCTTGTGGCAGAGTCCTTACTTTTCTCTGGCTGCTGCTGCTCCTGCTGACTCGGAGAGAAGGGCTTAAACAGCCTCACAGACCTCATCTGTCCCAGAGCTACTACACATTACAATTAATTAATACTCAAATTGTGGTAACACTCACAGGCATCAGTCCTGTAAAAAGCATGTAAAAATAGTACTTTCCCAGTCTAGCAAACAATGAGGATATTTGAACTATAAGCCCTATTTTTTTCAGGGTGTATTAAAACTGTGCTATAAACTGATGGGTACCCTTCAGGACCTGGGAAGCTCTGTAGATGGATCCTCGTCTGAAAGAGCTGTTTCTGTTGGAAGCCCATACTTATCCTTCCCTGAGGTTATCCTTTGCTTTTTATTTTGCTTCCAGCTTGAATACTGATGGTCAAATATGCGAGAGATTGAGAGCTTTGGCTCCTAAATGGTGCTATTCAAACAGGCACGGGTGCAGATTCTTGGGAGCTCTAAGTCCCTCCGAAACGCTGTCTCTCGCCATCCTGTTTCCCTCCCTGTGCCCTCTAGTAATGATCTGTCTTGTACACATACCAACCTTGCTCTCCAGGCTCCCGGGAGAGCCACTGGTGATCTCCCAAGCCCATCCTCTCCCCTTTCCTCCATCCACCTCTCATTTGAAAGCCCCGTTTTGGCTCCTGCCGCTGGAGCTCACGGTCACTTCAGGCTAAGCATCTATTCGTTACCATTCATTCCAGGTTGCTTTCTCTGAGAGGGAGAACAAACTTCTGCATCAAGAGATAGCTTGCTGCTTGGGTCACATGCCTTGCAAGGCAACTTTTCTTCTCTGAAAGGAACCAGAAAGTCATCTGAGACTGCTTGACTTTGATTGCGTAAGTCACCTCCACTTTAAAAACAAGCAAATATGCCCATTTAAAAGGAAACTTTTCCTAAAGACAGTCATAAAACAGCCTGTAGCTAGAATAAAGCAAGGTACAGAAGCTCCATGGCCCTAGGAAGTCCCCCTGGTCACTCTATTTGTGTTATATTTGGTACGCTCAAGTGTTCGCAGGCTGAATAGCAAGATAAGAGGCGCTCTTGAATGTGTGTGGAGGTGAACTTCAGACATGCACCAAGCAGTATCTCCATGGGAATTCTGCAGACTGCTCAGCAACAGCCTCGCCACCCGCACAAGAGCCAGCCCGCTCCCCGAAACACTTCCTGCACCGGCACAGCCACAGAAACCAGGCGGGCAAACGCCGGAACGAGCCTGCAGGCTGCCCTTGCTGTACAATACAGCACGCCCAGAGAGAGTCTTAACGTGCAAAGCTATAAAGTACTATTGTGAAAAGAATCTGTTGGCCCAAAAAAACACGTGCTAGAACGTAATCAAAGCTAAACCTGATTCACAGGGCTGCATTAGCCAGCCTGTGCAGATTAAATATATCTCCTCACGCTGCAGGCTCCACAGGAAAAAGTTAGGGGGCAATTTTCTTTACTCCTACACAGGGAAAGTCAAAAAGACCTACAGTAAAAGCAGCTGATTTGCTCCAGCATAAGTAAAACCAGCCTAGTATGGTGCCATAGTTTGAGCATTAGGCAATATTTGAATGCCCAGAGGTTTTTTTCCATTCATGTGAGAAACCAAGGAGCAGAGTTGTTGGGTAGCTGTGGTGCAGCACTGTTCACAGTGGCTGCTGGCACCGCCACATCCCTGGCCGTCGCAGGAGCCTGCAGGAGCGAGCTGCTTCGCTTGGCAACGCTGAGCAAGAGGGTCTGTGCCCCAGCTCCCTCAGCTCCTATGGACCACTGCTCCTGCCGGCTTGTTCATCAACTCTGCCTTGCTTTTCCAGTACCGTCTCTCCCTCTCCCTCAGTAGCATCCAACACCCTCCCCAATGTATTTGAGAAAATCCCATGCACCATATGGCTCTGTTTCTCCACGTTAGCCTGTAAGTTGATAAAACGCTTTATTATCTCACTGTATGATATGGTATTTTAATTGCTGCCCATCTAAGCTGAATAAAGGTGTCCTGTACAATTGCTGACTTCAGCCTCGGCAGGGGTGGCTACAACATATTGCTGTAGTGCAAACATGGACCAAAGGCTGAAGTCCTTACCCAGGTACAGCCAGGGCTTTGATCCCAACAGGAATTTTGCTCAAGTATCTACTAAGAGTTTCATTGATCGTTCCCAGTAAAGCTCCACAGGTATTTCACATGAGGATAAACCTAAACTGAGAACACAGGTAAAACTCAAGTCTTGAGACTGAAGAGAAAATGGAACTGGGAAGGGACATGCAAAAGAGGGCACACAGTAATAAGTATAGGCAGCTATTGTCATGATGAATCCCACATCCTTATAATGAGATGGTCTTAAGGTCATTGCCTGTTCATGCTTTAGTATAACGCTGGGCACAAGAGGAGGCTGAGCTTGAGGGGATCTAGAGGAGGTATGTTTTCTACTCCCGATATACCTGGGAACACAGACAGAATTTCTTCTCATTCAAACAATGACAAACAACTTCATGCCAGTGTGATTATGGAAAACTGTATCTCACCCTTTTCCAAGGCCAGGCTAGCACAGTGCATTACACAACCTCTGGCTACTGAGCCAGACACTCCAGGAATTGAACTTGCCAATGTCCTGGAAAGCCAGACTGTGGGAAGCTCACACCCAGTCTTGAGAGACGCATGTAAGACACCAGGGTTGAACTTTCATATTTCGTTTCACTATTTCCAAGGCTGTCGCTGCAAGTAGATTACTCGTGCTTGTGACTGGCCACCATCCAGCAACTCTGGGGCGCTATGAACGGGATGCGGGGCCATTAAAGCGAGATTGCTAATTACAGCTGGTGGTTAATGCCATGGCCGCCAAGTTACTTGCTTTAAACAACCGCTGAGTGCAAAAAGTACAGCTCTGGCTACGAGAGGCCCATGAAGCCATAAGCATGTCCTGTGAGAATCAGCTACGTAATTCAGAAAAGGTGATTTTAAACCGGCACAGACGATCCAGGACCAGGAGCCTTAGAGCTTTGTATTGTTCTAGGAGCAGCTTCTGAGATAGACCAGGCCAATCTGGGGGAGCCTGTGCCCTTTTCCAGACCTTCCACTTCATCTTGAGGCTCATTTAAAGAAAAAAAAAACGTATGGGAAAGTACCATTTGGTTGCACAGATACCTTTAAAACCAGTGTGAACAAACACAGGGATGCACATGTGGTGAATATCAGCTTGTATACAACTGACCTGCCAGGTTTCCCTAATGCGGATCAACACTCTGTCCCTGGTTAATTATTTTTCAACCCTATCAGCAGGTAAGGAGGACAAGTGTTTTGACTTTGCTGTAAGTGGTATTTTATTTCTCTCCTACAACTTGGTAGAGCTTGGGTCAATATGATGCAAGTGTTGTCATCCAGGTCTGACTGTGGTGCTGGGGGACAGGATGGCGGGTGGCACAGAGCAGGAGCTGGCGCCCCAAAGCACAGCCTGGTGGCCACCCCAAAACCCAGAGCTGGGGCTGCCCCCAGGGCGCAGCAGGAGCTGAGCTGCTGCAGCAACCTGTGTTATGTTAGCAGTCACGCTTCAGACTCTCTTTGGCAGCTGTGAGGAATAAAATCACTTAATTTTCCAGTGAAAGCTCCGTTGCTGGTGATACCAGGAGCTAGGGGTAGCAATGCTGCACGCACATGTGCATATATGTACGCATATTTACCACCAGCCTTCTCTTTTTCACAGTGTTATCCCACCTGTACAGCGAGGGAGAACTGCATGGGTCATGCATGCCTGACCTCCGGGCAAGCTAACCTGAGCCTCCGAGGTGTTAACCATAGCTTGTCAACTCTCTTGAGGTTAACTCCCTCCCTTAATTCTGTATAGTCCCAATGGGTTTTGTTTTATATATATATATAAAAATAAAGTTTTTCTTGTTAAACTACAGATCTTGGAGGCAGTAACTGTGCTTATTTTCTTCTTTTGCCTGTAATACTTCTGCAACTTAATGCTTCCAGCCTTCCTTCTCCCTCCCTGTTCCCTAGTGACTCATCTAGGCAGGTATTTTCTAACCGTCCTATGCAGCCTCCTAAGAGACGATGTTCTTTCCAGGTACCAGCTGAAAAGTGCAACTGCTCAGAATAGACCAGAAATGGTAAGGCAATATGTCAGTCTGGAATGAGTAATTCAGTGCTTTGCATAGCAGGGGTTGTTTTTGTTACAAGAAAAAAGAGGGAAAAGATCTTAAAGGCAGGATACCTTCACAGCAAGCTGTACATTCCTCCCTTAAATTCACTCTTCAGGTGGAGTCACAAGCAGCTCTTAGTATTCAATGCTCTACAGCAGTAAAAATATAAGTATCTTTAACGTCTGTGTCATTCTGCCTGCCCTTAACAGCCCAGGAATATTATTATAAGCAGACAGTTTCTTCCTGGAAAAAAAAAAAAAAGAATTGCCATTGCCACATGGTTAAGACCACAGTTGAGGTCATCTCCTCAAGGGACCACACAGATGAAGAGTACAACCTTGTGCCTTTATACATCATACTAAAAGAGGATCTCCAGTGCTTTGTTTTCTGGTGTTCTGGTCCCAGCATGAGCACTGCCTGTCAGCACCACCCACAGAACCAGCCACAGGGAGGACTCCTGTGGACTTCATCTTAGATTTGAAGGTGTTTTTCTGCAGGACAACATAATCCGAAGTAGCCCAATCCCAATTATTTCATAGCACATGCTAACACAGAACAGGAAGGCCAGGCCAGCCTCAAGTCCTGACTTGCTTGTCTCTGCTCAAGTGGAAATAATAATTACTACTAAGCCATGAGGTTTTCCTGCCTGGGTAAATTCTGATGGTGAACAACCACTAGTGCTGAAGTCCGAGCCAAAGAATTGAGCTCACACTTCTGATTTATGGCGCATAAATCAAGATTACTTACGTGATGAAAGCACTTGCATTATTTGCCTGTCTGTGCAGTGCTGTCTTGCTTATTTTATTTCTTTATTATGGAGAAAGATTGTAAAGGCTCCCCAAGTAGAGAAAATTACATCTCTTGTTTCCTGCTGCTATTCAGAATGAAGGAGATTTTCTGATAGTTTTTAAATTACAGTCTCCAAACCCTGAATTAAGACTATCCAAGGATGTTCCCAGTGTGGTAAAGGAAGGGTCTGCAAAAGGGGTAATCCTACCTGTCACGGTTTAACCCCAGCTGGCAACCAAGCCCCACAGAGCCACTTGCTCACTCCCACCCGGTGGGATGGGGGAGAGAATCAGAAGGGTAAAAGTGAGAAAACTCGTGGGCTGAGATAAACACAGCTTAATAGGTAAAGCCAAAGCGGTGTGTGCAAGCAAAGCAAAGCAAGAAATTCACTCACTGCTTCCCATCGGCAGGCAGGTGCTCAGCCATCTCCAGGAAAGCAGGGCTCCATCACGCATAACGGTTACTTGGGAAGACAAACACCCTCATCCTAAACATCCCTCGTTTCTTCTTCTTCCCCCAGCTCTACATGCTGAGCATGACATTGTATGCCCTGGAATATTCCATTGACCAATCTGGATCCGTTCCTCTGGCTATGCTCTCTCCCAGCTTCTTGTGCACCCACACACTGGCAAAACATAAGAAGTGGAAAAGTCCTTGATTTCTTAGCAACTAAAATCATCAGTGTATTATCAACATTCTTTTCATACCAAATCCCATACTAAAGCCAAAACATAGTGCTATTCTAGCTATACTAAGAAGAAAATTAGCTCTGTCCCAGACAAAACCAGGACACCACCTCACCTAGCCAGCTTGGTGGAGTTTGCTCTGGAGGTGCCTGACAGCTTGATCCAGTCTGTCCAGATGTGGCCTATCTATCTTAAATACCAGGCAAATTCCCCACCTTGTTCTCCATCCTAATAAATGTCCCACTTTCTGGGAGAAATTACTTCAGCTCTCTGAAGATGCAGGGAAGCCGTGAAAAACTTGAATAAGGCTTTTACTTTTTTTCAGAGCTCTGAAGAGAGGGAAGGTTTCCAGCTCCCTGACTAGCAGCTCCCTTGCTGAGATGAGATTTGGCACTTTCTCCTCCTCTTTCTGATGAGAAGCAGCCAAGGAAGAACCAGCCCGCTTCTGCTAGTGCATTGGAGATGTGTTCACACACTCACGCACACATATGCATGCACACTTGCATGCTCAGGCACGGCTTTCCTTCCACCAGCTCCTCCTGGTGCCTTCTCCATACGTGGTAAACAAATAAATTGACCAACTGCTGCTGCCGTAGCCAAAATAAGGCAAGAGCGTGCAGAAGGAAGGAGCAGCAAGAACAGAAGCAAAGAAGGCACAGAAAACCAATGAAATCAGGCCAGGGGAGGGGATGGAGTGGGGCTAACGCGGTCAGATTAATCATTATGGCTCCCAGGGCAGCAGCGTGCCCATGCCGGGGGCTCAGTGAGCACACCAGAGGAAGACAAAAAACCTTGCCCTGGAACAGCAGAGTCCTGAGAGGAAGGTTGAGTTTGCCATGCCCGGCCAACACCACCACCACCACACCATGTCCCATTTGTGGCCATGTTACCCCAAAGCCACGCCACCAGTGATGCTTTCTGTGCAGCTCCTTGTTGTCCAGCCCCATGGTCACCTCCGTGCCACAGCCCAGCTCTGTCAGGTGGCCGAGGCCTGGCTGAGGTCAGTGTGGTTTCAGGGTTTCTCATGGCTAGCACCCATCAACCTGTCCTATAACTGCCCATTCCCACCCAGATGGAGAAACGAATTGGCTTGAATGGCACCACATTTCTCGGTGACAATCAGGCTTTCTGCACAAGTACGTTTCACTTGGAAATGGGTCGTGGCAGCTATTTTAGGTCAGAAGGAGCTTGATGCAAGAGCACAGGTGGGGCCAGTGGCTCAGCGAGGCCAAGAGTAGGGTGCCAAGAGTAGGGCACCAAGGGTGACATGAGGCAGGACAGTCCACTGCTCCCGCACAAGGAGAGCAGGGCAGGGCTCTCGACTGTGCCAGGGGCAGCCAAGATTCTGGGTCCCCAAAGTCTAAAGCTTCAGGCACCAAATAGTAGTCATGTGTCTGAGGAACCTCACATATGACAAATTCAGCTTCTGGCTCCTCACGAGGGAAGGAGCAGCCAAGACAGCAGGGTCAGAATGGCAACATGCAGCAGTGACAGCTGGGACAGCCCAGTGTAGACGCCTTCAGAAGTAATCCACCCCATTTCTTTTACATGCAGGTCTAATCAAGAAAACACAAAAGACACAGTTGGAAGGGACCTCAGGAGGTCTTTTTTTTGAGGCACCTGCTCGAGCAGAACTGCCACTAAGTCAAGACCAGGTCAGCTATGGCTTTGCCTGGTCAAGTCCTATAAACCTCCAAGGACAGGGACTCCACAGCCTTGCTGGATAAACCTTTCCAGCCCTGCACTCCCACCTCTTGATTTTTTTCTTAATGCCCAGCCCAAACCTCCCAAGCTACAGCTTGTGGCCACTGCCCCTCATTTTACCTTCTGCCATTACGAAAAAGAGTTTGTCTCCACTGCCTTTGTAACCGCCCTTCCAGTAGTTGTAGCTATTACTTCCCCCATACCTCTTCTTAAAAACAAGCCCAGATCCCTCAGTCCCAGGCCCCTAACCATCTTAGTAACCCTCCACTGGCTCTTCTCCAGTTTCTCAACATCTTTCTGGAACTGGAACAGTATTCCAGGAGTGTCTCACCAGTGCAGAGTAAAATGAGCAATAACTCCCTCTGATCTGCTGGCTCCACTCCTCCTGCTGCAGTCCAGCATGCAGTCTGCATTATTTGCAATGAGAGCACACCGTGCGCTCATACTCTTCTTCATCTCCATAAATTTCTGAACTTCTTTTCGTTACTAGCATATTTCTTCCTACCCATTATGTCCCTTGTTAGTTTTAACTCTAAAGGGACTCCTGATTTTGTTCCTAGATCCCCAAGCAGTTCTTTTACACTCTTCATTTGCTGTCTGGCCTTGTTTCCACTTACTCTTTGCACTCTCTGTTGGCAGTTTGGTTCATTGAGAAGCTCCTTGGTTAGGCAAGCAGGCCTTCTCCTGAAATTCCTGGTCTGATTGCCCAACAGGACAGTTTGTTCCTCATCTCTGAGCATTTACTTTAAAAACTAGTTAGCTTCTGGGCACTTTTTTTCCCTTGGGGCACCTTCCAAGCCAACTCTTTCTAACAATTCCCTAAACAAGCCCAAATGTGCTCTCCTGAAGTAGAGAGTAATGATTCTGCAGTTTGCTTGCCCAGTTTTCCTCCAGAGCCCAAACCCAGTCACTGCAGAATGAGGAGGCAGTGCTATGGTCTCAGCTGTCAGTGCACACAGCGTTAATGAGATTTCTTTCCTATTACCATTATTCGTGGTGTTTAGATGCGGACCTGCATTAACGTTCAAGGTTTCAGGGCTAAGAGAAGAGGTGCCTTTCTGGACACTTCTCAATACACATTCACAAGTGGTTGCATAATGCTTTATGTCATGAGTGTACCAAACAAAGCCTGGGCAATCAGAGGTAACACTAGTAACTCCTACAAAATGTTAAAGGTCGGGCAAGAAAACAAACCATCATTACAAAAGAGTTTGAACAAAGGGTACTTCAACACCCCTCACCAGGGTACCTAGTGGGGTCAGGGCCTGGGGACAACAGCAGCTCTGCTCTCCTCGAAGTTTGAAGGGGAAATAAAATCCCAGCATATTTTTCTCACTTGACTTATCTCCCCTAGGAGGAAGGAGCATTTACATTACAGTGTGACCGGTTTTGCACCTTTCCTTTTGCTACCTTGTTGTCACATCCAGTCCTTGAGGACCTCACTCCAATGGTTTCTGCTGTCAGAGGGGCCCTGCTGTCAGAGCTGCTGAGGGCTACTCTGACTCAGAAAGTGGGGTCTGCATGGTGTCCTCTGACTGCTTTTTGAGGCAGCCCAGCTCATCCCTCCTCAGCCTTCTCCTTGCAAAGCACAACAGAGTGGCATCTGTGCACAACTGCAGTATCCACCCATAGGTCTGCATTGTCTTTGCTCTCTTCCCTGCCAGGGATCACTATTGCTGTAACTGCTTCCACCTGCTTTTATCCCAGGGTAAATCTGGGCCATAATTAACCTATTTTCTATCATGTAAGTAGCTACACCCATGAATGAGAAATAAGTTGGGTTTTACCCAGACCTCCTGCCTAAGAGCAAGGCCTTAAACTGCTCTCACAGACCCCCAGGAAGAGAACTTTTGGTGGTGTCATGCTCCAAGAGGCAGCTCCTGTCCCTGGCTCACAAGGTGCTGCTGTTGGAGACCCAACCTGCACTTAGAAACCCAACTTTGCAAGCCTTTGCGATCAATTGACCTAAATATCTACTGGCATTTGCTAAGGCAGGTGACTAAACCCGAGGGACTGCAGCCGACAGCTGTTCACCCTGGAGACTAATAGTTGGGGACAGCATGTGTGGAAGTCCATGAGACTTCCCGACGGACATCCACTGCAGCATAAACGGAAAGAGAGGGGAGGTGATGAGAGGTGTCAGAAAGACAGGCAGCCTTCTGCCTCCTGGGGAAAAGGTATCTGCTGAGAGGATGGCATTGCCCAGGGCAAGGGGAGCTAGCTTCTTTCAAGAAACCTTCCAAATGGCAGCAAGCAGGCTGCCACAAACCTGCCTCAAGGTGGGGAGGTACATGCCTGAGCACCAGGCACAGTTGTCTCCAATTTTCTTTTCATGCTTATTAGACCAGTGGGTGCTTGATTTCACTGTGTAAAATAGGAGTTTGAGAGCACTGACTCTCCAATGGAAGAGTTGATAGTCCAGTTGGCAAGAGTTGGGGATTAAAATCTCTTCCAAAGGGGGCTTGCAACCTGCTGGAAAAGAAAGGGAGAGACACTCCTTCCCTTCTGAAAAGCATGGTACCTCTTCTTGCTTAGGTTTGGAAGAAAGGTTTTGGCACCTTTTCAAGGGGAAGAGGGAGGTAAGTGTAGCAAATCCTGAGTGTAGGCTCATCTCTCGCTGCGTGAGAATCTCAAGCATTGATGATGGGCAGGATTCAGTCCCAAGAGCTGTCTCACACATTTCCTGCTGGCCACCTTTGGGGGGTCCCTGCTCGGCACCCTTGTGCTGAGGATCCTGCTTGGGGGACTCTCCTTCCCTGCTTGCCTCTGGGTGGTCTATGGTGCATATGTTAGAAAGTCCAGTAAGAGGCAGAGTGCCCAGCCTTGGCTGCAGCTGATGTTGGAGCTCCATGGCTGGGCATCAAGGCTCTCTGTAGCTTCCCGGCTGGAGGCATGGATGGAGTGAAGGGGCTGTTGATGCTGCACGTTTACCCAAGTGAGCACAGCCTACCTCCAGCAAGGCAAAGTAAATGCTCTTCCACTTGGCCTGCTGGGGTCTGCTCCCCATGCCCCACACAACCCCAAGGCCTGCTCAGAGTGTCAGTGCTCCACGCTGGGCCCCACAGAGGCCATCGCCCTGGCACAGAACCTGCCATGCAGGCTGTGTCAGCACAAAAGACGGCGAGCAGGAAAAACAGGGAATTGTAAAGAAATGCTGTGAGTTCAGGATGTGGGATTTCAGCTTATCCACCCACCTCCAGAACACGAGCAAGATGTTTGTGGTATTAGGTGCCTCATTAACATTTCCTCTGTTTTTTTGACAGTGAGATACGAGCATCACGTTTATCAACAATACTTGCTTGCTATGCTGGAGTTATGCAAGCGTGTTCAGTGTATAGCTCCGGGGACTCTGTGTTTTCCATATAGGACAGCAAGTTCAGACTAGCTCAGATAATTTGTCAGTGAAGATGCCACATCCTTTCTTGCAGCGTTCATTCAGCCGAACCTGCGCCAACACCTGAAGGCCTTGAGTTTGGGTTCTGCATTGCTGCCAGCACTGCAGGGAGCGCACTTTCTTCTCCTTCAGCTCCTTTTCAAGCTGGCTGATCACTTGGGGACTGAAATGTCACCATTTCTTCTCATGTTAATCCTGATGTCCCCACTGAATTTCATCAGTCCTTCCATAGTTCTACTAGTATGATTCACTTCCAGTCCCGAGCTGAGCGCAAGTACTGCTGGGTTGCAAGAAGGGACTTGTGTCCCTTGGCTCCCAGCTAGGTTTCTGATGATGTAGTTTTCATTCCTGTCTTTGCTACATGTTAAGCAAATGATCTGCAGTCAGGTTTTTCAAGAACCCAGCATTCACCAGCAGAGCTTTGTCTTCAAGGCATCTAGGTCTTGCTAATGTACCGTGGTGGAGGGGCAGATTTTAGTGGGAGATTTAGATATACTTTTTTTGCCAGCCAGAGGACCGATGTCTTAGAGCAGTCTGGCTCCCTGCTCTGCCCAAATGGAAATCACACTCTTCCTGGCTTTCCTTATGCCTCAGTTCTCCATCAGTGAAGCTCCACTGCAAAATCTTCATTGGAGCATTTGTAAGGGAAAACACATGGGCTTTTGAGGCAGTGAGCCTTGTGAACTAATGCTAGGGAATGTCCTTGGTGCTGGAACAGGATGGTCACTGCTATTAAACTGCTTGAATATCCCCTGGCACACAAAAAACTTTCCAGGCGTAGTTCAGGACCAACGACAGACCAGGGACCTTTCCTGACAAGGTGCTCTGTTTTGGAGGCTGAGAGAGTTTAATCGGTGGGAGGTGGGTTGGCCTCAGTGCCTGAGGTTCATTTGAAGTGTCTCTGATGTACCTGTATAAACATCACGCCAGATTCTATAGTACAGGAGAACCAGAGAAAAATAAAATGCATACTACAAGCATTGCTATTTGAGAGGCTGGTGTTTGAATTTATTTCACTGATGGGTGAAGATGTCATATGGTTAATCCTCTGCAGAAGCATGCACACATCACACTCGGAATATGAAATAATACTGAGTCAAAAATACAAGTTTGACTTTGTTGGTTTGAATGCTACTCTCAGACTTTTCTGAATGTAATTGTTATTTGTAAGTGCTCTCAAACACTTCAGGAAAAAAACATTTTTATGCTGTGGGCTGTCTGCAAATGTTCATTTTGACAAGTTGCTGTCTGTTACTGGTATTGGACTAGTCACACAGTGTATCTTATGTTCCCTAACTGGATGACAAGCTTGTAAAACAGAAGAATAGCAAGTGACAGATACTAGCATGATTTCTCGTTATTTTTTATAGTTCCTGATTTCATGGGCACTAGAAGCTGTATGAATATCATGAACAGGATATTAGGAATGAGGAGGTTATTGGAAAATATGCCAGCAGTGGCTAACCTTGTCAGAAATTGAAAGGCTTAATGATGAATCAGGTAGCTTCCCTTCATACAATTAGCATTTAGTTGCTGAGATGTACAGGGAAAGGTTTATAGGAAATAATGGATAGGACATAGTAAGGTTTGATATGTGAAAGTCTTGTCTAAAAACTCATGACATACCACAGAAAATGTCTCACAGCTATTTTACTCACATTTAAACACAGGGGAGAAAAAACCAGAAATATCCTTAAAGCTCAAAGCAACAACCTAGCAGCCCAGAGGCTAGTAATCTTCTTGCCCTCACAAGACGTCCTCCAAACCACTCTCTTTCCACTCTAATGATTTCAACAGTTTCAAGCTAGAACAACAATCATACAGAAGCATCTTGTTCTCAGGAACTTCCACCTAACATGTACACAGCAAGCACCTGGTGTCCCAATTAATTCTTGCTCAGAATTGCAATAATTAACCATCTGATTCCTGGATTATAGTTCAGTGCGAATTACCAGTCTAACAAATAAGCATATGGCATCCATCAACCAAACAAGCTATTTAAATTAACTGTAAGAGTACAAACAGCTCAGAATTTGAACTGCTTTTTAAAAAATACATTTCTGAATAAAAATCATGCTTAAAACATTAATGCTTAGCTAAAAGGATTATAATTTGTTCCAAAGAGAAACTGCGATATGGGATGTATGGCTTTGGTAGCACTCTTTAGCCACAAGAGGAGCCAAGATATTTGGCAGGGTATTTATGAGATGGTGGGATATTCCCCCGGAGTGTCCTTTGCAGCTGTTCCCCAGACTCAGTGCTTCTCTGCTCAAGACTTCATGCTCTAACCTGGCACAATTATGGAAAGGGATTTTGAAGGTGGAACATGACCTTCACGTCAACGTATGAGTGTGTCCAAGTTGAGATGTGGATGCTAAAGGAAAATATTCATTTCAGTCCCCTTTTCCTTAAAGCTCCTTAAAAAGAAAATTGCCCTCCTTAAGAGGCTTTGGACTATGGCATCAGCACGAAGTGATGTGAACTTCTGGTTGGTATCAGTTGGTCCAAAAGGTATAATGTTGTGCACAAGCCCTTATAACCTATATGGTAGTAATGGATTTGGCCTGAATTAGGTGATCAGAATAAGAAAATTATTACCACGGTTGAAAGGCCATACCCATATTATCCATAAGAAGCATTCTTCCTATCATCTGTGCAACCAGGTTTCCTGGAACTCAGACTTCATGCCTTTTGGTGGTTTATAGGAGATGAAGGTCAGGTACGAATATCCACAGATGTCAAAACAGTATTCAAATAAGTAAGTTTGTGACCATAGAGGTGAAGAGCTTTGAAGAACCTAAAAAAAGTTAGCTGAAGGACAACACAAGGCACAGGAAATGCAAGGCAGATAAATGCAAGAAAGTACCTGCCACATATTGCAGATTTCTAAATGAACACATTGACTCTGTAAAGACACATGGACATAATGCTAGCTTTAGGCAGAGGCCGAATAAGCAGCACATAAACGAAAAGAGAAAGTCTGCAAACAAACACAACACAGTTCACATACCACACCTCCCCTGCCAGCCCCACTGAGCGTGATGGGAACCGAGATGAATAAAGCACCATGGGCCCAGCAACAAGGCCACTCTCCCTCTATTTGGCAGACATCAGCAGTTTAGAAAGGACTTATGAGGCCCCAGCAAAGAGCAGGTCTCTCCTGTAAACACTTTCAGTTCAACAGGCAGCTCTTGAAGATGAGCAGCACAGGCTTAGTGAAGTGAAGGGATTCAAATTTGTATATAAATTGTGAACAGAAGTCGAATGAAAAAAGCGGCTCCCCAAGGAACTATTTCAGCCTCAGTACTATCACTAAATTGAAACCTCATTAATCGCTATGCCAACCATCCAAGTTTAAAGCCAGAATGACCCATTTCTGATGGGGGGGGTGTAACTGAGGGACTGTAAGCGTCATGCCCTCTCTGCAAAGCAAAGGCAGAAAAGCCTGGAAAGTATAAAATTTACCTAAGTTAAGGTGATTCTGGACCTCATTCCAGCAATCAGTGCTACCTTTATCACCCCACATACTCAACAGAGATGTTATTCGTCCTTTGCCACCACCACAGACGAGGTGGAGTCAAACCCCCATCAGCTGAGCCAGAATTCACCTAACACCAATCACCGAGAAGCTGGGCGGCCGCTGTGTGTCGGCTGTCTCCATCTCCTCTGCAATCAATGGGACAGATAGGCATTCTCACGGGTGACTCACCACCTCCTAAGTGAGGTGTCTGGAGTAGGTGGGATGACTCACCCTTGGGGTGGTCCTCTCCACGGATGTTCACAGGATCCTAGATCATAGCATAAATTATATGCCTGCCTTTCAGATGGGAGGCAAAATGAATTCCTGTCTTGCATGACAAGGCATTACTTTCTCTGTTTTCTTGCACATACTTAAGACCTAGGACTTTTGGAGGAATGCGCGATCTTGTCTGGAAACTGATGCGTTTGGTTAAGGCCTTATAGATGCAGGAGGCTAAAGCTATCAAATTGTTTTCACAGCTTCAGACAATTTGTGCCTCAATTATATTACATCTCAGTCCCTCTCTTTCATGTGGTGGCAGTACCATAAAGGCTAGTCTGAGAGTAAGGTCCAAATTCTGGCGGGTGACCACTGTAGGCAGCACTACACCGGTTGCCATGTTCTAACCAGCAATGCAGAACATTTTATCACTAAGGTGGTAAAACACATGGGACATTAAACACAGAACATTTTTACATCCTGTTCTGTGTTTGCCATCTTCCCGTGAACCCACAGCATCGTTAGCAGACACGCTGAGGAGTGGATTGTCAGAAAGTCTGTAGTCTTACCTAAGAGCTCATTATGTAAAGACCAAAACCGAATAAATTAGAATAGTTTAATAAGTAGCCATATTGCAAGGATTTTGGTTTTCCTGAAATATCAGAACCAAGGAAAAAGTTCTTACCTTAGGTCAGATGAACACATAAAATCGGTAATTACCTGGAACCTGCACCAACTCCTCAGTACGCCTGGGTGCCTGTCAGGCAGATGTCTCCTCTCTGCTTGGAGACTGACTGAACTGCCTGCACAGGACCTCAACAACAAAAAGCAGGACTCAGAAACAGTACTAGGATTTCCTTTGGGGGAAATCCAGAGATCTGCCAGTGTGCCATCTGGGTTGCCACCTCTATTCTCTGGTCTTTGTTAACGTATCTCTGGATCAAAAGTGTAAAGCCCACCGGAAGCCAAAAAAAAGCTTGACTTTATCATTTATGGAGTCAGGCCACAAGGACGTGATCCAAAATGTTTGCTTTGCATCCAGATGCGCTTTTTGTTGATATCTTCCCTAAGGGAACAAACATCTTCCTGTCTGTCAGACTGTGGTTATGTTAAATGCTTTAAAACCGTGTCTCATAATGAACACCACAGACAAGAGCGTGCACTCTGTACAGCAGATGGCTGCAGAACATGAGTGCCCTGAGAAATCCAGGGGATGGTCCTGAGCTGTGCTTTTACATTTTCTGCCTTCAGCTGACACCAGAAAACTCAATATATCACTTTGACACTGGAGGTGCTAAGCTTCCACCAGCGTAACACCCTAGCAGAGGTCCTGCCTTCTTGACGTGTAAAGTTTGGAGGTGCGATTTCACTCCTTATACATACAGTAGCCATTTTACACCTGTAAGAACACCTTTTGCACATCTCATGACTAGCTTTTTTTTTTCCTTGGCACAATTTGAAATGACACCTTTCTGGGCATCTTGAAAATCTAAAGGAGTGGGTAAAATTGCCTGCCTTCCAGTAGAGGAACACAAAATGAGCACAGTATTTCAAAACTGGTTAATAATGTTCATGGAGGGCTTGATTCCACCGAAGTTAGTCATGCTGAGTAGTTTCTCATTCTACAACTAGCCTATTCATCTCAATTAGATTAGTCACAGCACAAGGAGAGCAGAATTGGACTCTGAATAATTTCAATCAATTTTCTGCTGTAAAAAAGTGCTATTAATTAATATTTCCCCTGTTTCCTTGGCATTTGGCAAATGTTTTAACTATGCATAAATATTACTCATTTTATACATTTTCTTCCCATAAAATATATCTTGATGGTTTGTCAAGTTCCACTTAGCTTTTTAATAGTTTTTGCATAAGCAGAATTCACTGCATAATCTGAACAGAAGTGTCAGCCCAGAGCAGGCATAGTTTTATTCTGCTAAAGTTTAGAGTACTTACAATTAGGGCCACATTTCTTATGTACGGAATTAGGAGAATTATAAGATTGACCTAATGCAATTACTAACATTTACTATTATATTTTCTATGTAGAAAAGTGCTTAGTCCTTTAATCTTGTCTTACCTACACAGGGAAGTGCTAAATTCTGTGTTTACTCCTCGTGGTTGAACACAATGCAATTTTGCAATTGGTAAATCAAAACCCTCCTCCACTCTTTCATGCTGCATTGGTTCTACTTCTTTGTAGGATAAGAAGTCCTCTTCTGATAACTATAGTATTGGTAAATACATTGCAGAGTATCAGTATGCACATATGTCTAAGTAAGGGTGAGGCAGGGGGGGTGTTGTGGGGAGTCTAAAGCATACATACAGCCTCAGGATCAGTGGTGATTACTTTGCTCCAAAGCATGACTGAAGGAAGGAACCGTGCCTCTAGAAAGAAGTGCTACAGCTAGATGAAGTCCATCTATTGGGGGTAGTGCTTCCCCTACACCAGGAGTAGGAAGGCAGGAGGCATTGCCCCCCAAAAGTAGTGGAGGGGAGGTTGTTCCTGAGTTTAGCCCTGCTGGCCCCCGTGTGCCAAGGGCTTGGTTTCTCTGTCAGTGCTGATCACAAACAAGGGTATAGCCAGCTCAATGAAAGGTTCAGCACACGCTTCCAGAGGGAAATGGCGGGACTTTCGCCTGCCGCCAACAGCACCAGAGGGAGACTGAAGAGGCCAGGGCAGCCAGGTGAATTCTGGGTTTGAGGTTCACCAGCTCCAGTCTGACAAGGGATGTTCCTCAACCATTTCTACAGACAGAGCTGTTCTGTGACTGCGGACTGCGGGGAAGGGGAGGAGGCACTGTCTGCTTGTCTGATCTTCTGCCAGGTAGATGCCAGTGCTTACTAGCAGTTAGATTTCCATCAGAAATATCTTTAGTTGACGAAAATATCTGGCTAGCTCTGCCCAGGGGAGGCTTCTGCAAGAGTCTCTGGAAACATCTGAACAACATGTTCCATCTGCTGGCCCCCGTATCCACAGTGGTTTTTTGGTGGCATTTGACGAGGTCCAAGTCTGTGCTCATGTCCAAGAGCTTGCCTTTGACGCCCTACAAGTGAGCTATAAAGGTTACAGGAAAAATCTGAAAAAGGGAGCATCTGTATCTGGTTTCTCTGCATGCTTAAATGTTTCTCCTTTTTTTCCTTCTCCTGAGAAACTGATACCTGCCAGAAGTTTCACTCTGACATCTTACATAACTACACCAATTCTCTCCTATTTATCACTGCTCCTGACAGTCACACGGTTGTCCCCTCCTGTACGAGCAGCTGATCCCTATGAAGCTAACCACAAAATTAAGGAACGACATCAAGGACCACAAAGCAGATGGATGCCTTGCTTCCAGTAATTTCTACAGGTTTTAGGCTGTGTTATAGATCAGGACCTTAGTCATTCTGAACACAGAATGCAAGCAAAAGTCGTGTTATGAATGCTAAAAAGGTACATTGGTTTCATGATGCTGCACTGGGTTATACAGATGACATTACAGAGGAGTAGCTTTGGGTAAAACAATGTTTGTCAGCATCCTTGAATACTGAGAATTTAAAATCGATGAGAAGAGAAACTAAAGAGATGATCAGGCCTCTTCAACCAGTCATCCAGAATGCAGTATTAATTTGCTGCTCTACCAAACCCTGAAATGCCATCCTTAATAGATAGGGACTGATTTGCAAAGTTCGGTGTTATTTGCCTCTGGGATTTATAGAGATAACAGCAAGATCAGATAGAATTAACACTTTACCCTGTAGCATCTCATTTCTCTGAGGGCATCTGAAAACGCTTTACAAACAGCAGCGATCCTTCACCGGTGCACAGTACGCCAAGTACACTATCATCTCAGAAGAATGGATGAAGGATCACTGCTGCTCTCCTCCTCAGCAAATATAATAATAGGGAAGAAAAGGACAACTTTCCGTGACTGCTTTTCTTCATGGACATTTCTTTTAGAGCATTCCTTGTAAAATAATTAAAAATAAATGGTGCACGTAGGTACAATTTTTCCTTACCGTAGAAAAGATCTTCCCACCAGACCAGTAATGGCATACTAGAGCAGCAGCACTGGTTTCCATAATCTCAGAAGATGCATTTTCTAGCTAATGACACCGAACAGCTGGTCTGATTTGTTTCACGTAACAAAGACGGTATAAATTAAGTTGCCACGTGAATCAAGAATGAATCACACACACACAGAGATATGCAATACCTTTTATTTAGCTTTGCGCACTAGAAGTGTTCACAATACTGAAACCTACCATCTTGCAGTGAGGCAAAGATACACATTGTGCCTTTTCTTTGAACACCAAAGACGTTCCTTTAGTGTTCGATTTTAAAAGTAGGTGAATCCATATAAAATATGTGTCTTTATTTTTACAGCTTTAAAGAAAATTTCTGCAGTGTGGCTGTGTTTTTCTTCAACAATGTAGGTATTTTATCCTAGTTGGCATTCACACAAATGCAGTTATATACAAGGGTTAATGAATATCCAGTTTGCCGATGGTACCCCAGGGAGCTGCATTTTATCGTAGTGATGGAACTTCAACAGATATCTCACTTACATGTCAACTTGGAGGTGTAAGACTGAGGATTTCTATATTCTCGCTTCACTTGTACAAGTACTGCCTTTAAAAGAAATTGTTTCTGGCAGTGGTCAGCCGACATTTCTGAATGACCTAGTTCCCTCCTGAGCGATGATTCCTAAAACCACTTAATTCAACGGCAGTGATGCTTACTTCTTTAAAAACACTTTGAAAAAAAAATATACTAAATTCAGTGTTGTATCTATCCAGACAGATCTTCTGTGCTGGCTCAGAAATACTGCACTTGCAAGAGAAAGTTCATTTTTGACATATCAAATCAAGTAGGGGTTAGTGCCTCTCATGTGGGGAAAAAAAATCAGGTGGGCAGCTTCAAAGAGTCATCCCACCACCTTGTTCTTTGCTCATTTTTGCTTTAGAAATGTTGGCCTTTGCCTGCCCTTCCAACTGCCAGCAAGCGGAGGCAACCAGGAACCTTGCAAAAGGGGCGAATTCAGCCCGGTTGGGCTGCCTTCTCCTTTCTCTCTTTGAGCAAAAACCTCTCTGAACTCACGGGAAGGACAGGCCCTTTTCCTCAAGCATTTGAGCATATCTCTACATTATCTCCTCTTCCGTTTTCCAGTGTGCAAAGGCCCTACCAACATGCAGCCTCCAGCAAGGCTGATGGCTGTACTGTTTGAGGAGTACCACCACTGCAGTCTTGCCCACAGCCATAACCTGCTGCACGGGTGCCCCTAGCACCCTGTAGGATCACAGGGAGCTTTCATAGAATGAAAATGCTCTCTAAATCCTGCTTACATAGCAAGAAGATTTGCAAAGAAGGAGCCCTCTGCCCCCTCATCTTGCACAGACGGTCTGACTCACCGGACTCAGGATTCCCATCTGGATGTCTCTTTGAAAGATGGATGCAAGCCAAGGATTTTGTCTATTCTTAGCCTTATCTCTTATAAAGATAGTTCTCCCCATAAAAGTCTACTTGCGTTCAACCATCTCAGAGAACACCTGTCTCTAAGCAAACACAGCAGCCGCAGCAGTGTGAATCCTGTTCCCTGCTCATTTTAATGAGATGTTAATATCAGAGCCTGCTAGAGATTATGTAAGTGCTAACATTGCTAAGCAAAACTGCAAAAGAAACAAAAATAAATGGAAGGCAAAAAACTTGAACCCTGTCACCATGCAGTGCCAGCTACAGGAATGTGAACTGCACTTTGAGGCAGAAAAATCTTACATCTCCTGTGCTCCAGAAATGACACCACTTGCTTGCCAGATACTCCGACCAGCATCTTCTCACTTTCTCCCATGCTGCCTGAGGACACGACATGTCCTAGCTGATGTGATCCATAAAGCTATGCCACTCTCCCGTTCTCTGCAGCCCTGATCCCCTCCCACTCCCACTCCTGGTTCCTGCGGGAGATTGGCACCTGGCAGCAAAGCAGCAGCAGAGAGGAAAGCCAGAGGGGGCACTGTATATTAAAAAACAACCGCATAGCCTCTCAAAGCATCTGGAAAAAAATTGTGCAATAACTGGCTTGTGCACCCATGTGATCTTGTCACTGCAAGCCAGGGTTTTCAGAGGGAACTGAAAGGAATGAAACACCCACTAGATTCTGCTTCAGATCATCTGAAAAACTCAGCTGTTTCCTTCAGCCTCCTCTCTTTGCATTTCACATTTGCTCATCATGGTATTTCTCCCCGGGAGCTCCTGGGAGGCCAGGCTCGTTGCCAGGTCTGTTTGTACACAGTCCCAGGGTAGGTTTGCGTTGCTGGCCAGTTTCCCTCGTGTCCTGGCTTTGCCTGCAGCTTGGAGCTCAGGCAGCCCCGGTCATCTTCCAACAAAAGGCTGGTATGGCCAGGCAGGGTCAAACAAGTGTGGGGTGGGATCAGCCCCAGCTGTAAATGGCTCTGCAGGCTGCTACCCTAACAGGGCTAGGGGTGCAGGGAGGACCTTGAAAGGTGGTGTCTTGGGAGAGACAAGGTGTGGAGACTGAAAGGCCTGAAGAGAATGAGGAGAGAGAAATCTTTCTCACTAAACAGTTAAAACAAAAATGTAAGGGTCTATAAAAATGGGAAGAAATCATAGCAAAGCATACCAGTGTGTTGGGTGGTTCCTGTACTGGTTTTATGAACAACATTCAGGGTCACAGAGTTTCTGGTCTCTTGGCTGTCCATGTCAAATACACGAGCATTTTCCTTTCCCACAGATGTACCTTGCAGCTTACCCCACCTTCAAATGGGTTCTCTGGTTGCAGCACTCTGTGTATCAGCCAGGATTACACCATGGGGCTGACTGTGTTTGCTGCCTACATGTGCCTCCTGTGGAAGCTATGACCAGTCAGGGACGACGGGAGACACGAGTGACACAGGGAGCGGGAGGCCTGGGTGCTGGCACAGCAGCTCCAAAGCAAAGCTCTGGACTCCTTTGAAAGTCAATGAAGAGAAATCAATGTGTCCAGAAGCTGATTTCTCTCATCCTCGTGGGGATGTCTTAAGAAGAATACACCTTTTAAGTGCCTGTTTGACTACAAAGGGAGCCCAGTTGTCTAACTGAGACAAGCGACATGGAAAGCACCGAAGTCAGGTGAACTCAATCCCAGCACATCTTTAGAAATCAGGGCAATTTCACACAAGAACTTGATATAAAGCACTTATATGTGGAGACACTTGCATGTGTAACATTATACCAACGTGCATGAGAAAGTATCATCCTCAAGATGATATAAACAGTGCCCTTAATCCTACAGTCAGGTAGCTGTAACACCATACTGCCTTTTCGTACTCAAAACTGGGTAAAATACCAGAGTGACCTTAAATAGTCACCAGGATAATGCCCAGAACTAGTTTGGGACCAGACTGACCCCAGAGCTGCCGAGCCCCACATTGGCACAGCATGTGACACTGGGCCTTATTGAGAAGTCATTCATGTGCCACAATTATTTTTTTTCTTTTTAGTACAAACTGCCCTTGATTAGTCATCGACCTGGTTTAAAAGTTGCACCGCTACCACTCAAGCTGTGAGTGAAGTACATATTTAAATATAATAGGCTCTGCAATAATTTTAAAACTGGCCTAGATCTAAGCCCACGGGGGGCTATAACTAATTTGATAGAAACTGTAGCTTCTAAATAGAACCACCTGAGACCTCTCAAGAGTTCGGCTACAGGGTTCACTGTTCCAGCACAAAGTCTCAGCTAGGCTCCCCTGACCGCTTCACAGCCCTTCTCAGCAAACCGAGGCCGATGTTGGGGGGCAGCAGGACTGAGTTTCCCTATGGGTATCCTTCCCCATGGGAACTGTGAAACAGCTCATGGGAGGAGGGAATTATGGTTTCACCTCCCAGAAGCATTGAACGGCTGCATTTTTGCACAGTCTTGAGTCAAAACTGTATGCAGCTCCATGGTTTTGGCTGTGTTTTGCCTTGGGTTTTTTCCAGCTTACTGCAATAGTCACTGATCCAAAAGGTAGGAGTAAGTAAAGTCACCGTATGTTTTAAACCTTCCATACTAGAATGTTTCGTGCAGTTTGCAAGTCCTGTTTTTAATGTCAGAAGCACTTGCCACCTGAGCTTTTCAGTTCTTCGGCATTGACAAAGTACCTCTGCAAACTCAGGAGTAAATATATGCCTTTTATCAGCAAGCGCAACGCTGTCAAGCAAATAGGTGTGCGTATCTGTAGTGAATTTGTTTACATTAGCAGGCACTACCTTTTTGCATTAGCTGGTACTCCTCCAGATCAGAACATCACAGGTGCTGGCTCTATATAAATAGTGAACAAAACTTCGGCCAATGGTAAATGGCACTTCGGTGCTACTGAACTAAAAGCATCAGCCTTCAGATGGTACCCTAGCTGAGATTCCCTTGCCAGTCTCTGATGTCCGCTGAAGTGGAAATCAGCCATCGCCCCAGGCTTTTTTCTCAAATTTAATTTATTTCAAATTTCATCTCTTCCCTCTCCAAAAAGGGCTTAATGGAAGCTTTGAGTGAGGTGTTATAGCTGCTGTATTTGCCTCCAAAATCAGTTTCCCACCTCTGTATCATAGTATAAGTACCATGAAACTGCGACAAAAGAAACAGTAAAGCAAGTGTTAGTGGTACTGAGTTCTAGGATCATCTTCATGCATTGCAGACAGTACTACAACATCCATTCTGAATCCAGTGCTACACAACTGACCGAATATTCCAGTGTAGGTAAGGGTGACCTATAAAAATGTAATAAATGTCAAGTGCAGCGTATTTTTTAACTAACTTTCTTGCATCAAGTTAAAGGAGACATTCCTAAAATGTTTATAATTTTATGCCTCCTCCACACCAGCACAATCAGTATTGCAAAGTCTGCGATATTCATAATGAACTCCATATTCCCCTACAACTCAGTCATTAGAACTGTATCGTGCCCTTCTTGCCTGGGGCACAGGAATATCATTCAAATCTTGAGCGTGCAAAGGGAGTCTTTCCCCCAGCATTCGAGCGAGGAAGGGAAGTGGCTCACTTTGCATGCAGATAGGGTTAATTTTTCCTTCTTCCTGCATTCTTTTCACACAGCATCCCGAGGGGAAGTATCATATTACCTCTCATTGCTAGGTTTCTGAGTTGGACCTGGAACTGAATTTCCCTAGCATTAGAGAGGAGTCTTGTTCAGTGTTCTGGTTTGGATCCATTTTACAATGGTAGGTGGGACCTTCACAGAAGAGAGTTTGAGTGCTTATTCCTGTTCCAGCCCATCTCGTTTTACACAAATCTTGGTGTCTAGTCTCTTCCCTTTTATGCAGCTGTGGAAGATACTGGGACAAATCACTGCTTTAAAGAGGAAATAAAGAATTGCCTTCCCATGGGAGAATTCCTGAAGACAGAAAGACAGGGTGGTTAGCACTGCAGCCTTGTCCTGGCTTGTCTACACATGAAAGTTATTCCAGAATAAGCTAGGGGTTGAATGCAAAGCGGAATAGGCACCCCACGACTGCTGCGTGTGTTGCTGAGATCTCAGCAGGAGCAATGGGTCAGGGTAGCTGCCTGTTGATTCACTGGGACTTCCCTGTGTCTTCTTTAACTATGTCCAACAGAAAGAGACAGGCAAGGATTTTGAGGACTTTGTATGCAGCATAATACATACAAAAGCAGAAGTAAACAATTGTAGAATAGTCAGAAATAAATAAAGAACTTTTATTTTCCTGACTTCATAAAACCGAAGCAATGAGACTTTTCCAGGACTTCTTTACCTTTCATGTCCTTGGCTCAGAGTAGGATGAGAGAGCAAGGTGAAGATGCATGAAAAGGGGGCTTCAAATCATTTTATTCCTCCTGGACCTCACACCAAAGATAGCTCAGCCCTTCCCGTGTCCCCTTCAGCTGCACCATGCCTGGCTCCAGCACAGCAGCTGGGAAGCTCACGGGTGCTCTGCACCACCTGAAAGGCACACTGTGGTGCAGGGTAGTTCAAAGGAGCCAGTTCCCATTCTGGAAACATCTACTCCATTTTCCACACCAGCACAGATGCAATCTAAAGGCAAATGCTGCCCCGCATTGGTCTAGCCAGATTTCACTCAAGTATTCTATATTACCCCTAAGCACCAGGGATACAAAGAGAGGTTATTCTCTATGGCCTTTAGTTGAGACTTTGTGTCTACCATTTCCTTGAACAGCCTGGGAGTACACCTTTGGCCTCCACCTCCATCCCTCCCTGCTGTCCGCTGCAGGGCAGTCAAACCGATATAAACCCCACCTCGAAGTCATTGGCTGCCCACATTTTTCCAGTGCCATGTATATCCTCTGCAGTAGTGGGCATCAGATCTTTTCTGAAACTAGATTCTGGTGACCATCAGGACACTTGGTAATACACCTCACCTGACAATAATAACACCCAACCATAATGATGGTGCTCGTTATTAGACTCTTGTTTGCTTGCTTAGGATAAAATTCTCCTTGGTGCTCATGCCATGGTTCTGCAGCATGTCCATGGAGTGTCCCATGGAAGTGACAACTGCTGGCATTATTTGGCATTAAACTAGTGCTGCAGGTGCTGAATGGGCCTTAGGCACAGGAGCGTGTGAGGGGCAGAGGTGACGGGAATAGCGGGTGGTTTTGTTACGGCCTCTGCATGTTCCCATCATGTGCACATAAAGTCAGCACCACACCACCCACCCCCCCCCAACAACGTGGTGGACATTGTATGGGCGGGTGGCAGGGGTGGCTTGGATTTGCTCTTTGGATGCCACCTCTGCCCACAGTTTGCTGGAACACTCCATATACTTCCGTATAGAGAGGGAAACACCAGTAATACATCACGAGGCAGAGGAGAGGAGGAGGAAGCAGCATCCCTCTAGCATTTTAACTAATTTTCTCTGTGCACATGACCGCAATTCAAAAACAGTTGTTTACTTCTTGGTCCCATACATATGAGGAGTTGCAAAGGAGAGGTCCTCACACACGTGCCAAGGCCATTTAAACAAGCAAGGTACGTGCTTTCCTCTGCTCCCCAGAGGCCTCTGACCCCCGCAGCCCACCGTTCCCCATCACCAAGTCCTTCCTGCCTCTGCTAAATCAAAACCCCTGGGGCTTCTGGCCTCGCTCAGCCCTGCTGCGTCGATCGACTCTGCTCCGTGCCTTTCTCCTCCTGCAAACAGGATGGCTACCACCTCCTCCCTCTCCAGAAGCTCCTTCCCTTGCTAAGCAGAGTTGCTTTGGTTACCAGCCCAGCCTGCCATGTCCTGGCACCCACCGGCGCTGCCCTAAGATGGCGGTGGGGCCCTGGCCTGGCGTGTTAATGGCAACCAGTCCCCTCTGTGCCCCACCAGGCCTCGCTTTCAAGGCCAGCCCTGATCACGGTGCTTTGCTTCAAGGCTCAGATCGCCAGTTAACCCAATTAACCAGCACTCAACTGAGGTGCTAATTAGGGCTCTGGGAGCCCTCTCCTGACAGCATGCTCTCTGCTTCAGGGGTATCCCAGCGAGGCCAGCAATGTTGCTGGGCCAGTGCTGTTGCTCAGCTTCACAAATCAGCAACGTTTTGTGTTCACCCGATGAAATAAAGATCCATAAGGTCCATGGGTGGCCTGGATGGAGAGCTTGCTGACCCTCTGGCTGAAGTGGAAACCAGCAAAGAAACAAAATGTGGGAACTGGGCACAAGGGCAAAAGGTGTTGTGTTTTATTTGGGGAGATAGATAGGCTGATTTTTCCTAAATTAAATGTAGGTAAAACTTGAAAAGGCTTTTAGATGGGAAAAAAACAAGGGTTTCATTTTGAATATGTTGGAATAAAATGTTTTCAGAAGGGTGACTGCTGCAACAAACACAACTCAGTGCATTCAGTATAGACTTAAATATGTTTTTAACATTCTCTCCTCCCCTCAATGTGGTGGACTCCAAAGTCCTCGGCTATCTGAAGTAGAAACACTTTATGCCCCCCAAATTTAGGAAATATTTCCCTTAGATTTAAAGGATGCACTGCTTTGTCTTCCCTAGAACATGATCAGAGACTAATGAACAAATATTACTTTAACAGCGGCTTAAAGACCTTTTTTTCCCCCTGAGAAGTCCTAGGCTATGTCTTTATTGTGAAAAAAATGTATTTTAATGTAGTATAAAGTCCAAGCAGAAACAGGCTTTCCTACTGTTCTGCCACAAACTGACTGATGGAGCTGGGGTTGGGTTCAATTTTTAGAGGGTCTTTGCAAAAAAAAAAAAAGCACTTAAGCATTGTTTTGAGCTTCCATGGAGAAATCTGGGAAACTGCGTTGTATTACCTGGGCCTCATTGTGTGAAACATCTCCAACTGTGAGCAATAAAGAAAAAAATGTATTTGAACAGACATAACATCTCTGGAGGGGGATGAAAGAAAAGCACAATAAAACACATCAATTTGGTAAATCTGAACAACACTCCCCAACACCTTTCACTCGGTACGTTGGCAGCAGTCCTGACATTTTCTCCTCTGGCTGGGAGTGCTCTCTGCAGTGAGCAGCTCCTACCCTCTCCTCTCCCTGCTTTCCGTAGTACTTTTTCCCCACCTCAGAGGAATGCAATCAGGGAACATGCTGATGTCTTGCTCCTGTTTTCTGCAGCAAGGATATAATTCTTTAGGCAAACACATCAGTTCTATAGAGGTGAAGCTTCAGAAACAGACATACACACAGTGCTTCAGTGAAGAGTTACCATCTGCCTTCCCCTCTCCTCCTCCTCCTCAAAGGAAGGAAGAAAGAAATTTAGCAGGGGCTGAGCTCTTCATTACCTGCTTGCACTGACACTCATGAGATTCCCTGCAGGATTTTTCTTGCTACCCAGGCAGGATGAACACCCACAAAAATTGGCAAGGAGATGACTTTTAACTCATTTTCAAAAGCTGGCTCTATTTCGAGTAGACAGTGTCTCTCTGGTATCAAACCAGGAAGAATTTGGTTTTGCTTTCCTCTGAAAAATAGAAAAGGCAAGTAGCCATCCTACTGGTTGCCTTGAATACTAACAGAGAAATATGACATTTCAAGGATTAGAAGGAATACAATTTCACCTGTCAAACCTAAGGATGAAGTTCCGTGTCTGCCTGATAATATCTTTTAGCTGAGATTCCTAAAAACATAAAGCAGAGTTTGCTTTCTGCATAGTCTGCTCCCCTGCCATTACTCTAGAGATGCAGGCACTATTGCCTACAGCAGGGAACACTCAAATGTCAAATTCAGAGCTCGGCTATTCTATCAGGAGAGATCTGTTACTGCTACACCAGCCGTTAGTGTGCAACATTACACATCTGAATGATATTTGTATGCTGGGAAGAGTTGACTCTTGGTACAGAAGCAAAAAAGTAGTTTTGTTGGGATAGTTTTTTTAGGTTAAGCAAAGTTAAACCAGCTTCCTCACAAAAAAACCAAACCAAAACAAAAAAAACCCCAACCAAACTTCTTCAGCCAATGTACCCTGAGTAAGGAAATTTACTGTCTTGGAAGAACTATACAAGGCTTGACACGGCTTGAGACAGATTTGATGGATGACTGAGAGTTTAACAGAAACGCCGAAAAGCTGTGGGTAAGAAAGGACTGCTGTAGAAGTGTGGCTGCAGAGTTACTCAGGAAGGAACATGTGTTCTCAGACAGTATTAATCTTAATAAGCTTTCATTTAAGTCAATTTATTGTCTGGGCACTACCAAGAAGCGTTATCCCTAAGAGGTTATCCAAGATAGTTCCCTATCTTGGAACGGCTGCTTCTGGGCTTTGAGTTACAACTCTGCTGCTTAGAGTTTCTCAGGGCAGTGAAGTTCTGCAATACAGCGATACGTTTGAGAGTCAACAACCAGGTTCTGCTTGAGCCACACGGAAGAAACTTGCCATACAGGTCATATGCTGTAGATAGGGAATGTGTATCTTTTGTGCAGGCCCTATTGCAAGCTCAGCAAGCAAAGCACTGTGAGGAACTGGCACCCAACAGAATTACATGACTGAGGCTTTTATCACTTACTGGAAGTCTTCCACAGCCTGAAGAAACAGTTGCAGTTTATTGCATCAATAAGAGTGCAATTTACATTAGAAGGTAAGAGTACAGTGTTTATTCCAGGAAATTATTGCCATAGTTTGATGCCACTTATTACCTTGAAGGTGAAGAGCAATATCAGTACCTTCTAGTCATTAGCAATAATTATGAACAGCTCATCAACCTTAATACCTCCTGTGGCAGGCAGGGAAACTTTGACTGCGATCTCTACCATCTACAAGTATAGAAAGCAAGTAACCTCCTGGATATTGGCAACAGAGGGATGGATGACACTTTCACGTTGCCACAAATAGATGCTTTCTAATGCAGCGCAGGAGTCAGTTACCTTTCACCACTTTGGCTTGATCAAGATTTCTCATAAGTCAAGCATGAGATTCCTACTTACCATAACAACATACGTGCTCTCCTTTCTCCTATGCTTTTCAAAAATATTGTAAGAAATATTGATGTATTCTGTTTCTTGGCTTATCTTATGTTCCTCCAATGTTACACAAGGAATGGAGTCTGGCTCCATGTTAACACCAGTTGGATCAACTTGTCTTGAATGTGCTTAGGTCTAGATGGTCCTGCCACTGCAGCTGGCTAATCTTCACTTCAGATTCAAGACGGATTCAAGATAAATATGCTGTTCAGATTTACCACCACTCCTGGCCTGGACACGGTCTAGCAGCAAGAAGAGACTCCTTCTACTTCATTCACCTATAATGAAGGGTCTGACCCAAACTCCAAATCCATATACTCCAGTCATTGCAGATACTTGCATTTTGATCCTACACTACAGAAGTTTTGCTAATAACTACGCACACAAATTCCCTGCTGGCTGGAGAAACATTTTATACTCACAATGGAGACCTGTTGCTGATAGACTTAAACCATCTCCCTGAAAAATTCAAGTTAACTAGCCAAAAGGCTCTTTCGCCTGCATGTATTGTGTCTCCTTTGGCTGTGGGTTCCAGGAGAGGTGCCGACAAATCTTTGTCAGTGAGAAGAATATTGTTTTTCATACCCCTGAGCCAGTGGGGCTGTGCCAGGAAAACTTGGTATCCAGGACCTGGCTAGCATGACTCCAGTCCACTTCCACGTCTCTCCAAGCAGACTTTGCAATGAATGATGTGCAATATCTCACTTCAAGCAACTCAGCAAGTCTCCCTCCTTGGATCGCTGTAGCTGCTAGGAAAACCAGTATCCCTCAAATTAGACACCTACTTTAAAGAACAATGTGCCTCGCAGTAACAGACATGATAAATGCTATGAGTAATGACAGATCCATGTGATAACAGCACTCTCTATCAGCCACCTACTGGCTCATTTCTTCTTTTGATAAAGGCCTTTCTCCTCTGGTTATGTATGAAATGCATACTTCTCATGTGAAGGTGGATCTCTCTGCAGAAGCAGTGGGAGCAGAAGGCAGAAGCTCTCGAGTCTTTACTGCGGCTGTGAAACAGACCCGGTGCTGATCAAACAACTTGCGCTCTTTGCCTCAGTTTCTCTGCTTGTAACACAAATAATGTCTTTGCTGTAATCACGCTGCAAGGTGTAGTTAACGTTTGCATGGTGGTGCTTTGGAGATGCCAAGCATCAGATAAACCCAGGAGATACCAGTATCGTCAGTAAATCAATTGTATCTACACAGTGAAAAAAAGCAGGCACAGATGCTAGCATAATGTTATGTATTTTTGTACAAAATGAAATAAAAATCTTGCCTTCTGTCCTCAGATTTCTTGTCAAACATTCATTGCTTCACATGCTGAAGCAGTTAGTAATACAAAGCATATTTCTATCCCACTTTATTTTACATTAAAAAGTTAAGAACCATGATTGAATCTTAATACAAAAAAAGGGCTTAAGTTACATTCTCCTGGGATCATCTGTAGCAAAGCGTAATAAGTTTCTCAATATCTGACCTAATTATATCTGTCCTTCTAAGTTTTGTTTCCCATAAGAGCTAAATGTCTATGGTTAAAAATAACATTTGAAACTCCTCCAAGTTCCAACAGAACTTTTTCAGTCTCTCTCAAATTTAATATCTATTTTTAATTTGTTTTAATTTTTCACCCAACTTAAAAAGTTACGGTTCTGAGGCTGGCATTCTGCTCTGTTATCCAGCTCCTAAAAATGTTTGGGTTAGATAAGCTCAAGAACTAGGGGGAAAAACATTATATTACGTGTGTTTATTTCATGTTGGAAAAATACCACAGCTATCGAAACAAGTGACAGAGAGGCATGGGGAAGGAAAGATGACTTTGTGGTTGAAAAGGAATTCACTCTGTTAGAAATGTATCATCTTCTGGGTCATGTCGAGGTCTCTTGACAGATAACACCGGGCAATTCTGCGATGGCTGTTTGCATCCCTACCTGAGCACCCAGCTCTGCCAGCAGTCACTGCCCCGGAGCAACGGTGATGGAACATGATACAGCCCCTGCGACCCTTCAGTCCTGTTTAGATCTCCCTGTACCTGTGCAAAAGGTGGCAAATTCTGCTGCCGTTGGGATGCCGGAATCCTTCATACTTTTCTCTTCCTGCTGGCCCTGTTACTAGAGGGCTGGCACAGACCTGAGGCTGGGATGCCTCACATCTGGATCTGCTTCACACACACAGCAGTCAGAGATCCCAGTGGCCATTTACAACCTTTGTGCCTCAGTTTCCCACCCATAACCCATGGATAACAGCATTGACCTTCCTGACCAGACATTGCGAGGCTGAAGTCCTAACATTTGCCATGGGCTAGGAAATCAGGTATAAGGTGTTTAAGAAATACAAGGGATTATTACAGTCAGTCACACTCCATTTCCAGGGAGGCTGATAATAAATAACGTTTATACAGCACCCTCCGCTGTGAAGTGGCCAAGAAGAAAGGGAGTCTGCAAACAGAGATCCAAGCAGGAAATTCAGCTCAGCCCTTCTCTGTTGAGAAGATCTTTTGGCGTTGTGGAAGGAAGAATCTGGATATCAGATTGACTATTTGAATACCAAGGTTTGTGCACCTGCAGGAGTTCTGCATCCGTCACTGTTGATGGGCCATAAAGCCTTGTCCTGGAGCTTTATAAATGGTGCTGCCTGGTCACAAGCGCAGAGCCAGCGTGAGCTCCGTTTTCATGGTTCAGTTCACAGGAGGGGGTCACAAGCTGAACAACAAATGCAGTTTATAATTGCCCAGACGTTCTGCTTCGAGGGTCTGGGAGACTTAAGTGTCACAGTCTACAAACGGGAATTGTTGGGAGAAATAGAGCAGTGCGAGGCTCAAAGTGATTTCAAAGGCATTCAAGTCCAGTGCTATCTCTAGTTCACAGTACAGGTTCAAGGCTGGAGTAGATTGCCTAAATTCCCTCAGAAAGAGGCAGCGAAGGGCCAGGAAGACAAGGCAGCAGCTCCTCAGCGGGTCCTGCGGTGAAGAGGTCTGGATTTGTTAGACAGGAGACAGCGCAGTTTGGTCGTTACGGTATTCCCGAAGGATGTGTGGATTCAGATCCTGCAGGCTGAGATGGGCCAAGCTCTCTGGTTTCACTGATCTTGCCTTACCCGTGAGGTTATTCTGCCAGCGCAAAACCTGATTGCAAGCTCTGAGTCCTAATTTAGCTGAAGCATTTGACTTCTCCCTAAGAACTCACGAGGGACATGTTCATACCTTTCCTGTGGATTGCCTTAGGACCACAGGCTGCTGTGAGTCCTCAGCTTCAAATGTAGCCCTCTGCCATGAGGAATTCAAGTCAAAGTCAACTCCTCAGAATAGCTGGTGGCACTGAACATTGCCGTCCTGAGGACAACAGGCAGGGCTGGGTTGCTCCTGCCACAGGAAAGGGGAAGGAAGGGCAGCACTGTGACGGAAAACCAGGCTTGTTACCACTGCCTCTACTGCAGAGATACGAAGGGTGAAGACAGAAGTGCTGTTGCACGATGGGGCCCTCCCTTTGCCCCTAACAGCAACTGCTGCCCTGGCTATCTGCGGTCCTCTGCCGGCCATTGCAGCTGCAAGCCTGGTTTCCCAGGGCTGATGCATCATGCCATGTTGTGCCAGTGCTGGGGTGCGTGCGGCAGTGTATGTTCCCCTGGGGAGCTGTGGGTCTGCATCCACAGCACATCTGCACTCAGTGGCAAAACACCGTCCGGTCCCTGCAGAAGGCTTGGGTAATTAATATCTAGTTGGACTAGATGATCTTTGTAGGTCCCTTCCAACTGAACTATTGTGTTATTCTATTCTATTCTATTCTATTCTATTCTATTCTATTCTATTCTATTCTATTCTATATCACAGATCCGTCTTATTCTTCCCAGTGGTGGGATCCCATACAGCAGGTGTTTTGCAAGATGTCTGAAATTAAGGCCTCTCCTCCAGAGAGAGAAACCACCATGGTGTGGCTGGGCTTGGCAGCAGGTAGAGCATCTTCTGCTCTCCCTGGAACAAAAGAACCACCAGGCAAAGGAGGAAAGAAGAGAAGACAGCAGAGCTGGGCTTTACTTACATGGGATTCCAGCTACTTTATTTGGGGGCTGGAATACAGCAGTGGTACCCTGGCTCACTTGTAATGCAAGGGGAGACTTTACACGTGAATCAAATGCAATGTGCTTCTGTCCTCCATTTTCTAGCTCTTCTCCCCTGAAAAAGGTGTTGAACTGAGTTTTTCTCTTTTACCCAACATTTTTTTTTGAAGAGTAAGGTAGAAATTAAGGATCCTAGACACTTCTGAAGGTTTAAGTAGCCCAAATTCTGGAAAATTATTCTTTTTTCACTAAGATGTTTTCTAATAAAAAGATGGTTTGCAAGCACTGAGCACATGACATTCTTTGATGATATATCACAGCTCTACCACAAACACTTTGGGAAGCAGTAGATGGGAAAATTGCTATTACAGAAAAGCCAGTGTAGCTCTATCTTGAAATAAAAGGTCTACAATTTTAACAACATTAGGCATCCTATTTTGGGAAGAAACTGAAGAGCAGACTTCTTTTTTTTTTTTTTTTCAGAAAATATTGACATTTCCAAAAGCAAGATACGCATAGGTGATGAGAGACTGATTTACAGCAATAGGTGCACACAAACATCCACTTGCTCCTAGACTGTGAGCAGGAATGTCAGAGACTCATTTCTAAATTGGGCACTTGCACCTGCATGTGTAATATTCCAAACATAGTAGGTGCTTCTGACTGTTCTCCTATGTCTGCTTTTGAAAAATCTGTTCCTTGCTAGATTGAACTCATTACTTTCCAAATATCTTCTTAAATACGAGTTTGGATGTGATATTAATCCTGGAGTTCTCTGCAGGATCAGTTCCGATGTTATGTTTTTGGATGTTATTTGTTTTCATTGTTCCATAACATTTTTCTGTTCTCCCTTTCATTTCTATCTGATCTTCCAGTAAGCCTTTATAATTCCAATGTGTTGGTTTCATAGTTTCTCCAATAACCTCTTTGAAGAGACTGGACAAGCTAGACCATCCCTCAAATGCTGTAAAACATTTCCCTAATGTGGACATTATGTGTGCCAAGAAATTCCTGAGTTGGTTTGAGTGTTTCCATACTGCGTTAATGTATGTCAGCAGCAGTCGCGGGACTGATCTGTCCTCGCTGGAGACCACTCATTCCCAGAGAGGCTGTTTTGCACCTCTAGGTCACTGCATCTGCCTCTGTTGGTTCCAATAAAGGGCTGCCATCCCTCACTGGGAAATATCTACCCCCAGCTATCACCTGCCGAAAGCCCATCATGACAGATTCTTTCCAGCATCCTATGAAACACCCAATTCAGATAGCTAATGTTGGTTTATTCTTATGGCTAAATACTGTCTTTTTAAAGAATAACCTTTTGTGAGTTCTGATCACCCAAGCAAGCCCAAAGCAAAGACGCTTTAAGCAGAGAGAGATAGGACCAGGATCCTCTCCCATGGCGATTATGGATTTCCAGCAGAGCTGCTCTTCAGTTGCTGCAACAGCCTTTTACACAATCACTGCTCCTCTGCTCCCCACCCCGTAGGGAGATTTCAACCGACGGAGCTCAGCACCCTGCCTCCCTTAAACACAAAGGCTGCGCATGGACCGACGGGCTGGTGCGACTCGCAGCCAAGGTGCAAAGGCAGACCTGGGGGCCTTGCAGCTCAGCTGTGCGGCTCGCTGGGCGGGCAGCGCCTGCCCGCAGTACCCCTCTGCAGTCTGCTGACCCCTGCGTAGAAGAACAGGGGTCCTCTTATTTCTAGCGGCTGCGGGCTTGCTAAAGGGAATGAGGGTTTGTTCTTCTATTTGTGAGAGCGTTCAAATCCCGAAGTTAAATCCAGGCTTATCCTCTCTTTTCTTTACATAAAAGCTCCCACTCAAAGCAGACATGTTCTCAAATCTATTATCCTCTATATTGTTCATAGCGGTTCTAATTTTTCCCACGTTGCTCAAAGCTCTATCCTCAGGTGACTGTTCTCTGAGCTTTCGCAGCTCAACTTTACCTTTCGAACAAGATTTATCCATTAAAAAACAATTCCGCTGCTTTTTTGCAGCTATCATTTTGTCACATATGGATTTATTCAATAAATGCTTTTAATAGCAACATTTCTAGGCTTTGTTTGTCAAGAGCTGCCAGGCTTTTACAAGCCAGGGTTGGCACAGATGCTGAATTGCCTCTCTGTACCCAGGGGAGAGTTCCCTGCTGGTCATGACAGAGGTCCTGCACACACAACTGAATGAAAGGAAATTAAAAATATGAGTATCTACATAATTCACAGCCAGTAAATGGTGGAGAATATCAGGCTTCCAGCAACTTCTGGATCTCAGCAAAGCTTCTAATAAAAGCAGGGATATGTGATTTTAATCTGCAATTCCAAGATCTATCCAAAGACTTAAAAGCCCAGCTTCAACACAACTACCAGGGCATGGAAATGTATAAACGGCCATCAGCAAGATCAAATTCAGCCAGCAAATTCAGATTCAAGGGCACTGGGAAGTAACAGCTGACAGGACAGAAGAGAGAGGTCAAGATCAGTATGCCAAAAATCTTTCGTTCCTGGGTCAGCCTGAAATTAGGCAGCATTCCTGTTGTCTGTCTGCTGCCTGCTGCAGAGCAATGGGTCTCTTGCATTTGCGTCTCGGTGTGTGTGGCATCCACCCATGCAGGACTTAACACGTGTCTCCTGAAGAACTGTAAAAGGCAGTGGCTGTTGAAAAAGACAGTGAGTCTTTTCTTTTGTTCTGTTTCCTCAATTCCTTGCTTTTTCTGAGTCTTCAGATGTCTATTGCTAAATCTGTGGCCCAAATTCTCCTCCTTGAAAGTGGTGCAGTACTAAGTTTGTCTAAAGCAAAATGGAAAGAGAAAAGAGAATACATTGCCTAATATTTTTAGGTTTTCCAAGAATTACAAACTCCTTTTGGTGCTTCTTTTGCTTTCTTTTAATGAAATATTGAATACATTCAGACATCAGGAGGATTTCTTTTTTCTCATCTCCCTACATTCTTTCCATAGTCACACACGGAGTCCCACAAGGACTTATTAATTAAATTCTCTCAGTACAATGTTATCTCTCTCTAACTACCTCTATTTTCTGTACTGCAGCTTGTGTATGTTGTCGAGAGGAATCAGAGAGAGCAAAGAACCAAATAAAAAGATCCCTGCAGGAATACAGTGTTCGATTATACAAAGAAAAGCCGCAGTTTAGATTGCTCATCCTTATTTCCCAGAGGATGCCTCAAACGTCTTTGTTCTTTGGCTTTTAAAAAATAATTTCCTTTTCTGGTAAAATCATTTTACCTGTGAACTGCAGTCCAGGCTTTTGGTCAGATTTACCCGCTTTTCAATTCTCAGCTGTTACGTATTGTTCTTCCCCATGCTCTGCCTCCAACAAACAGGGTCGGGGTGTTTTGCAGCACCCCCTCCCCATGGCTTCGTGCCCAGGCTCCAGGACCTTCCACGCGCTTTGCGTTTCCTGGGGGGAGCCTGGCTTCTGCGAACAACACAGCGGGTTCTTCTCACAAATGACAGTGTCATAAATGCATTACTGTTGATAACAGTGATGATGAGATCCCTGGAGAGGCCAGAGGAAAGGAATAAGCGTGGGCCCCAAAGCCCCCTCTCATCTCCTGAAGTGCTGTACCTGTTTTATGGACAAAGAACAACTTCTGCTCCCAGAGTTGTCAGTCAAAGCCAGCTTCCTCAGTGCTAAAGTTACTATAAATAGCAGAATAACTCTTAAAAACATAAATGGGAAGTACAATGGTATACATAATTCACCAAGTGTTCTAAGCTGTGAACTTCCTGCCTCCTTCAAGTCCACAAATTTGTCTGACTCACAGGCATCANAGTGCTAAAGTTACTATAAATAACAGAATAACTCTTAAAAACATAAATGGGAAGTACAATGGTATACATAATTCACCAAGTGTTCTAAGCTGTGAACTTCCTGCCTCCTTCAAGTCCACAAATTTGTCTGACTCACAGGCATCACACCTATGTTATACGTGCATGCATACACATGTTTTGATATGTTCAGTATTTTGCTCTTGCCTAAAAATAAAGCTGTAAAATGGAAGGGGAAAATCCATTCTCTCCCTTATGCAGGAACCTGATATTACCTCCAGTTTGCCATCTTCCCAGCTGGCTAGATATTGTTATCATTTATGCTGGGCCTCCTCCAAGATTAATGGCATCATCTGTATAGTTTTAACAGTCTAATCTTGCTAAATCTCTTTGTTTTGAAATTTGATTGTGCCTGATCTTCATTATTTTAATTGTTTAATGTATTATAATTAAGGCTCAATTAGATCTAACAGATCCCAGTTCAGCCCAGCATACTCGCATCTGCCTGTGAGCTGTGGGAAGCACAAGACAAACCAGGCTGATTCCACGCCAGTTTTTCAGTCCAGAGACCAGGTACTATTTTTGCCACTGACTTATGTTTGCCTGCAGGCAAGTCATCTATCTTTCTGTTTCTCCAAGGGATTCCAGCTTGCTGTGTTCATAACCTAACTGGGTCTCAGAACAGGTTGACATCTTTACACACAAGTGTTACGGAAATAACAATAACAACCCACAGCCCATCCCATACGCAGCTGCCTTCTAACTGGGACTGACTCTTGTTTATACAGAGCGCAGGAAGAAAGACCTGTGTGAGCACACAGGCTTGTAAGCAGGCATGTCGTTTCAGCATAAAGCATGGAAACCTCCCTTTCCTCCCCGCCCACCTCATATCAAGTTCTGGCAAGATTTTGGTACTTTCCAGAGGACAGGCTCTCTGCCTATGTAGAGAGATGCCTTCTACTTGCTGTGCACAACGCAGCCCCATCAGAGCCATGCCGGTCATCTCCTGAAAAAGCTGCTGCTGCAGCGTGCACAGGCCTGGCATCCAGATCCCCTGCACCACCTCTCCGATGGTGCATCTTCACTCTGCCTGCATCCAGGTTGCAGGGAAGGATCTCTCTTTGCCCAGGGTTAAGAGCCAGTTGCTTCTTCTGAAGATGAAGCCAGGAGAAGAGCAAGCAGGTATCATGTTTTCCTTCCAAACAGTGAACGAAGGTGCCCACCTTCTCTTCCCCATCACCTTAACCCAGCACTTCAGTGGGAAGGGCATTCACCCAGGACACGAGGGACCCAGATTCAATTCACTCCTCCACCTGAGAGAAGACAAACTCGTTTCTTCAGGGCACAGTCTTGCTATCAGGGTCCACAAAGGGACCTTTAGCTCCTGCTAAAAATCTGTCATGTATGTCCAAAAACTAGTGACAGAATGTTGATCCTGAGAGTAATCGTAGCCTGCTGGTCTGCTGGCCAGAGCTCACAGCCGAGGGCGAGGAGATCCCATTCTGCTCTGTGCCCTAAAGACTATTCTGTGCCTTATCTGGTGGTTATTACTGTGTAAAATAGATAAACTCAGATTACCTTTCTGAGGAGTATCAGGGTTCCTTAGCACCTCCCTTGCAGCAGTAAGCAGGATGATGAAAGACCGAAACCATCCTATAGATAACAAATCAGACCCTGACTTACTTCATCATAAAAAAAAAACTATGGGACGAAACAAACACACGCAGAAACCTGCAGTTTTCATGTCCACGAGGAAGCCAGCTGTTAATGCCCCCCAACCTGATAAAAGACATTCCCTTCAGCATTGCAGGCAGCCAACTGCGCTGGTCGCTAACTTGACAGTAACGAACACATGCTCAAAGGAAGACGCAACAGGTGTGACACGAAAAGAGCACGTGCACTCGATCCAGCAAAGATGCCCCCCACTAGGTTACAGAACAAGCTCCCAGCAATCCTGCACTCCTCGCAAACACTGACACAGCAGTATCAATGGCTTTCTGGGCTCAGCAGCCAGCCTTCTCTGCAAGTGTTTCGTTCCGGTTACTTAAGACCCTCCCCCCCCAAAAAAAAACCAAGAAAAAACGTATCTTACTTAGGAAACTCAGTATAAAACAAGCAGAGAAAAGGGTCTCTAGCAAACATGGAGATGGAATTTAGATTTTAAGGCCTTAGGAGCAAGAAAAGTATGTGCCTCCTTCATTTCTAAATCCCTTCGAACATTTTCAGATCTGTAAAAATATTCAGTTAGAACAACTGTCATCAAAATAATACACTGTGCTTTTTTGTAATCTAGTCTGGGGATTCTTTTCCACTCCTGAAACATAACACAGGCTCGTTTTTAGGTAGAGAAACATTTTTATTTTTGCAATTTGTTTTTTTCTCTGAACAAAATGCACTTTTAAATTACATGCAGGATGGATTCATAAATTTGAAGCCGTTTGCAGGCTGTTAGAGGCAAAAAAATAATTTGAGAGTTAGCAGTGTTTGGGCCAGGTATTCGTACACCCAACCCTTTCTGATGAGACAGTCCCGATGGCTGGGTACAATTCAGCTGATGACGTGCTCTTTGTTCTGCTGTCAGCTGAGCTGCTGAGCATTTCTGACTCAGGTGGGCAGAAAACTTCACACCCCAGTAGCCATGACCACAGACTGGGAGGAACCCAGCAGGAGCTATTGTTGCCAAGGGAGAATTTGTCAGAGCAAGAAGCTTGCTGGGGAGTGCTGGGGAAGGGAGGAGCAGGCCAAAATCACCAGCAAGGCTGGTCTGTGGGAGGAAGATCATGGCAGGGGGTGGATTTTTTGGTTGGTGGCAAAGCACTAAGGCATAGAAAAAGAGCATTTTAGTGCCACGTATATCCAAATGAATGCATTGAAGAGCCCTCTGAACATCCTTTGAGCTGCTATGCCTTATTTACTTGGAGAGGCAATATGCTGGAGATATAAATTGTTCTGTGAACGTCGGAGTGGTGCCAGGGACCGCGGGAGCCAGGGGCAGGATGCCTAGCAAACTCCCAAATCTTCCTGGGAGTGGCACACTGCACAAGTGCCAGGAGAGGCTTCTCGATTTACAGCTGAGATACACTTATGTCAGCCCAGCTTGTTACCCGAGAATCTGCAGGACAAGTCTTCCCCGAGTTTGCACCCAGCTGTTTGAGGTGCAGGTTTGGTATTGTAGATCAAGTACCTGTGCGCCAACAGCATAAAAGTTCCATCAGAAAGAGAACTCCTAACTGTATTTGCCTCAACACCGGCTATCTGTAGGAGATGGAGAAAATAGTTTGGAGAGCTTCTTGTTCAGTGCTGAGCAGCTGTAGCATACACCACACCGACTCCTGGATTTAAGCATGCTCCATGGAGTTCGGGACAGTTAAAGAACTTCCTGCCTGAGCATCAACCATAGCTCTAGCTGGACATATCCAGATCTCCACCTTATCTTACAATCTGCTTATTGACATTCCTGCCCCATTGCTTTTCCAATAGTTGCAGGATGCAGTACAGATCTTTCCATCATTTAAGACCATCTTTGGATTTCATCTGTAGTGGTGATTTTTATTGCTTCCTTTTCTTCAGCCAAATTCTGAAACTACATGCACCTCAGACTTCTTTTAATACCCTCCTTCCTTTTTATTTTCACAGCAGGTGGGACATTTCCTACACTAGGTTTTTTGGGTCTCGGTTTTTTCCCCCAGATCTTGTCCCTCCACCTACTCTCCTTAGAAGAGCACCCAATCTCTGCTTTTGAGTTCCGATCTTTCCTTGTGCGAACCATCTTCTCTGCAAATTGGCACTGGTATGCCTCTTAATCCATGGCCTAGCAAGTGTTCCTGTGCGCTGTTGTCTCCATACAACTTTTTGCATTTGCAGGCATGAGCTGTAACCAGCTCTGGTGACAGTTTTTCTGTTAAAGATGAAGAAGAAAAATGACATTGTAAAATCTGGAGCTGATCAACAAATCTGTTGGTGAAGCTCAGAGGAACTCACAGCATTCTGAAGTTAGTCTACTGCTATTATTTCTACTCGCATGCTGCTTATCATATCATAGAGATCATTTGGTTACAGCCTAGCTGCACTCTTAATTAGCCTAGCCAGAAGCCTGTCAAGTTTGGAAAAACAAACCCTATTTAACTAAGAAGGGAGACATTAACTATTTGAGAGATAATCACATCCATAAGCTTCCTAGTTTCCTTCAGCAGTTTAACTTTCTTCTCATCAAAACCTCATTTTCAAGTTGAGAAAAAGAGAATCCAGAGTTGGGGAAAAAGACAGTACCTGCCCTGTGAGACCTTAGGCCTGAAGTTTTTGCTTCAAAAATCTTTCCTTGAGGCTCAGGATTCAAAGACAGCCCTAGATAAATGACAAGAAAGATTGGCTTGGTAACTCTGGCCCTGGCTTGCGAGTGACAGGGTGGGATCTCAGCCCCTTACTTGGCCTCAGGTTTTCCATATGGCCACAGGCAAATCATGCGGACGCTTGCCTGCGAGCTTTGTCCCTACAGAGCCTTGTGCTGCAGGACTGGGTGTAGATGTCAATTTGCTGCTGACCTTTAAACGACTGTAAAACTGTAACTTGGCCACACTACAAGCACTCCCACTAATTTTATACTTCCTGGGGCTTATCTATTATACAAAACCAGACACGTTTCACAAGCTGGGAAGTTGTGCAGAAGAGCAGCTTTTATCACAGCCCAGTACTATGTATGTGTCCATTCTTTGTTTTGACATCAGCTCAATTGTGTCCTGTTTAGATAATTGACCAGAGAAGAGCTACAAAAACTTTCCATGCTAGATAAGGTATCCATCTTGAGGAATAACCTGACAGAAAAGACAAAAGGAGACAAGGCATTTTTCTTTGTTTCTCCAGCTAAGCTAATTTGTAAAATTCATGGTTCTCACACATTTTTTTAGAGCAACACAGACCCTGCAGGACAGTTGTAAGCCTCTATACCTTACAGACCTATTCTAAAAACATTGTGATGTTGGGTTGGGTATACTATTTGAAATGTGTGTATAGATTAAAAAAAATAATAATTTTCTTAATTCTAGCTAGCTTCTTTTAAACTATATTCACTAGTCCCACCACACAACGGCCGGATCTTTAAAAGGTCAGGCAGCTGGCAGGGGGTACAATAAGAATCCACAAATGTTTGCTGAGTATAAATACCAAAGCAGGAGATTCTCTCATCAGGATGGAAAGAGGTCAGTACCAATTAATTTTGTTACAGCTATTGATACGAGCACATCCTAACAGTCTAGTTGAACTTTTTGGATGAAGAAATAGCCATTAACTGGCTCCCACCAAGGTATATCTGAGACCTCATTACTAAATCAGACAGAATTCTTAGGCCGGTGAAGTTACAGGAATTGATGCTGAGCCAGGAGAGCAAGGGGAATACAAAGATAGTAACAGACTCCGGAGATTCTGGGAGGAAAAAAGGTGTTCAGGGTGTGAAGGAGGAGAAGAGGCAGGGCAAGAGAATTGACTTGCTCTGCAAGAAATAAAACAAACAAGGCAGGGCTGGATTGATTCTTTTCACGGACTTGTGTTTGTCTCCTAAAATCTCCTCTGCCATAACAACTTCAGGTTCTCTTCCGAAACCCACTCTCCATATAGGGCACATGCTATGCTCAATCAAAAATCTTTGAGCATACTCTGGCAGGCTGGCGGCTCTCAGCCGCTATATAAAGGCTGGCTTCCACCTGCCTTTTCCACAGCACAGGCATTTAATTACACGCTTTGTCCTCTGTACAGCTGCAGTTTTTCACAGACCTTATTTATCTTGAGATTTCAGCTCATCTTTCAAATTTGGTTGAAATTGGGTCCCAAAGTTTTTAAGGGGAATTGCTGAATGTACAGAGAGATAAACAACGCAATCTCATAAACCTCATTTCAAAGGCAACCAGGCTAAAAAATGCCAGTTTTTAATTTCTGAGCCTGTTCATGCCAAATGTTGTCTAACATTTCAGCAGCAATCTGTGGCCCTGAGAGCCTCTTTCAATATCCTATCAAGAATATAAAATAAATTGTGATAAATGTAGTCCGTATAAAATAAAATGAGTTGAAATTGGTTGCTGGGATGCAAAACTGAAGTTGACAGGCAGTTGAGAGGAAACTTGCAAGAAAATGCTTATTTTATATATTTCTTTGGGGCTTAGCAGCCTGGAGCTGTCAAGATGGTTTTGCACATGCTCGGCAGTAAAAACAAGGGAACTGAGCAATTTTACCAGTGGAAAATGTAAGTTCCTACTACCTTAAGAAAACCTGCAAGGTTAGAAATGCTATGAATGCCTGTATCTTGAATAAAGTTACTTAAATACTTATTTAGGGATCTAATTTTCTCTTGTAAAACTACATCCTGGATTTCTTTAGTAGCCTGTTGTGATAATTTTACCAAGGGCTTGTGAAAATCTAAAGGGAATGTATTACTAAGTTCTCCTTCATCCATATCGCTATTCAACCATTCAGATACCAGTAAGAGATGAATGAGACAGATTTTTATACTCTAGAAACTGTCGTTTCACAGACCACCTCATAAAATGACCTTTGAGGGGCTGTATCATTCCATTTTTAAGTAGAACTTCAAATGATCATCTAATACACAATTCACTGTGTTAATAGTTCCTTGGATTACCTTTTAAAGATACAAGTTCAATACATTACCCATTGATCCTTTTAACAGCAAACGTTTATAGTGAGAGTTTGCATATCTCCTATAGCCCCTACACTATTGCAGTTTTGAGGTCCTCCAGAAATCCTCAGGGCATACCCTGTGAGACTGGCAACTTGCACCTGGGCAGTTTTCCAATGCCTTCAACTCTAACAGCTACTGTCTATTTCTAAAGAATGTAAAGAAATTAAATAATTAATCATTTAAAAAAATAACAGACAAGCTACCTCAGGATAAACGCATACAAGACAAGAAGGTCTGAAATTAAGTGGCAGAACCGATTTGAAACAAGACATTATGGAGTCTTTTTCCTGACAATCAACGTTAAAATAACATTAGCTAGTAAGCTCAAATAAATAAAAAATAAGTCCAAAAATAAATCAAAGTAGGTATAATAGAATGATGTTAGTCTCAAGTTTGCTTCAAGACATCCTGTCTCTTCTGGTAACACTTTTCAAGTTTTATCTTGCTCACTCAAGAGCAGTTACACATAACGGAAATGAACACAAGCTAAAAAGAGTTCCAAGTTCCCAAATCCCAATGGCTATTGTTTGCAAAAAGAAAAAAACTGTTTTCATCTATAAACCAACATAATTCCTCAGGATTCAGGAATTCAGGGTGTAATTCAGTCCTGTGTGAAGGACCAGGATAAGACCGATGCACAGTTCATTTATCAACACCATATTAAGTTCACTCAAACTCATACTTCCAGCCCAGGAGGACCCACGTTCAGTCTGTGCCCCCGGCAGAGCAGGTGGCCAGCTGCCTTCATGCATCCCAGGGCAAAGCACGCCCATTTCAGCACCATCCATCTTGCTTCCTGTAGCGAGAAATGGAGAAGACAACATAGGTGGTACACTCTGTCAATATATCTTTGGAAGACACACAAATACCTCAGCATTGGGCAATTGGTTAGGAATAACAATACAATAAAAACATTATCTATAAACCGTATATATTCGACTTGCAGGCCTCTGTCTAGCCAAGTGTTTTCAAACACTCACATTATATCTCCTTTTTGTTGCTGGTGGTTGGGGATATTGCATTTGATTTCTTCTCGGTTTTGATGACTGCGGCAGCATCACTAAAGTGCTCCTTAGCTACATCTCAAAATAGTCTGATGATTAATCAATCCTGTTCAAGAGTGATGAACTTTGTTCTTCTGTGCAGCTTTTGAGTTTGCATCTAATATCGTAAAATCAACTCAGGTACAACACAGAAACAAACTGAATTTTCCATGGGAAAGTAGATACGCCCAAAACAATGCCAAGTTGCCCATTTTCAAAATGCGCTCTTAGCAATTCAAGAACTTGCACACTTTTACAGTCAATATGTAGGTGCTCAGATGTCACTGACGCACTCAAACCCTGCAATGGAAGGAACCAAATGAGATCTGTAGATGGACCTGCATCTTGTATGTAACAGCCTTGCCACCCAGACCTCTCAAACCCTCATTCCAGATAACTGGTTACTGAAAGTTAGCGTAGCCCTTCAAGTGTGGCCAGATCCTGATGTTCTCCCCCATCTCATACACTAAATGTCAGAAATAAAAGTTATTTAGATTAAATGCAAGTTCTTAATGACACCTGTGCACACTTCAGTCTTTCATACCTTCCTGGAGCTTTTTCTGAACAAGAAAGAACAGCATCTAGCTTCCTTTCTCAGGAAGATCAGTAGAAAGTAAAGAGAAGTGCTGATTTATCTTCATCATTTGGTGACAAGTTCTGTGAAGGAAGCTGCCATTTTACATCACTTCTTTTCAGAATGAAGGAATTTGCTAACTTACAATTCATCACTTCTATGCCATTTATCCGTTGGGTGTCCTGACATCTTTCTTGGATACTTGTCACTTTGGTGACAAGATGTTTGCAAACATTTTTAAATTATTTTTGTGAAACTGACCTTTGCGTTTTATTGATGGCCAAATCTGAGGAATCATCCCCAGGGCCACTTCCAATCATGCACTAATTCTCTAATAAATATCTATTTAAACCAGTCCATATCCAAGTTCATGTCAGGATTTTAATCTGAGGTACAGGATTACTTAAGCAGGGCTCATTGGTACTTTGATTCTTCAGCTAATTGTGTCATTTTTTATAAAACTAGACTATGGACAGAAAGGTGAGGAGGTTAGAGAAGGTTCTCAGGACATCTTCAATGAGGCAGAGGGAAAGGCCACGTGAGATCCAGCAGTTCTAAGTACTTTCCACTCAGTAATGGAAAATAGCAGCCTTATCCACAATTTATATGTTTTATCACTGGCACCTGACACAGAGTGAGAATCTGACTCAGTTTAGACCACTTGAGGGAGGAAAAAAGGAACAAAAAGGGAAGTCTAAAATGCATCCATCCTTCACTAAAGTCTCTCAGTTGGGTCAACCTACAAGAGTGTCCTGAGGACAAAGGGTGTCGGTTGATCCAAAACCACGGTCAGACTACAAAGGAGAGGAATGAAATATCTCATTCCCTTGTGCAAAGCTTGAAGTTTGGCTTGTAAATCACAGGCTGCAGCCAAGGAAAGAAATAAAGATAGCTAGGACATACTGCTAAAAATGCTAATAAATGTTTTATTCCAGAAAGGTGGTAACACTCTGACGACCTTGCCTTTGCTAAGCAAGGGGTGGGGGGGGGAGGGGGGCGAGAAGCTCAAAGCCCTAAAGAAGCACACAAAGGCTGCGTAAGGATACTCCTATACACACTATAATTGTGTAGCCTGAGAATCAGCACAGAAAGGTACGTAACGGTCACAACAGTCAGGATTTTGAGCAATCAGCTTTCAGAAAAGTAGCTCCTGACAGCAGGAGAGAACACAACAGAGCTGCCAACTCTTCTTTTTTTCCCCCGCAGGCCATAGATTTGCAGAGTCATCCCCTGGTCTCCAGAGAAATGCCCTTTGCTAGGCTGCCTTTCCTCATTTTCCTGTTCCCAGGAAAAAAACAGTTAATCGCAACATCTCCATTTTCTAGCAGCAGCCTGGTTAGCACCCAGAGCAATTACCACTGCGCCTTCCACTCCTGACAGCATTCGCCAACTTTAAAGAGCTATTCCTACGGACTTTCTGGACTGCCTTCCCTGGCCTCTGTGAGGGTAACCCCCAAAAAGTCCTGCTGTCCTCTTCTAATGGGTGGATAACCCTGCCGTGCTACCCATCCACCTTTAATTAAATATGGTTAAGCACAGAGATGGATAACTAAACACTTACGGGAGAAAGGATGAGAGTGAAAAAGAAAGAACTAAATTCTGTGTTAGAGGGAGAATAAAAGATATCTGGGATCATTTTCTCCCCACCAACTCCGTCCCTCCATTTCTTCCTCTCGTATAAGAAAGAGAGAAGCAATATAAACAAACATACATATATATGCTTTTATATGCAAATGTGTCTAACTCTACAAATTAGTTTTTGCTCCTAGCTGCCGGCAAGTACGCCTGACAGTCTGAGATAGTGAAAGTGCAAGTCATCGAACAAAAAGCTGTGTGGAGAGCAGCAGGGAAAATGCATCTGAAGAAAAGGGAAACTGCTTAAAGCCTATCTCTTTAAGAGGCAAATTTCCTTGGTCAAAACTGCAATAAGCAAGACAAAATAAAACATTCCACGCTGGGGAAAAAGTGCAGGAAATATAAGAATAGAAGACAGCAGGAGAGTATCTGTTCAAGAGACAGCATATGCAAAGGTGAGTAATGTCTAATTCCTTGGATCCGTTTCAAATGGCAGCGTTCATGAAATCCAGAGGAGTGGAAATGGTGTTTGGCAAAAATAGCCCACTTAAAGGGGAAGGAGTGCAGCGTCTATTGACATATGGGGCTGTTAGCAAACAAAAACTATGGTTAGCGGCAGTTAGGGTTGTTGCAGGAGATCTTCCATTCACTCCAAAACCAGAAATAATGGACAGGAGCGAATTAAAAGGCTGATATTTCCCTTCCACAAAACTATTGATGCTGCTTACAGTATTGCGGCCCACTTCACAAGGGGTTCCCCTATATTTCCTGGAGATATCAAAAAGCAGTACAATACCCGTGCTTCATCTAACGTATGCTCCAGATTCTTTATGCACTTCTAAGGATTGTTATTTTTCTTGTATCAGTCAATTTTCCATCATGTTACCGCAAAATATCCAAGTACCTCTGAAAACGTACAGTCTAGATTTGGGTGGTTGCCATTTCAATGAGAATTCTCTACAAAATAAAGATTTAAAGCTTATGTTAAAATGAACTCTGTAACATAACTTGAAGCAAGTTGCAGCAAATGCTGTGCCATCATACCATCTGTGTTCAAGTACAGCTCCCAAGCTCTCCTCCTATTGCTCCCTAAAGTGGAAAATAATGATAAAAAATAAAAACAGGTAAGATGAAGAAGCATTGTGTATTGGAATACATTGTGAACCTGAACCTTATAATGCTTGTTTCAAAAACGAACTCCTCTGTATCTGTATACCCCAACAAAGCATCATTGGGGAAGTAAAATGGAAGGTTGTATTCTTCTTCACATTTAAATTAAGCGACAGTGATATTCTCACCTGACATAGCTAGTAAATTTTGATGAGCTTTGCTCTACCTGATATTGCCCACTTTGCTTTTTTTTAGCTCTCTTCACAAGCACTCCAGCAATATTCCACAGGAACATGAGCGAAATTCATTAAACCTTGGAGTAAATGGAAGGCACTAGAACTGATGAGAAATAAAAAAACCAACAAAACCCACTCCACTTAAATCAATGTCTAAGATAACAGAAGTTGCTGGACAAAACTTACACAGAGAAAAATGTACATTATGGCAAACCCCAACATACATCTTAGGCCATGAGATATGGTGTAGTAAGAGACCCATGAACCAATGCTACAGGTGAAATGCCCCCACAGAAAACGTAACTGTTCTTTAAATGATACAATTTTAAGGGTAAATGAAAACAAGCCCCTATTCTTAGAAAGCCAACTTTGTCATGCGGAGCTTAAAATAGCACCTTTCTGATATTCACTCACAACATAGGATTGTTGTTTTGAAGATTTAGAAATAAAACCCCCGTTCTGGTCATTTTATCACGCTGTCAGGTCTACAGTAACTTCATCAATGCAGGGCGGAAGGAAGACAAGGAATGGGCCAAGAAGCTACCCCAGAAGTGCCTGGAAACAACAGAAAGAGCCATGCAGGCCAGACTAGGAGGCGTGAGGCAGAAGACAGCACATCTGCAGGAGAAGCTGTTGACGCTGCTTCCTCTTGTACCATACCAACCTGGTCCTGGCCAGTCACTAGTCAAGACACAAATGCATTCATAACTTCCTCTTGCTTTCTGAGAAGCAAGCACCTCGCTCTTCCTATGCTATTCCCACACACTACCCTACCAACAGATTTTGATGACTCTGTCTACATAAATACATGTCTGTCCTGCGCTGCGGCTATTTCTGCGTGAGATGTTTTGAATGATTAGTCAAGCAAATATTTGTGATCCGAGCAGGAGTCGCTCAGAAAGCTGCTGCTGCCACTTGATTTCCAGTTACGGCTCCACAGCTGGGATATGGTAACCGAACACGTGGCCAGAGCCTGAGTTTGTAGATGAGACCTGGCATTGAAAGGGGATGGGGTTGAGTGCTCACCGGGGTCTCCCAGAGGCCCTACAGCCTGCAACAAGCCCCTGCAGGAGCATCTCCCTCTCCCGCTGGAGATGCTCCTGTTCCATGGCATTGCCAGATACAATGTGAGCCTGGAAGAGAAAATCTCGCAACCCCTTCTACCCTACTCGATCCTTTTCAAAAAACATATCTAGGTGCTTCCTCCATCTTTTTATTCTCCATCTTATTTCTAACTCTGTGAGATAGCGCTGCTCCCAGAGCCCAGGAGACAGCACATGAGCGGTCAGAACACCGCATACCTGAGTCAGAGAATCAAGCTGGGGCAAGCTCATCAAAAAGGGGACAAGCGAGCACAGGCTTTGAACACCTTTGGGAAACACTCTTTTTTCAAAAAAAAACCCGTTTCCAACAACAGCAATGTTTATTATTTAATACTCTTCCTACTCCTGTCAGCACGTTCTCATCAACGCTTGCGTGGTGCTGGCCGAAGCGCCCGTTGGCCTTTCCAAGGGAGAGGCTTGCAAAAGGACTGTTTGCGCCTGCAGAGTTGTGCCGCGTGTCCCCCCACCAGTACCAGGCAGGGCGTCTCAGGGCCCTGCCACCACTCCCCAGGCTCCTGCCCTGGCTCCATGCGCCATCCTCTTCTGGGTCTTTCCAACCCCCAAACTCCTTCCCACTCCTGGTCCAGGATTAGGTTCCCGGCACATGGTTCGGTGCCCTGATCGGCACACGCAGGCCGTCCTGCCCACCCACGTGCCCCGGCACAGGCCCTGTGCCCTCGGTACCCTGGAGCTCACCCACCAGCCCGGCCTCTGTCACAAGTGCCCCACATTGCAGCCCTGCAACGGGAGCGGTGCCAGGCCCGGGGGGTTTAGCAAAGGGGGGGCTGATTGGAAAAACTCGGCCCTGGTGGAAAACACAAAGCCAGGAGAAGCCGCTCGGGGCGTGTGGTAACGGGGGAGCGGGGCTGACACCCACACACAACCCACGGCCACATTAGGCGGTGCCGCCCGCCCCCCCGGCTCCGTTTCCACACGGCGCCCCGTGCCGCAGGCCCAGGGACAGCTCCGCCACCGGCGATCTCCTCAGCCGGCCAGCGGCGAGGACAGGGGAGGCTGAGGGGGGGTCTCACGGGCCGGGCCGGGCCGGGTCGGGCCGGGCTAGCGGACTGTCAGAGGCCAGGGCTGAGGGGGCGGGGCGCCGCCTCGCCTCGCCCCGGCCCGGCCCGGCCCTGCTGTTCCCAGGAAAAAACCAGTTAATCGCAACATCTCCATTTTCTAGCAGCAGCCTGGTTAGCACCCAGAGCAATTACCACTGCGCCTTCCACTCCTGACAGCATTCGCCAACTTTAAAGAGCTATTCCTACGGACTTTCTGGACTGCCTTCCCTGGCCTCTGTGAGGGTAACCCCCAAAAAGTCCTGCTGTCCTCTTCTAATGGGTGGATAACCCTGCCGTGCTACCCATCCACCTTTAATTAAATATGGTTAAGCACAGAGATGGATAACTAAACACTTACGGGAGAAAGGATGAGAGTGAAAAAGAAAGAACTAAATTCTGTGTTAGAGGGAGAATAAAAGATATCTGGGATCATTTTCTCCCCACCAACTCCGTCCCTCCATTTCTTCCTCTCGTATAAGAAAGAGAGAAGCAATATAAACAAACATACATATATATGCTTTTATATGCAAATGTGTCTAACTCTACAAATTAGTTTTTGCTCCTAGCTGCCGGCAAGTACGCCTGACAGTCTGAGATAGTGAAAGTGCAAGTCATCGAACAAAAAGCTGTGTGGAGAGCAGCAGGGAAAATGCATCTGAAGAAAAGGGAAACTGCTTAAAGCCTATCTCTTTAAGAGGCAAATTTCCTTGGTCAAAACTGCAATAAGCAAGACAAAATAAAACATTCCACGCTGGGGAAAAAGTGCAGGAAATATAAGAATAGAAGACAGCAGGAGAGTATCTGTTCAAGAGACAGCATATGCAAAGGTGAGTAATGTCTAATTCCTTGGATCCGTTTCAAATGGCAGCGTTCATGAAATCCAGAGGAGTGGAAATGGTGTTTGGCAAAAATAGCCCACTTAAAGGGGAAGGAGTGCAGCGTCTATTGACATATGGGGCTGTTAGCAAACAAAAACTATGGTTAGCGGCAGTTAGGGTTGTTGCAGGAGATCTTCCATTCACTCCAAAACCAGAAATAATGGACAGGAGCGAATTAAAAGGCTGATATTTCCCTTCCACAAAACTATTGATGCTGCTTACAGTATTGCGGCCCACTTCACAAGGGGTTCCCCTATATTTCCTGGAGATATCAAAAAGCAGTACAATACCCGTGCTTCATCTAACGTATGCTCCAGATTCTTTATGCACTTCTAAGGATTGTTATTTTTCTTGTATCAGTCAATTTTCCATCATGTTACCGCAAAATATCCAAGTACCTNCCTCCTCCGCCGCCGCCCCCGGCGTTGGGCGGAGGTGAGAGGGATTAACGCTCGCTGAAGTGGGCTGGGCTCCGGCGCCGATCCGCCATGACAAAGGCGGCCGGCGAGGCGCTCGGTGTCCCCGCGGCGGGCGGATGCGGCGGCCCCCGCG
>VZSC01017689.1:99105-133072 GCA_013398225.1 Steatornis caripensis
GCCTGCGGGCGGGCGGTCGCGCTCGGCCGCCGGGAAGGACGGGCGGCCTGGCCGCCTGGGTGGGATGCTGCCGTAGCAGCCTGCGGGCAGCCCCGGTGGCGCGATAGACTGGCGCTGGGTTCGGCGATTTAACCGCGCTCGTCTCTATCACGCCGGGTGGCAAATATCTGTAGCCAAAACCTTGCCTTAAAATGGCTCCTTAACCGGGTGTTAACGGTGCGGGCAAGTTTTCAGCGCACGTTAGGAAACGCTGCGAACAACCGCTGAGTTTGCGCCCCGGTGTCGGTGGTAGGGGCTGCTGAAACTTTCCCTTTCAGGTGACTGTGATGTTAAAACGTGCTTAATTTATTCCTAAATGAATGATGGTGCTGCTATTGTTCGTGGTAACTTTGTGTAAAAATGACAAAAAGGTTAATGGTTAAAGATTAAGATGCTGGATTGTTGTGTATGGAACATATAGAAATACATAAAGCATACATGACCAAAATTGGTTCTTGCTTTAATAAACAAGTCGAACTTCAAAGGATGGTGTATCCCAAAGTACGTTGCCCAGGCCTCAAAATGATCAAGTCAAGGTACATAAAAGGATAGAAGGTGAGGGAGGAGTGTTCTTTCCTGCTACACCAGGAAAAAAAAATATATACCAGTTGTCTCTGTTCAGCGGAGCTTGTTGGGGGTTTTTTTTAAAGTGCTGGTAAGATGCAATTTATGAAGCGTCTCAGCCAGGTTGTGCTATCTCGAATACTGATGTTGCAGTAATGTTTTTAAATAGTAAAATTTCCTTTTGTCTCTGGAAGCACAGCCTCTCAGGCTGAGAAGCATTACCTTGCTCGGAACGTCTACCATATCCCATTTTGGGAAAGGAAGTTAATGTTGTTGAAGGGTGTACACCTTGAAATTTAGGTATTTGGTGGATTATGACTCTGTAATATCCAATACGGGATTTGATTTGCAGATCCCGAGGCCAAGTCTTTCTGTTTGTGACTGTAAGATTCTGTTAAGGCACAGAGAGTTGCCTGGTGCTGTTTGCCTAGCCTTTATTTCATCTGTTCCTGTGAAAAAACTTATTATTGCGTATTTTCTTTGTCAATTTTGTTGTGTTGGTAATTGGATGCAGTTGATGCTGCAGCTTGAGTGTAGTCTTACAAGAGAGCAACGACAAAGAACCGGGATCATTTATGTGCATAACATCAAAATGGTTTGCTTTCATTTCACCTTTGGACGCTTTTGTTTGCATTTACTAAAATAATAACACTTTTGAAAGTTAACAGCTTTTCAGGAGGAAGCAGTGACTATTTAAGTCTTTGATCCATGTATCCTTGTGTTAGAGCATTGTGTGTTTGTATGCCTGGTGTTGTGGATTTCAATCGTACCTCTTAGAGTTCTGAACTACTTGGATAATGGTTGCTCTGCACATGACGTTAAAATACCTTTGTCACTGATCAATGTCTGAATAATGCCTCACTATTTTTCCTCTTTAGAAATATCAGCATGGATAAAAATGAGCTGGTGCAGAAGGCCAAACTGGCTGAGCAGGCTGAAAGATATGATGACATGGCAAGTTGCATGAAGTCTGTGACTGAGCAAGGAGCTGAGTTGTCCAACGAAGAGAGGAATCTTCTCTCTGTTGCCTATAAAAATGTTGTAGGAGCCCGTAGGTCATCTTGGAGAGTCGTCTCAAGTATTGAACAAAAGACGGAAGGCGCTGAGAAAAAACAGCAAATGGCTCGAGAATACAGAGAGAAAATTGAGACTGAGCTAAGAGACATCTGCAATGATGTGCTGGTGAGAAATAATGAAACTGTTGATCCATTTTTACTTAGAGTTGCAGGGTAAATGGTGCTGGGCCCTCTGGGACTGCTTCTAGTCTGTCAGTAAAGCTGTGGTCTCCTATGCTGTTCCTGAAGGACAAGGATTAAAACCAGTCTGACTTCTTTCCTTCTAATGTATTGATTATTTATATACAAATCGTTGTCATTATGAATGCTAGTGAATTTGGAGAGGTGTTGAAACATTGTATATCAAGTAATAGGTATGAAAAGTCAACATACTTCATTGAGACTGAACTAGATACAGGCTTAGTTCGGGGTTTTCTCCTCCTCCCCCCCTCCCCCTTAGCACAGTATTTGTATCCTGGATCGCTTTGATTTCTGCAACTTTAATATGTTGCTCTGGTTGTAAGAGGTAGTTCTTACTTTACGGAAATTGTGCCCCTCCCTGGGTAAGATGATGTAATGTTAGTTATGACTCAGCCATGCAGAAAATTGTCTGCAGGAAAAGGCAGTAGAAAAGCTGTGATAGTCTCTTAAACTTAAAAATTTTGGTAGCAAACTAAAAGGAGTTCAGGTTAGACGTTTTCTGTGGCTTGTAGTTATGTTAAAATGTGCACATACCTGGCGAACAACCCTGTATTTTCGTTAGGAGGCTGGTTTGTGAAATCCGAACCTCTTCCAAATGCTTATTCCAGATTGTCAGGTTTTTTTCAACTGCATATGCCTGTGGTGCTTCAGCGAGCACATGATTAACGGATGTCCAGTCCTGCAGCCACTTGTGAGGTAGACATTACTGTCAGCAACAGAATTGTCCGCGGGACTGTGGACCCTGCTGGCATGTCATCTCGTATGTGACGAGGGGTCACATACCTGGAGGAGACAGAATGACTCGTGATACGAGGGAGGTGTTGAATAGCTACATGTGTGCTTGAAGATCTGATGTCAAATGAAAATTAAGATCAATGAGCAGCACAAACTTTGCTTGCTGTGTAAGATAACTAAATGACATGGGCGGTGATCGCATCCAGAAGACTGGTTCTCCAAGGGTGTGCAGAAGTCAGCGTGTATAGTTCTGTGTCTTGGTTTCCAGTTCATGCTGGCTTTCACAGTTACTGTAACACACCCAGTTTCGTGTGTTTTGCTGCCTTGTGTAAGGATAACTCCACTATGAAAATGGAAATGCCAAACTTGCATATAGGAAAGAACTGATTTACTAGTGTTGTTCAGTGGTGGCTCATCTATTTAAGCCAGGGAAGTAAGGATCCACATCTGTCATTCTAATTTGTTGTTTGTTTGTTGGGGTTTTTAAAAATAATTATTTATTTTATTAATGGGAAAGTCCTCAGGGGTGGATGCTTTCAGTTCAGAGTAATCTGAAATTCTTTTTTAAACTATGTTTGAGTTTAAGAAATCATTTCAATTAAGTCGTCGGGCTTAGAAACCCCCTTTTAGAAGAACTTAGTGTTTGCAATTAATTTTTTTCTGATAATAGAAACCAGATTGAGGTGAAACTAGCTTTTATTGTGCATGCTGAATAGAAAAACTAAAACAAAAACCCAGCTTTCGAGTTTGCTGCAGCAGCTAAAGTATCTGGGAGGGGCACATGGGTGGGGAATCTTTTTAAATCTTCTGGATCTCAAAATGGACTTGAATTTCTCTTTGTGTTTGAGAGATACATACATTATTCAAATAAATTATTATTCTTCGACATGTTACTTGTTTCAGGCAGCTAATGTCTTACTAATTTTTAGTTTTACCAGTCCAGTTTTTCTTTATAGGTTAAGGAAAAATTACTTTCCGGAAGAAGCAATGCCTTAGGCAGTGATTAGCAGTAACAAAACTACTTTTTTAGACTCTAGTTTAAAAAGAAAACCTTTTTTTTATTATTCAAGGGATAGAATTTAAAAATGCTTTCAAATGGCGTGCACTACATTTGACATTGCTAATTGCATTGAATAATTAACTTTATAGTTAAAAACATACTCTTTGTTTCTTTGTTGGAATATCCTGTTCGCATACGTTCTTACTTACCTAGAAAGATGACTGACCGTATTGCTTTGTTTGACATCCACTTCGCCTTAACAGAGGAAAAAAAGAATTGTGGTAACATATTGAGTCGGTTTTTATGAACAGGAGTCTGAGCAATGCTACATGCAAATGTAGAATTTGGATTTTTTTTTTCAGAAGGTCCAGTGTAATTTTTGTACAGCATTATCTAGTCTATAACTGTTCACAGAAGTGAAAAAAAAAGCTTACCAAATCTTGATTGGTGTGAAGTATGCCATTAATAAGACCTGAAGTGTTAACAAACTTCCAAAGCTTTCAGTCACGAGCCTTATCAATTACAGTACAAAAGCAACTCAGAAACTTTTGTATCTTTTATTAAGACTGTGAATCTGTTCGAGCTGTTGTGTCTTCAATTGCCTGCTAGGCTTTTAAGTAATATTTAATACCCTGGGGTGTTACATCACAGCTAAGCATGGAAGTGACTGGTGTCCTAACTTCAGTGTTGAAGGGAGGAAACCAATTAAGAAAATGTGTTTGTGACTAGCAGAATGTAGCCAAAGCTGGCTTCTCTGCAGCTTCTTGCTCTCTTCCCTCATTTGTTGGAATCAAATTACTAGTGGATTGGAAGAAATAGCTCCTCTAATCCAGTGGATGCAGAGTATACTGAACTGTGCCAGGGTCCTGTTCTCAGCTCTTCCACTAACTTACGGACTGAATAAGAGCAATTAATGCTGGACTTTTTTCTTAGTTCATAACTATTAGACTCTGATAAAAATTTTAGTGGTTAAGTGGGTCAGGTCCATTTATTTTTCTTCTTTATGCTGACCTTGCAGCACGAAAAGCCATGATCTACATCTTTGCCACTTCTTAAAGCTTCCCTGACTTGAACCTGCTGTGGAGTACCTCTACAGCTCCTCAAACCACTGAACTCATCCTCTTGTTTGCTGCAGCCTGAGTGCTGCCGTACAACAGGGACACCTAAAATCTCTTGGTCCGGCACCAGTTCTGTCAGATATACACTGGAGTATATTCATAGAATCATAGAATGATTCTATAGATGGAATTCAGGTGCGGTATAACTGACTTCAATTTGGAGTTGGTCTGGTAGTACTGGTAAACTGCAAGTAATTGTGACACACTGAGCATAGTATGAGTTCCTTGCACTGTAACAATAAAGACTGAATTTCCAAATTCTTCAGGAATCATGGCAGGGGCTGGGGGGAGGAAGCATATTGCCATACTCAAGCATTTTAAATGTACTTGAGTATTATAGAAAATTTCCAGCCTCAGAAATTTTATATTGATACAGGAAATTAAGCTTTTTGTTAAGTACTTTTCCTCATGTTAGGTAAGTGTGTGCTTCACATCCTGTTTCGCTTTCTGTAGTACAAGGGAGGATCTGTCTAAAATACCAGTATAGTGATATTTTATTTGTCATTTCCATAATAAAAATTGTTATTAATCTAACAGGTGTGGGTTTTCTTCCAAATGCTTTTTGCAGTTAATGGGAAACAGACCTGTAACTGAAGTGGTTCACATTAAATCTGTAGTAAGATGAATTTTTTGACTAATGAGGGTTCTGAAGTACAGAGAACGAATGGGGAGGTCTTTGAATAGCTAACATCTGATACTGCTTGCATGGTAGAAGTTCTCAGCAGCTCTACAAGACTAGTATCTTCCAGGCAGTCTCTGCCATGAGCTAAATGTAAACTGATCATTTAAAACACAGCAGGCTATCTTCACTTTAGTATGAATGTAATTCTGGACAGTTATGCTTTCTTCCCGAGGCCGGCACTACGACAGTAAGTGGCCTGCATGCCACGCATGAAGTGTGTGGTATGTGACAGTTCCCGTATTCTTCCTCTCCCAAGTTTTCCCACGGTCGTACCTTAAGTAAATCTCTTTGCTTGCAATGCCCAAGCGCTCTGTTTCACTGTTTCTTTTCCCTTGTGCTTGTTGCACTGATGGTCTAGAGAGCTTCCTGAAACCTTGGCTGCCCTTCCGCATTCTAAAGTTACTGTTGCACGTAGGTGCTACACAGCTCGCTCTTTTCCCTCCCTGCCAGAAAAGCTGGAGGGTAATGGTGCTGTTCAGGACTCTCTCAGTAAGATGAATTATTTGCTTTCTTCACCAGCTTGTTATTTTTTCCTAACTTTATACTCAAAAGCATAAAACAATACTCCTTGTGTGCTTATGCTGTTTAGATTTTTTTTGCACTTGTTATGGATGCTTCATTTTTTAGAAGTGGTAATTGTTGCAAGAAGAGAAGATGAAGTCAAATCTCAACTAAGTGACTTCAGGTTTGCGATTCTTTCACATGTATATTGGGTTGGGGCAGGGGGAGTAGGAGACTGTTTAGTAACCTGTCATGGGGCTGCAGTTCACTGCGGGGAAGCGAGTATTTACATTCAGAATGCATCTAAGCAGCTTTTAAAAGAACATACCACAGAATTAATGCCTATTGCCATCATACTCAAATTACTGTGGGACTATTTTCTAGTTGCATACGAACATCTAATAGGTTACTATGTTAACATTTATAAAATCTGTTTCTGCAGTAATTCTTAATGACAAGATTAGAAAATTAGTCCTCTCCTACAGGAAGCCATATGCTTTTTGACATGCACATGTGTGAGGTTGGTTTTTTCAACCATTGTACGCTCAATGTGTTGTGATGGTCCAAGAGCACAGCTAACCTGTAGAGTGGTGCGACCAAGCAGATGAGTAGATTGCTTATGAGCTCAAGTGACTGATTATACATAGACCCTTCTATGCTATGAAAATATTTGTTCGTAACAAAAAATGCAGTGTTCTGACTGAAAATTGCTACCTTTAGTTCTGTGACTCCTTCAGGCTTCCTTTTTTTTTTATTATTTTTGATTCTACTTTGTTTTCTGTCTTTGAGATATGTGTCCTTTATTTTTTCTTTTCGGAAAAGACGGGGAGGTGTTTGTAGAAGCTTCTATTTGCAGAATGTCGATCGCGGAAGAGGGGTGGTTAATTTGTTCAAATTTAGGAGTTAGATGCCCAAAATCTTTGTTTTGGAAAACTTAGTTGTTATTATTTTAAGCTGTTTTGGTTGAATAATTTAGGTTAGAAGGGAGGTCATTTAGTTCAACTCTAACCCAAAAAGATCCAGTTAAATCACATTGCTCGAATCAAATTTTTATTATTTTCAAGGATGGAGATTCCACAACCTCTTATGACAGGCAGTCCACAACCTGCACAGCCTGTCATATTTGGCCATACTTACAGTAAAAAAAAAAAAAAAAAATCCTTGTATGTAGTCAGAACTTCTCATGTTCCAACTTGTCTGCTGCCTCTCGTCATTTCACTGTAGACCTCCAGGAAGAGTCTGGCTCCATGTTCTCTAGGCAGCAGTAGGATCTGCTGGTCTTCTCTTCTCCAGGCTGAAGAAATCCAGCTCTCTCAGCCTTGCATTGTACCTCATGTGCTGCAGCCCCGTGATCATGCTGGTGGCCTCCACTGGACTTGCTATCCATGTCTCTCTTGTACTGTGGAGCCCAAACCTGGATGTCATCTCAAGTTGTTAAATTTGTATTAAAAGATGGTAATTGGTGATGTGCTGATGGCATATGTGAAAATATGCGAGTACCTCTGGTTCACAAAAGCTTCTCTCAATGAACTTTTATATATCACAGAGCAAAATGCAGCCAGGGTTTACCAGCTTCCCAGGATGGTTATAATTTAAGCTTTTGATTAACTCTCAAGTCTAGCTTTTTCAGTTAGAGTTTGGCTGCTGTAATTGCTCACGTATATTGAAGGTAGAAAGCTGAGGCAATTTGCATCAGCCTGATGATTTTACTTTGTTAATCGTTCAATCACTTCCCTGGTTGTAGCTATACCCCTTCAGTTTTTCGCTGTTGTGTTTTTAGTTTGTTTTCTTTTTTTCCTGCAGTGAAAGCACTGCTGAAACTAGAGCAATTTCCTTTATTTTTTGGAAGCAAATGGTCTTTTTTTTTCTAAGCAAATTAAACTGTTGAAAAACTGTTTAGTCTTTGAGAATTAAAACATAATTCATGGATCAGCTCAAACATGAGATGACTTTTGTTGTTTTTTATTTGTTCTATTTTGTTTGTGTAATTGTAAATGCATGAAACTTCAGCTCATGTTTGAAAGGATTTTAGATTCTAGCATATATACATAATTTACTGGTGGTTGGGGTGCATGAGCAAAGGTGGGCTAGTACTTATTAATCTTAGCAGAAAGTGCATCCATAATCCATAACCTGTCTTTAATGCAGCCATTTATCATAAAATCAGTTAAGGTGCTCTGCATAACTGCAGGTTTAAATATTTTTTTTGCATTTACCTTTGACACTTACATTAGCTATGCACACACGTGTATATATAGATACGTGTATTTGTATCCTCTTGGATTTATTGGAAGTAGAACAAATGTTCACTATAACCAAGAGTCTGCTGTATTAATTTCAATTGGCATTAATGTTTAATAGGTGACTTTGATTTAAAAAAAAGTACATAGCTTATTGAACAGCGTATGCTATTCAGAAGCATCCAAGTAACAACTTGCTTTGACAGCAACCTTCAGTGTTCAAGTACTTCATGCACTTACTGCTGATACGCAGTTCTAAGCAGCAAAATAAGGTTGATCAGTTTAGTCACCTATGACAGATACTCTCCTCCTTCTTCCGTGCTGCTGAAACAACAACTTCGTTGCCTGTACTTGTAATTTTGCGAAGCTGCTAAGTGTCTGTTTCACTGGTTGGTTTCTTAGAAGGCTAGGAGNGTCACCTATGACAGATGCTCTCCTCCTTCTTCCGTGCTGCTGAAACAACAACTTCGTTGCCTGTACTTGTAATTTTGCGAAGCTGCTAAGTGTCTGTTTCACTGGTTGGTTTCTTAGAAGGCTAGGAGTAGAAACCTGCATTGTTAAGCTACCAGCTTTTACTGCACTTGTGAAAGCCGTAAGTGGTAGAAATATAAAATTTAGAATGTGTTATCTCTCTACATCTGTATAAACAGATGCCTCACTATCTCTGGTTTTATCTGGAAACTTCTGTCTTGTTACCATGCATTTGACAAAAGTACGTGTTTCTGAAACAGGTTCTCAAACGCTTGTTCTTTGCTGTAGGCAGACACAGAGGCTCTTGACTCTGAAGCTGAAGTTGATTGTCCTTTCCGGCAGTAGTTGACTACCATTTTGAAATAGTTTGAGAAAGCTCGTGCTATTAAAGTTGATTGAAGAGCATTAAGATTGTGATTATTTCTTAAACTTGTTTTTTACTGAATGTCAGCTCTTGCATAGTTGGTTATTTTTCTTGAAATCTGACAGAAGATTGGCAATGTCCTTTTTAATGAGAAGAAACAGTAAGTCATGCTGCTGCTGAGATGAACACTAAGTTCTTAGGTTTTTTTGATCAGACTTAATGCAGCTCAAGTGTAGGGAGCAGTTATGGGTTCGGGTTTTTTCTGGATGTTGTTACCTGTTGTGATTATGCAGGTAACAAAATATTTAACAAAGTGAATCTGATCTCTAACTGATAAATTCCCCTAGTGCAGAGTAGGCTGACATCACTAAAATGGCATTTTTGCTAATAAAATGCTTTTGTTAACGTTGTATGCTATAATGAACTTCTGATAGATACATAGTCTATTTCAGGAGGTTTTAGACCTGCTCAGAGTGCAAGCTGCTAAAGATAAATGGTTCCTACTTCTGTTTCTTATCAAGGATAAAAAGCGTTGCATCATGTTTATGGGGGGGGTTTATTAGTATTTCTTTTAGAGTCTTAACGCTGTAGAGTCTTAAGACAGCTAGAATGTGTTCTGGTTCAGACACGGCCACACTAGCTATCGCTTAGGCTTACCTGTCTAGCAGAAATTTTCTTCCAACTCAATTGGTTTCAATTTTGTATTATCTCAAGTTTCTCAGAAGATGTTCTGTTTCTTCAGGGAATGATTGATGCATTTGGCACCATTCTGTTGTGTTGCAAGTCCCCAATATTCAAGAAATTAAGTAATGGAGGGGAAAAAAGAGTAAAAAAATCACATATTGGCTTTGATTCTCAGTGGAAACTGTTTTGTGTATTAATGTCTATAGCAATACCTCAACAAATTAAATACTTTAATCCTAACTATTTTTTTAAGTGTCTTATTGGTTGCTGCCTTTCGTGTGAGTTTTCTTAGAGTTGGTTACTGAACTGGGGAGGTACTTTTGCCTATGTATCAGAATTTGGTTTCTTCACTGTCGTATGTTGTTAAGTGTACTTTGGTAAAAACCCATAATAACTGGGATGAAGGACTTTAAAAGTCTTTTGAGGGGTGATCTTGTTACAGTCTACACCTTCCTCAAGGGAAGCAGCGAAGTGGGGGGTGCTGATCTCTCTCCTGTGACCAGCAACAGGACACAAGGAAATGGAGTGAAGCTGCATCAGGGGAAGTGCAGACTGGACATTAGGAAAAGGTTCTTCACTGAGAGGGTGGTCGGTCACTGGAACAGGCTCCCCAGGGAAGTGGTCATGGTACCGAGCCTGTCAAGAGTTCAGGAAGTGTCTGGACGATGCTCTTAGTCATATGGTTTAGTTTTGGGTAGTCTTGCGAGGAGCAGCGAGTAGGACTGGATGGTCCTTATGGGTCCCTTCCAACTCGAGATATTCTGTGAATAACCTCAAAGATTGTATACTGATATTAAGCACATTTGCTTCCCTTGCCGTAAATACTAATTGGAAAGCAAAGTGGTAGAAGGAACAAGGCCACGCAGGGCATGATAGTCTAAGCTGGGGAGAGTAGATCTGCAAGGAGAGCTATGCAGCTGTGGCTGCAAAAGTGAGGAATGAGACATGCTGCTCCCCATTGCCTCACTTCCCAGCCTTGTCTTTTTATGCAGACCGGTGGTCGGTCTGTCCATGTGTGCCATATCTTCCCTTTAAGCACACTGTAGGCATTTCAGTACATACACCTACTTCTTACTGGTTTGGTTCTGTCCCCCAGTATACGTGTTACCATGAAGATGTGTTTCTTGCTCCTGTGTTTTCTTCCACCTGCCTGTATGTGGTAGCGCTTTTGTTCTCGTTTCTAAAGAAACACATTTAGACTGTTATAGTAGTATTTTTTATAAGGTAAATTTTCTTGCCATTCTTTCTGTTATACAGGATTCCCTTTTCTGCATTAGTCCTTTAGTTCTTTTTTTCAGTTATCCTCTCATTACTCAGGCCTTGTTTCCTCCGTTTTTCCCCTTTCTAGATCTCTACCAGATGGACTACAGCAAAGCTGCTAACGGAGTGTACATTTTTCCTGCTTCTATCAGTCCCAGGTGTCCCTGTGCATGTCACATCTCCCGCTGCTGCATGAACTCCTCCCTCCCTCCCTGCCTCCTGGAGGTCCTTTGTCCCAAATTCTGAATTTCTCCCCTGCTCAGGCTCATCATTCTCACCTTGTTTCTTCCAGCCAGGCTTCTCTTCTCACCTTTTTCAAACTTCTGCTGTCTGTTTGTGTGGGCAGCCAATTTGATGGGAAGAGAGAATAACTGGTACTGAGAACAGGCAGCAGGCTTGTTTCCTTCTTCAGCAGATGTTTTACCAGAGAGATCTCCAGTGCAACAGCAGCTGCTAGTGTTTGACGGATTTTCTTGTATTCCTGTTCTAGTGAGCAAATGAGTACATAGAAATCCATAGCTAACTAAAGAAGAGGCTTTGCTTTTGGCCAGAGTAGGAGGCTGACAGCAGAACAGTCCTTTTTTGTCTTTCCCACAAGAGGGTTGGAGGTCACCCATGAGGCAGCAGTTGCGCAGCCTTGATCCTGAGCTCTGGTCGTAAGCAGCATAATGAGCCTGTCTCGAAAGAGCCTGGGTTTGGGAAAGGGTTGTCTAAAAATATGCTTAAAAATACAAGTATTTGTCATTTTCCTTCAACAATTCAGATAGACATGTGTAAATAAAATTTCTCCTGGCCACAAATGGCTTGATTAAAACCTTTGTTGCATGTGTGCCAATCTGTGCAGCACAGCTAATTGCACGTGTTGTTTTATAGCCTGAGTAACTTTCCGAACTACAGTGCTGAGGCAGAAAGCACATCCATGGAAAATCACATGCTAGCTTTTTATGGAAATGAGAGGTGTCTTGAACTTGTCCGACACAGGTGGCCTACTCTAATAACATTGTGATCAAAATAGAATTCTGTGGAAGAGTAGCTTAACAAAGGTGTGCTACAATTACTGGGCTGGTTGGCTAGTGGGTTCCCCTTGATGAAACCAAGTGCATGTAGATCTTCCCACAAAGCGTGTACCTGGAAACACTGATCTGAATCTATATTTTTGAATGCCTGCCTAATTACGCCTGATACTTTATATGTGTAATTCTTTAAAATACTCATGCTCAGCTGTGCAGATAGTCAGAGAACAGCAATTCAACATTGTAATGATGTCTGGATAGTTTTCTGTCTCCTGCCACAAGGAAAGGGTTCTTGCCCTAGGAGCATTGGGACACAGAAGAGCTTGGTACTCGCTGGGTTGCAGTTGGTAAGTGTGTCTTGCTGCATCTGGAAAGCTGAATTTAAGATTCAATAGACTGTAATTTTATTTCTTGTTCTAATGCAGTGCTTCAGCTGGATGTCCCTTTTCTTAATGTCTGTCATGTCTGTCTTACTTTTCTTTCCCTCTTCCCCTGCTCACCTTCTTCCTTTGTAGACAATAAAGTAAATGGCTACCTGGATGGTGTGAAAGTACATCAGGGGCTTTTGATTCCTGTTTGGAAATGGTACAGAAACTCTTCAAATAATCTGAAGTTATCTGGTAGTCTTCTAAAAGAAATGCAGACTTGAGTACCAGTGCCTTTATCAACAAAACTTTTTTTTTTAAATGAAACTGGAAAGTAGGTTTAAGACAAAAGTAACACTTTCTCATGTGCAGTCAAGTATCTGCAGCCTCTTCTGCATAGTGTATTGTGGTTATTAAGGTTATATCGATGTAAGGGGAGTTTGGACAATGTGTAGAATGTGGACAAGAAGCCTGTTGAACGTTACTACATTCAGAGAAACCACATCTCGCTCAGGAAGTCCCTAAGCATTGATGGAGGATAATGGAAGTGTGCCATTGTCTTGCTTTATGTATGTTTCTAATGACATCATCTTCTGGGCAGTGTTGCAGGGTAGATCAGTAGACAGAAGAGTCCTGTTCAGCCAGTACAGTCCCTCCTGTGTTCTTGTAATGTCTCGGAGATAGATAGTGGCATGCTGCTTACATCATGAAAATGTTAGGCCATTGTCAGTGTGAAATAGGTTTCAGGCTGAGCTTAAAAAAAAAAAGATACTGTGTTTATTTCATGTTTTCATGAATTCAAGACTTCTTCCGTGATGTCTTCATCCCTATGTCATATACCACAGATGGATGACAAATGAATTAAAATTCAGCTAACACTCCTGGGTGATTTATCTTCAAAATTAGAAGTGATGTCATAACTATGTCAGGTGGCTTTCAATACTGCATGAAAACAAAAGGCCTGCATGTTTACCCCTGAGCAAAACCAATACTGTTTAAATTACCAAATGTTTATCAGTGTATTCTTTTGGATTTTTGCCGTTTTGCGGCTTGGTTCTTTTGTGCGAGAGCAATATCTTTTTGTTTCTCCAATAGTTCTAGAGTTTCTCCTCAACAGTGTATCGTAATAATTAATTTTGGTATTTAGAAACAAAAGGTTTTTTACTCTCAGTAACTTAACTATATTACCCACTCATTTACAACCATGTTTTTCTAGAATCTGGTGATTTTGTTCTTATTCTCCTGTTTGTCAGGAGGTGAAGTTCCCTGGCAACAACATGTACTGAGACCGAGCTTTTAATAAAGGGAAATATGCACACAACTATAAGCAACAACGCAAAACTGAGGCATTGATTTTAATGCTCTCATGATGAATTTGGGAATAGTCTCTGGCCCACACAAGTCATTTGCCAAAGATATAAGCAAATGCTTTTAAAAGAAGGGTGGTTTAAGCCTTCCAAGTATCAGGAAAGGACTACTGAAGTCTTTATGGGTTGGCTTCTGTCTTGGAAGTTCCTGTCAAACTGAAGTTGACAAACTGAAGCATGTCTATGTGCACTGAGAAGCAGGCAGACTTTTCGTAGAGGGTTGGACGTTGGGGTTTTTTTGTTACACAGAATTATTACTTGCTATGCTTTCTTCACACTCCAAACTGAGTCTCATAACTCTTACCTTTCAGACTTCATCTTGCAGAACCACAGGGACGAGTCCATAGGGCCCTTCATCAAAATAGGCTCAAAATGCATTGTGCTTAATGTTGCCATCTAGTGACTGTGTCCTGCTCTGACAAAAGAACATGCGTACGAATGAAGAAAGTTAATCTCTTTCCAGTTTAGTGTTTAACATAAGCTAGGATTGAAGTTTGCCAGTAGAATAATAAAGCTGTGTGCATGCAGCCTCTGTTATGTCTTTGGAGACAAAGACTACTGTAGTGTATACGTGCTGGGGGAACCTACCGAGTTTATGAGATTCCTTGTCTATGGTATGTGTGAAGCATAGCTGACATCTCTTGAGTTCAAATGTGCTTTCTGTCCCAGTCCAGAGTACCAGAAAGCTTTTAACTTAGTTGTAATCACAATTCCAGATGTGAAGTGTTGAAGCCTGGTCTTTTAACAGCCAGCATATTAATAAGAGTTGATATTCAAATTGAGTACATACATGGTTTGGATTTTTTTTTAAAAGGTGATTAATTTTCCATTCTGTCTTTCTGGAAAGACTGTGTATGACTTTGCTATGAAAAGTACTAGAAGCACTTGCACAAACTGTTACAGATTTTGGCTGAAAAGTGCTCTAAGATGCTGCTGCATCTGCCGAATTGACTACAATGCTATGGTTGATTTCACAGCAGTTAGATTCTCGTCAAATTTAAAAGCTCTGACAATTAAGGCTGAGTAGTTGTGGGGTTTGGGGGGCAGGGAGTGGTGTTTTCGTTTTGTTTTAAAAGCTGTTTCTACCAGATTCTGATTGAGGCACTGTAATTAACTGCCCATGGAGTTGTAGTTAGTGCATATTAGCGTATATCAAAAATGGATGGGAATTTGGCATGATAGCGGAAATGTCGTGAATGAGCATGAGGGCTTAGCTACATGCCACGCAGCTATAATATACCCATGCTGTACGGCCTTCAGCTGTCAGGGTGTTGTATGCTTTGCAGTGATGCGAATCACCTAACAAAGTTAGTAATTACAGATCAGCGTATTGGTCCAGTCTTGGGCTAGCTGTTAGCACTTGAGTGGCCCATATGGTGATCCGCTCTACACTGATAAACGTTGTCCATCAACTGGTGAAGGAGGGAGAAGGTAGGCATATATTGGTGGTACTACCGAAACAGTTCTTGTTTCCATTTCTTCTGCTTTGAACAAACAGAACCCATCAGCAGGACTTAAATATAAAGATATTCCTCCTTGTGCAAAAAACTGTATCCTCCAGAGAAGTCTTGCAGTTAAAGCTATTTAAAAAAAAAAAAAAAACCAAAACCAAACAAAAACCCCAGTGTATTCCTCATAAACAGATGTGTTAGCAGATAACAAAGTGTTAGCTTTGGTTATACCTTCTGTTATGCCCAACATTGTATGTTATGTTCTGTAATTGAACTCTAAAAAGTCAGTAGTTTTATTGTTCTGTAGCCGCAGCACCTCCATGCAGATTTTGCAGTCACTCTCTAGGATAAATCAGTGTATTCTGACTCTTCAGACTAATGTTAAAGAAGTGTTTTGTGTTTACTTATGCCAGTAAAAGAAAATGTATCCTGAAATAGACTGCTACAAACAGGAGAAACTGAATATATACTACTAGATAAATAATAGTGGAGAGATCTGCTTTCAGTAATTTCACATGCTAGCTTTTAAATGTTAATCTGTTCTTAGGTTTTGTTGTGGCCGTTTATGAAGTATTTGGCATAAATAAATGTCTCCCAAAGATACGTGGCCTACCAGTCCTACGTGTTGTTAGTATAGAATAGAGTCTTTCATCCAGATATGAGCAAGCTACCAGTGCAGTCTTGGAGTCAGAGCCTGTATTCTATGGATAGCTGTTCACAGGGATTTTCTTAGTTTGTCAGTGTTCTAAATTCGACACAAGTTTAAAATTTTTTTTCAATACAAGGCTTACGCACTGCCTGAGCTGCTGCTGCCTGGCTAGTGTCTATCTGATAAGGAAGACTTTTTCAGTTGGTAGTCTTTCCTGTTCTCTGTCTGTCTGCTGGTGCAATTCACCAATTCAATTAGGTCTTTGCGAATAACTTTACCTCATTTGTGACCTGACTAAAGCCTAGGTCTGGAAGTTTGCTTGCTGCTGTGGGAGTGAGCAGTGCTGTACTTCTTAATTCAACAACCTTCTATACAGGTGATGAATAATTTCTGTTTCTGGAATCACTGAAAATGTTTTGGTGTGACCAATTAATGGAGGGTACAGAAAGAGGGCAGCTCCCCATGGTGCCAGCAGGGTAGGTGCAGACTGACACACCTGACTTAATTGCAGTCCTACAGAGAACAGCTAATAAGGAGCCACATTCTCAGTATCTGGGAACCTTCATCTGTCATTGAAGGCAGAGTTTCTTGGCACTGATGAAAAATGTCATAGCTGTGAATCTTGAAGTTCTCTAATAGTGAGAACAGAGCACATAAGTAGTTACAGAGAGCTGAAGCGCGTGAGCCATATACCTTATGGCCTTCTGCTTCTTTCCAGCCACCCTGGGGCAGAGGTGGCTCTGGACCCTTCCCCTCATGTTGTGGTATGCCCTCCTGTCACGGGTGCCTTTTGTGTGAGGCAGCGCGGCAGCCCGTTTGGCTGGCTCCATAAAAATACTGCTGTTGCCGATATGCTTGTGCTGTGTTCCCCTTGTTGCCAAAGGGTTGGCTCTGCCGTCATTCAGACGGGAAACAAGGACACACAGTAATTTTTGATGTCTCCCTGCATGGTTATAAAATGAAGCTATATACCAACCCCCACAATACTGGAAATATCTAATAGTAAAGGTGATTGAATAAATGTGTTCCATTATGTTGAAACTAATAAAGGAAGTCCACTAAAAGGTTTTTATCTCGTTGGAGCATAGACATAGCCGAACCTTGTCTGGCTTTGGTTTCTGTCAGCCAGACTTCTTCATTACCCTCTCTGCTGAGACAAATGAGAGAGCTGCCATAATGGGTCACTTCATTTGTGGGGTTTCACACAAGTTTGAGTCTACTAGGCTAAATATTCATGACTTATATAAATGAATTAGCAGTACTCAACCAACCAAACTTGTTTACTCTTCTTGCTCTTTCTGTGAATTGCAAACAGTTTTCTGTAGTTTTATGTCAGTTGGCCTATTAAGCAGAGCAGGTACTGCGGGTACCTGTGTTCACAGTAGAGTGGTTACAGCCTACCATATTCAGCCTACTGCTATGCCAGAAGTACGTCATGTAAGATATTAACTTAACCTGCAGGCTGCTATCTAGAAGAAAGTACTGTACAGTAGCCATCATTCAGTGGGTTGGAACTGAATTAGATTGTCCATTCCTGTGGTGTCATTGGAAATACCAGCTAAAAACAGCAAGGCAAAACTGAAATGTGACTCACCTAATTTACAGTGGAAAAAAGGCACCCAAAAATTCTTAATAAAACCTCTTGTAAAATATTATTTGCTACATAGCCTTAGCAAAGTATATGTAACAGCTTCTGATTTAATTTTGAGTATTCAGGAGCACTTCTGCAGTTTTTCTGGATTTAAATAAGTGGCTTTTCTTTCAAAGTCTGACTTTAAGCACTCAAGAAGTTTGATAAGCGTGTACCTTAATTTGACTAAATGTGTTGGAACTAGCGATTTTTTTTTTCCTTTTTTTTCTTTTCATCATAATAGAACTCTTGCTAAATTACATGACTGCCTCAGCTGGGAACTTGCTATGTTAATTTAATAAGCAGTCAGAATAATCTAGAAAAACCTGGTCTTAACTGGCAGCCCACAGGGAGGATTTGGTGGAGTGACTCCAGAGAGCTACTTCTGCTTTGGAAGATATAGGAAACACCTGTTAGGGCAGCACATAAAGTCAAATAGAGGATCCTTTTCAGTGCTACACAGATGACTGTCAGATTGTCAGCTGTCTGGAAATGCAAGAATCTAGGTTCATCTTGCAGTTTCTTGCTGGGGATACCAGTACAGCGTTCCAGTTAACGGGAACTAGGTTAACGAGGCTTATTTATTGCATGTAAGATATTTGGGTCTATGATTTGGTAACTGATACTTCAAATCCTTTTATTATCTTCCGCGGATGCAGACTTTCTTCCATTGCATACCCTCTGTCCAGACTCTTTGGATTACCTTATTTTTATCAGGATACTGTATAACAGCTTATGAAAACCCTCACTTTGGTCATACAAGGCTCATCTGCTAAATTAACACAGCCGCCATCTCCCCTTCAGGTCACAGCATGCACACAGCATTCCTTTTTGTACCTAGAATTGTGATCCAGAACACGTTCTCCTTAGCTGAATATGCTATGTAGGATGAGAAGAAAATAGGCAAGTAAAGCTGTCTTGACTTTGAAATAGATTGTAGTATAATTGAATTGTTGGTTCAGAGCACTGTAAAAGTATGTATGTTCAAAACACTATGTTCTTTGTTTCTTTTTTAGTCTCTGTTGGAAAAGTTCTTGATCCCTAATGCTTCACAAGCAGAAAGTAAAGTTTTCTATTTGAAAATGAAAGGAGACTACTACCGTTACTTGGCTGAGGTTGCTGCTGGAGATGACAAGAAAGGTATTGTGTGTCAGCTTGCGGCTAAATATTGTCAATTTAGATTGCTTTTGGTGGGGCGGTGACACGACTCTAATTTCAGAATAATTCTGATTTGGATGTAAATTTCTTTAGTAATAGGCTTCCTGTTTTCTGAAGAAAAATTATAGGTCATTCATGGCTTTCAAATGTTATGAAAGCTTCCACGTACCTCTGCCATTTGAAGCAAGGAACAGATGTTCAGTCATGAAATCTTGAAATCAACTCCAACTTAGGCATGCATGCATCTGAATTATCACTGAAGTACAGGTTTATGCATCTTCTGTGTGGCTGAGTATTGGATTTTTACCTCTTTGTAGGGGGACAAAGTCTCGTAACTTTTTGGAGTCTTATTTGTGCTATTTCTACTGCATTTCTACCGAACACAAAAAGTCTGGTAGGTTCGGTGAGCAAAGAGACTAGACACCACCTAGAGCAGGAAATGATTAATAAAACTGATCTTCCTGTTAGGAAAATTTCATCCATAACCATGGTAGTTTAATGTCCAAATATTTTTTTTATGTCCTCAAGTTTCATGTGTCTTCATGTAAGCAGCTTGTCATAATTGCAGGTAAGTCACCATCACCTAAATTTAGTTAGAAAAGTTCATATAATATGGTGGCTTAACTGCTGTAGTTGAAGAGACACCCTAACAACATGCTGACTCCATACAGATTCACCTTCAATACAGAACAACACATTATGTTTAGGTGCAGCTCATTGCAAACAGTGCTAAGTTGTTTCCTGGAGCCAGTTTAGGACTGGTGGCAGCGTGCTCTGAAGAGCAGCGCACTTCAACACAGAGCCCAATTGCAGGCTCGGTTTAGTCGGTACTCAGTCTGCAGAAGCATGGGATGCTTGGGAGCGTGCAGACAATCTGAATATATGGACTTGGGACCCTCAGGGATTATTGGAGCCGTTCAGCTGTGTGGCTGGTGTGCGGTAGCATTCTGCCCTTTTGTAGGATTTACTAGGTTCCTTGTGGTGCTATTGAACACGTTGTGTCCCTGTGGCCTTGTGCTGCTCTGAAGCTAAGCAGCTCTCCCAGAATGATACAGAAAGATGTCTGTGCAACTTCACAGAAACTGGGTTGAGTTTGTTATAGAGGTGAAACAGACTTGGAGTAATTTCAATGGGATAGATGTGTCTGCTTTAGCTTTGTGGCTTATGTGTTATATCCCCATTGCATAGGGTAGCCCAGTTTCCCTGGTATGCTGGATAATAGGGAGTTGCATAAAGACACCAAGACTTAGTGTAATAGGGTTTGATTTGACTTCTGATGCTTTACTGCGTGCAGATGTACCCAGTCTTGATGGCAACAGAATTGCACGCATAACCAGTACTTTAGATCTGTTACTGTACAGAGATTAGCTATACTTTCCTTTTAGTAATCTCTGTTCGTGTGCATAGAAGATACGATATTTTGAGTCCCAAAGTTTCTTTCTCTGTTGAGGATTAAGTTGCAGACTCTAAAATTAGACTCTGCAAATCTTTGTTTAAAGTGGTTTTGAAATTCATTTTTATTTAACCCAGTCTCCTGGCTGAGCAGTTTTTAGTGGGTTTTTAGATGAAGAAAATTTTTTGAACGCCCATCTAGCTCATAGTTGCTGTGGCTCCTAAACTTTTTATTCTTCCCCCTGCAAGTGTTTCACCTCCCAGGCTTTTCCTCTCCTGCTGTCTGTGACCTTGAAGAAGAGCAGTGGATAGTTATTGTTTAGGAAATAATGGCCATCTAGTTGGACAGTATTCTCTCAGCCTTTTGCAGTAAATACAGCAACAGTATAAAGCTCCCAACTCTAGGAATTGGATTTTTATCTTTGTAAACCAGATTATTTTATCAACTGGTGTTTTCTTACAGCAATCTAGCAGACAGAAATGTCAAGCAAGTACCTCACCCTACTATTTCAGCCTTGAGCTTCGGAACACTACAACACTTTCTAAAGAATTCAAGGTTAAAAATCTTGCAACTTTTTTTTTATACTGGGTGACTGATTTAAAAATTAACAGAATACATCAAATTTTGCACTAAGTTCCCTGAACACTGCTCAAAAGGTAACTGTATTTTCTCAAATAAGGAGAAAAAATAGGCCTCTTTAAGTTATTTCTGTTAAAGAAAAATAATTTTTAAAAAATGCTCAGCTTCATTCCTTTAAGTTACTTGTTTTTCATGCTACTTGTTTTGCCTTTCATAAACAGTGTTATTTTCTAAGACTTTTCCATTATGAAAGTGGAGCTATATTGGAAGCTTTTAAAAATACGTATTTAATTTGAGTTGAGGTATACTACACTGTCTTTGCTGAGTGATTTGAATGGAAATTCATAGATGACTTACTGAAAGGGTTCAGCATGATAGACAAAGGTCCTCAGTGTTTTCTGTGACTAAAATGTGAATCTGTAATGCTTTGCAATGTTTAAAGACATTGAAATTGCGGTACTGAATCAAATCTGTGTGTAGTTAAAACTTCAATTTTGTACCTTTTCATGTACATGGTGGGTTTTATGTTCCCCAAGTGCTACAAAACTGCTGCAAACGTTTGTAAAGACAAGTAGTCACAGGGTAGCAGGGAGAGGTTCAAACCTGTGATTTGGTCAGTGACAGCTTCCTTTTTTTGAATAGTTTAAAAATGTAATTTAGTAAAATCTTCATAAAATAGCAACTTATTAGGTAAAGTGCTCATTCACAGGCATTCACGCTTAACATACTTTGTTCATGCAAGTGTGAACACAGTCCTGATTGTATGTCTGAGTACAGTATGTGAATTAATTACTTGTGGGTTTTGTTTGTGTTTGTTTTTTTTTTTCACAAAGGGATAGTGGAGCAATCACAACAAGCATATCAAGAAGCTTTTGAAATCAGCAAAAAGGAGATGCAGCCAACACATCCTATCAGATTAGGTCTGGCTCTAAACTTTTCCGTGTTTTATTACGAGATTCTTAATTCCCCGGAGAAAGCCTGTTCCCTTGCAAAAACGGTAAGTCTAAGTGGGGGGGAAAAATCCGTTTGTGTTATTCGCATAACCTTTTGTCACATGGCCAATGGAGTTATTTGTTTTTTTAACACTAGGCTTTTGATGAAGCAATTGCTGAACTTGATACATTAAGTGAAGAGTCATACAAAGACAGCACGCTAATAATGCAGTTACTGAGAGACAACTTGACAGTGAGTATTGTTAAAGTTTGCATATTGTTGATAATGGGATTGGTCTCTGGCATTCAGTTGTCCTGTTCATTCTTAGCTGTGTCTGTGTGACCTGTGTCTGTCATTTATGTGCAGATGAATTTACAGTACATCATTTTTCTGAGCTACATCTTTTTCTCCTGCCTGGTCTTTTTTGTCTGCGTGCTAATTAACGCGGTTTTCTGACATGACAAATTGACCAAATTTTTCAGTTTCTTTTTTATTCAAGGAATTGAGCTTGTTTAAGTGACATAGTTTGGACTGTGACTAGCAAAGCTATTCTCTTTTGTTAAACAGCATTTGGGAATAGTCGCATTTGCCTCTTCAAAACTTGTGTCAAACTTCATATAGCTTATTCTGTGTGATTGCATGTGCAAGGAATAGATCCTACATGAAAACTACAAGCAAAGCTTGCAAGTCCATTTAAGGGCCTGTTCTTTGTTTGGGGTTGGTTTTTTTGCTTGGTTTTAATTTTGGTAAAGCTGAAATTGGAAACAGTGCTAGCCAGGCTATTTCCATGGCAGTCATAAAACAACTATCTTAATTCTTTTTTCCCTTGGACTCATAGCTGTCTGTGGTGTAAGTTATGGATCAAGATTGTGTTGTTCTGTCAGAGTAATCAAAACCTTCATCTTCTGTGTGGGCTTTTTTTAACCTACTTTGAACTTTAAAACTGGCAAAGATAAACATCTAAAGCAAATGAAACAGTAAATGTAAGCAAACATACAATAGTGTAATTAATGGCATAATTCACTCCCCGGTCTTCATGGGGGAAGGGAGAGCTGCAAGCCAAATTGAAAAAATAAGATGTGCCTCTTGTCGCTGGATGTAACCCCTTGTTCATGTTCTGTGCATCTGATACCAGAGATATTTACAAAATAGCTGGGCTTCTTTTAACATAACTAGAAGTAAAGTTGTACACTTGCATGAAATGGGAATTGCTGTATTTTCTGCTTTTGTTTCTGACACTTTATTTCCCTATTCCTTGGAACCTTTTCCACTAGAATGGTAACTTAACACTACTGAAAAAACTACTTGTGATTGTTCCAGCTGTTGCTTACAAAACAAATGGAAGAGATTTCTCAACCTCTGTAATGGAGACAGATACAGGGTTGGCATCGCTCTCAATGTCTGTGTGTGCCGTCCCCTTGAGTGAGATTGCTCAAGAGCTGTCCTCTGAATGAGTGCTGTTGAAATAGAGAATAGAAGCTTACTTTAATTGCTAGCTTCCCAGTAAAAATAATGTAAAGCTTGTCACAGCAGTTGGAAAGCAAATTGTTTCATACAAGAGCAAAAGTTGGATTGAGCTACCATAGTGTGTGAATTATGGCAGTAGGCCTGGTAATTGCTGTGAGCTTTCCATTATAAGGGAGGAAGCTGTAGACAGCTGCAGGATTCCATATGCTTGAATGGATGAGAGGACTTGCCTTAAATGCTTAGCGTGACCTGTACGAGTACGTTGATTCCATGTTTCTCCACAGCTTTTTGAGGTAGAAAATAAGTTTTGATGTATGTGTGACTGACAAAGACTGCAATGGATTTCATAAATGTAAAAAAGGTCTGTTTTGCTAGTTATGCAAGTCTGTTACAAAGGTTTTTGACAGTGATTCAGCATGTTGATCGGTTACGTGCAGAAGCAGTTTCTTCAGTTGTTGATTCTTTTTACATTGAGTCTTGTATGGCTGAGGAAGAGTCTGTGTTCACTCTCAGCAAGGACTGAAGGTAGAGAAGTGTTCAGAGGGCTATTGAATATATCAAATTAAAATCTGTTTTACTAGGATTGCTAGATAATTGCTTCTTTGCTCTGTTATGAAATTGGTTTTGCTTTAAAAAACAAACAAAAAAAAGGTATCCCTTCCACCCAAGGGTTTTTTTTTTTCCACATCCCATTCTTTGAACTGTGCTCTCAACTGGTAATCCTCGTTTCATACCAGTCAGGCCCTTTTTATTTAGTGAATAAAGGTATGTATGTGTACGTATCTGTAGATACTCTAGAGGTGAGGATTTAGGATAGAAGCCTCTGATAAAATTCTAATAAAACTGTTGTTACTAACTGTTCCCTGTAAGAATAGCATGGAAGTTGAGAATAATGTAGTGTTCTAATGTAGTATAGAATGTAGTGCAGGGGCTAGAAATGGACAAATATGCTGTTGGTCTCCAGTAAACTAACTTGTTGCTTAATGCCTTCAGCAAGGAACATTTCGTGCAGGTATCGTGTATTGCGTTCAGAACAAGAACAAGGCTGCTGGTCTTGTGCAAGTTTCTCTATTGTCTTGTATACCTGGAAAGAATAAAATGTTTCTGAGAACAGATTTTTTTTTTTTTAAGCATCTTACAAGACCTTGGTGTAGGTAGAGAGTCGACTGTAGGTACAGAGAGAATTAGTTGTTCAGGTTTTGCTACCTTATGCTATAGAGCATGAAGGATTCAGTTAATGCTGCTGTAACTTCATAAAGCGAGAGGTTACAAATCATACTGGGCTGGTAATGGTTTGGAAGCAGAGAGCGTGGCAAAATACTTGGTTCATGAAATAATTTCTTTGCCCTGGGTGTTGCTCTGGAACTGATGCTTGGTTTCCTTAGTTGGTACTTAATGTTGGTACTTAATCTGATATATGGCTCCTTGGTATGATTTGATGGAGCTGAAAATAAGATTTTGTGCATACTGCATGTTTGCCTGATTTTCTGTTCACATTGCCCTGCCCTTGAAGTCTGGAAGCTCTGTGTTCCAAAAAGTTGCTGAAGCGGGGCATGACTGAGTGAATAGAGCCAAGGGATAGAGATTTTGGTGAAATGTTTTTGTTTTTAAAAACAAAAAACTTTAAGTGCCTGTCCTGAAGAAAAGGCAGGATTCACTGTAATGTTAGATGTGGAGAGAGACCTTTACTGAAGCCCTTCCTTCAGAAAGATGCGTAAAGGTCACCTGAGAAGGTACAAATCCACAGGAAACCAAGTACTGTTGGTTACTGGTTCTCATGTATCTGTTCTGTAGGTCTGATTATTGCCTGCTTGTAATCGTATTTTAGTGACCCTTGTAGATATGTTCATGAACTTCCTCCTTAAATGCTGTGTAGGGTTGGGGCACCTACGACTAGATTGCCATTTTGCCTTCCTTAAAAGTCGTAGTCAAGAAACATATTCATGTTAATGTGCGTGCTTTTTTTTCTTTCATGGTGCTTAATAAGACCTTTGACAAAATTAGAAAGAAAGCCTATTTCTTAAATAATAATAATTCCTTATTAATTACTAGTCATAAATGTTAATATCTTACATATATTACTCTGTTTTCTGTCCCAAACAGTTGTGGACATCGGATACCCAAGGAGATGAAGCCGAAGCAGGAGAAGGAGGGGAAAATTAACCAGCCTTCCAACTTCCATCTGCCTCATTCTGAAACTTACACAGTAGACCATTTGTCATCCATGCTGTCCCACAAATAGTTTTGTTTACGATTTGACAGGTTTATGTTACTTCTATTTGGATTTCTATATTTCCCATGTGGTTTTGTTTAATATTAGGGGAATAGAGCCAGTTAACATTTGGGGAACTTATCTGTTTTCATCTGAGGTGGCCAATATAGGGTTGTGAATTTTTTATACAAGTTTTACATGTTTGGCATAGTACTTTTGGTACATTGTGGCTTCCCACAAGGCCAGTGTTAAAACAGCTATGTCAAGCAAAGATGACTGCTTGCATATTGGCCTGTCACGATGGAAAAAAGGGATAATCAGTTGCAGCCACAGGTGTAGTTAGTGTGAATATTCAAGCTGGAGCACACATGGCTGTGAATAAACTGATGTCCCATAGATATTTGCATGTGAAGTCAACATGTGAAATCTGTGGAATATACCAATCAAGTGTACATCTTTGATTGCAGCTGAAGTTTTCCTTACGACAGTTTGATAACCCGGTCAACTTTCTCTAGAGAAGGACAGAGAAACGGTTCACATTCCATTATTTGTAAAGTTACCTGCTGTTGCTTTCATTATTTTTGCTACACATTTTATTTGTATTTAAATGGTTTAAGCAACCTAAGAACAAATGTACAAGTAAAGATGCAGTAAAAAATGAATTGCTTGATATCCATAATGACACTGTATATCGAGCACAGCAGAAAAACAAAAACCCATGTATTTAACTTTTTTAGGTTTTTTGCTTTTGTGATTTTTTTTTTTGATACTTGCCTAACATGCATGTGCTGTAAAAATAGTTAACAGGGAAATAACTTGAGATGATGGCTAGCTTTGTTTAATGTCTTATGAAATTTTCATGAACAATCCAAGCATAACTGTTCAGAACATGTGTATTAAGTTGATGTAAGTGGAATAAAAGTTTTATGAATGGACTTTTCAACTACCTTTGGTGTAGATTTCATGTGATCTGTCTTCCCACGCCTTTTAGGTAATGGCAGTATTATACACAAATTCAATATGGAAGTATTTTTATTATGGAAAACTTTAATAGGCATTTAGGCATTTAGTTAATTTCAGGGAAGTCAAGACTGAATATTTCATACCTGATTTTACAGTTGCTCTAATTAATTAATGTACAACTTCTAGATGCCTGCAGCTTTCTGACTCGCTGGTACTCTGGAGGTACCTTAACAAATGTATGGTCCCCAGACTTAACAGCAAAAGGGATATGAAGTTCTTGAAGAGCTGACCTTTGGAATAGATCTTAGTTCTATGGAAACCCGTAGCCTGTTGCTGTTAGCTCTTTAAAGGAGAATTGAGCAGGAGCCCCCACAGAGTTCAGAGAGTTTGGACGTGACAGCTCGGTTTGTGGACAGACTCCCCAGAGTAATGATGTTCTTCCTTTCCTTGTCCCCAGTGAGTTCTTGTTGTATTTATGTAGTCAAAATAAGGGAAGCTTGAGTGGCCTTTTTCTTGACTGAGCCATGCCTGTCAGCACAGTGTAAGTATTTTCTAGTTTTAGATAACTTTTCACCCAAATAAAAGATATCTTGGTGTCACCAAGTTAATCTGATACCTGGAATAATAAGATGAACCAAGTCACGGAGTGTGAACTCCGTTGCCTTACCCTTTTGCACGTGCAGTGGACTTAACGCAAGTTACAGGTCTGACATTTTAGAAGTTCAGTATGGGCTTTTAAAAAAAAAAAAGTTTAAATACATACAATCACTGCATTTGGAGTGTGATGCTCCATTTCTAGAAGCAGCTGAGCCCTTTGTTCCAGAGTTTAAGAAACCAAGATTGGTAGAAAAGGTGGGTAGGATAATCTTGAACCTTAACCAAGATTGGTAGAAAAGGTGGGTAGGATAATCTTGAACCTTAAAGTATTTAGGGACACTAGTCACCATTTGTAGAATTGAAAGTTAATAATCTGTTATAATAGGTAATAAAAATTAGAATCTGATTAAGAACAGGAAGAAGAAAGAACATGGAGGGCAAAGGTTAATGAGGCTTTCTACGGGAGAACTTAGTATATCCCTCAATTACCACTGAAAAAAGTAACAACGACTTCTTTAATACGTGAAAGCACTTGTCAAAAGGAAAAAGCAGTAATCAAATACACGTACAAAACAAAGGGTTACATTCCAGTCTGGAAGCATGCAAGTTGGCAGACCATGACTAAAAAAATTCCTTTGGGGATATTGGATCCACTTTTAGAAAGTAAAGACCATAGCTCACTTTATAGCAAATGTGAGTTCTGTCTCAGAAAGGTTTTAATGAAGATGTTGCCTGCTTCCCGTACTGAAAGGATTTGACTTTCAACTTGCAAAGTTCTCTAAAAATTTAAATTTAAGCTATATGAAATAATGTGACCTGAAAATGCTTTTTTTAAAAGAAAAAAAAAAAAAAAACCCACAACAAAACACCAACTTAATCCAACTGTGTAAGAAAGTTTGGAGTTAATAGGGTTCTGTAAAGTTATTCCATGTACCTGAAGAAATCAGGGTATTACTGGAAATTAAAAAGCACATAATCAAATGAGGACTGGTGAAATAGTCCGGAAGAAACACAAAATGTGAAGGTATCCTTTACATAGGAGGTCATTGGATTTTTTTTTTTTGGTGTGGTGTTTTTTGGTTTTGATTTTTTTTTTTAAGAAAGCTGCCTCTTATTTCAGTACCTAAGCTGACCTTTCAAATATCAGAGAAGGTTCACCCCTGATTCTTCATTTCCTCTGGTGCTCCACTAGAGTGATCTACAGTATTTGATCATGAAAAAAATTCCCTGTATTGAATGATCAGTCTCCTCTTATCACAAACATATTTTTCATGTATTTTTAGCCTTTGGACACTGAAGACCCTCCTGAAACGTGATACTGTTGTTTCACACGCAGTGCCTATCCCGTTCTCCTGCTTTGTTGAGCAGCAAAGGCTCCCAGGGGCCTTGAATTCCTTGAGCCTTTAGTGCAGTAGCAGCACTGCGCCCATTAGCAATACAGAATGCTATTTCCATGGGAACTGTGCAGTGCTTGCAAACTATGGCCTAGAAAGTGCAGGTGGAACAGGTGAGAAACAGTGAGAGGCTGGGGTGTTTAAACTGAACCGCCTGTTGCACTGAGGGCAGCCTGGCATCCCCCTGCAGCCTCCTGCTCCTGAAGGGGAAGACTTCCAGTATGAGAACATGGGCATGCAGAAACTTTAAAGATGCAAGTTCAAGACTGTGCAGAAGCCGGCTCCGACAGCCCATTTAGTGCCTTCCTTTTACTCACCTTGCCTTTTGCTGTGGGCTCCTTGGAAGGCAGGTAGCTAAACTAGCTATACCTTCTGTCGGTAAGCCGGCAGTGTGTGACTGGGTGTGCTTCCTTGTTTCCAGTAACTTACATCTCAGCAAGATCCTGGCAGGCTGATATTTCCAGATTCGGAACAGAGGAGGGAAGGAAAGACAGCCCTATGGATAAGAAAATGTATTGGAAGTCAAGATTTACCCTCTGTTCCCAACTCTCGCTTGGGATTTTTTTTATGGTAAGTAGCTCTGTTTTCTTCCAAGGTGTGGTTAAAAGTTATTGGAAGATAAGGAATGCCAGTCTTTCTGAAAAAGATTGCTCACAGTACCCTTTCAAAGCAGGGAAGCTGGTGGCTACTGACGTGGCGGTACGGTGCCTCAAAACTTGTGTAAGGAACCTGTTGAAAGTGAGAACTATTCTAAACAATCGCTGTAGCCTTTAAGCTGTATTTAAAGGCCTTGCAGTAATCTTGTGGATGTAACCAAAAAGAATTTTTTGCCACTCTTAGAAAAATTAGTATTACCTGTTAGCTGGAGGAGGAGGAACTGCTAGTCGTGATGACTAAGACCCAAGCGTCGTTTGCCACTTTATACAGTAAAGATTGCTTGATTCGTTTATTCTCCTGTTTTAATGTAACAAAATCATTTGCTTTAAGGATTCTTCTCCTCTTTTCCTATTCTCTTGTAGCCTAGTCTGAAATAACAAAAAAACCCGCTCATTTTAAACCTGCCAAGTGCTAATTGCCATAACAACTACGTGCTTTTTAAAAAAAATTCAGAAACATTCATGACAAGAGACAACTCCAATATGAATCCAGGAAATGGAGCTCAATTCTGGGTTTTTTACGTTGTGCCTCACTGTCCCCAAGCTCTGCTTGTGACAGATGAGTGACAGGAAGGGGCTCCAAAGACTTCCTATCCCATGTAATTCAGTTTCCAGCTGAAAGCAGAAAAGCTGAGGCTGCTCCCCTGGTTTGGTCTCAGGGTGAGAGATCCACCTCGGGTTTGGTGTGATTTTACTGGAGTTGGCACTTCGTATTATCTTTAGTTGTTTGAGTTGTGGGTCAAGTTATCTTCCGCCCTCTCCTCAGCAAGGCTGACATGGAGCTTCAGTAGATGCAAGGCTCTGCAGTCTTTAAATGGGTGCTTGAAGCAGAATGAACTATTTTAGAGGTGTAGATTTGCTTTGGAGATGAGAGGGGACGTTAGGGGTATTAGCCATCTCCTTATCACTGGCTGGTGCAGGAGGGCTCTTGGATCATGGCGTGAGGCTGTAACTACGCATCGCATCCCTTACCTCCCTCACCACCATTTAGATGAGGGATGCATCTGCTGGTTTTCCAGTGGGCTAACAGTTATTAGCAGTGAAATATGTACGGGGTAGAGCCAAGTCAATCATGCTACACACCAAATTGCTGTGTTAGACTTCAAATTCTGTTCCTAGGCAAAATATAGCAACGGTTATGGTTTGGAAGTATGAGTTTCTAAAGGCTTCAGAAGTTCGCTGTGCAAGCCAGGCAGTTTTGCCGGGCCTTTCAGGAACCCACATTTTTGGAACATCCAAGGTTCCTGCAGTGAGCAGGGCAGTTTTAGACATGTTTGGAGAACTTTCAGGTAGGGCTGTTCTGCAGAATTATTTTTTATTTTTAAGGAAGCTTTTTCTAAGGCAGCTGCTTAGGTGGATGCTTAGCCCTCCTGGCAAAACCTCTAGATGTGAGGTGACCAGATTGTAGTGGCTGAAAGTAGCCTTGAAGGGAGCTGAAACATACAGGGACCCCGAACTCAACTACTAGATGCAGATCTGCAATGCTGTAATTCATTGCAGACCCACTACTTTATGTGACTCCTGACTGGGAAGAAAGAGCAAAAAGAAAAGGTTCCAAGGACAGGACTTCAAATATGTCATGTCCTGGATTACATGTCTGGGGCTTGTCTATAAAAGGACTTGGAAAATAGTTCAAGAAAATAAGTATTTTTAACCATAGGTTAGCTTTTTTGTGTTTTCTTTATCGGGGTGGGTGGGTTTTATGTTTCCTTTCTTACAAGAGATCCGCTTCTCTGAAGCAACTTAGCAAATTATTTCTGTTGACCAGCCGTTTCTTGCCTGACAAGAAACATTGGGTTTGGTGGGAGGAGTTACTCCTTTACTGCCTCAGCTTGCTCTATGTTCTTTCCTCTCCTTGCTTTTGATCCTGGTCCATCGTATAAGCTGTGCTGTAGTGCTTTAAAGCTGGAGCATTCCATCAGGAATCTACATATTTGTGGTGAGTAAAGTGATACCTGTATATTGGAAGCATTCGTTTGCAATGTCACTATTGCTGTAGATTAGACTGCCACCTACATAAAATCCACGTATCGCACACTGGAGCCGCCATCACAGCAGACGATCCCATGCAAGCGTGCGTGGACTCCAGGTGACATGTAGGGCAGCCATAACAGCTTGTCAACACGTGTGAATTTGCAAAGCCGAGTCCCAAGCTGCTGAATATTTTAAGATCCTTAAAGAGCAAAGAATTATTTAACTATAAGTCCTTATCACAGAATCACAGAATGGCAGGGGGTTGGAAGGGCCCTCTGGAGATCATCCAGTCCACCCCCCCTGCTAAAGCAGGTTAGCCTAGAGCAGGTTGCACAGGAATGCATCCAGGCGGGTTTGAACATCTCCAGAGAAGGAGACTCCACAGCCTCCCTGGGCAGCCTGTGCCAGTGCTCTGTCACCCCCACAGTAAAGCAGTTCTTCCTCATGTTCAGGTGGAACTGCCTGTGCTCCAGTTTGTGCCCGTTGCCCCTTGTCCTGTCGCTGGGCACCACTGAGAAGAGCCTGGCCCCATCCTCTTGACACCCGCCCTTTGGATATTTATCAGCATTGATGAGATCCCCTCTCAGTCTTCTCTTCTCCAGGCTGAACAGACCCAGCTCTCTCAGCCTTTCCTCACAGGACAGGTGCTCCAGTCCCCTCACCATCCTCGTTGCCCTCCACTGGACTCTCTCCAGTAGTTCCCTGTCTCTCTTGAACTGGGGAGCCCAGAACTGGACACAGCACTCCAGATGTGGCCTCACCAGGGCAGAGTAGAGGGGCAGAATCACCTCCCTCGACCTGCTGGCCACACTCGTCTTAATATCCTTATTCATAGATGAATGTAAAATTTAATTCCATTGAGTTTTTTCTTTACATCTAAATTTGATCATTTTATTCCTTTGCATTTCAAAAGAAATACCCAGAAATGTTCTGTTCTGGGTTGGCTCTCTCTGCTGGCTGTATAGCCGTGCACCGAGTGGAGAGGAAGAGTGATCCCCAACCTCGTGCCGCGAAGACTAGTGCTTGTCCATTGCACTGTGCAATTTTTAAGAGGCTCATTATAGTTTAACCTTCTGGGACAGGGTAGTTAAGCTGTTTTGCTGTTAATGCTAAGCCATTTAGCATCAGCATATCTAATTCCAACTCCTACTGCCAAAAGAAACTGGGGAACCCTTCTAGGTCAGTGAGGTTGTCTCTAGATTGCCAGCAAGTGGCGTTTCATGAATGAGAGTTTTTCTGACCAAAGATAAGGATGCAGTGTTGCCTCAGTTGGTTATGTAATGTGTCCTGGAACTACCAGAGGTCGTGGGCTGTAGGCTTTGTACAGAAAACACTGAACTTCAGCAAAACATCTGTATGCGTGTTTTGAAACCTGACAGCCTTTCTGTACTCGGTTTCAGAATTCTGTTCAAAGTAGAGAAGGTTAACTCTTTAATGCTTATAGCTGAGATTTCACCTGAGCTAGATGATGCAAGGCCACTGCAGTGTGAATCCAGGCCATTCACCTCCTACGTCCTCATCCTGCCGTGGGTCCATGAGCAGTGGCCATGAATGAGTGACAGGCTCTTACACAAGAGTGAAAAATTACTCAGTTACTGAAGCGAAGTGCTTACCTTTTAATAGCAGGAAAACAGAAGTGTAAGTCTATTACTTAAAGCAGTGAACATCAGTAATGAGTGATTTCCTCCGAGACGAAGCAAGCCGAAGGTCAGCCTGCAGTCCTAGCATAGCTTGAAATTTAGTCCTGACCTGCCAAGGCCTAAGGATGGGTTTTACTTCCTGCTGCCCATCAGTGGTATTAAAGAAGTCTAAGTTTTGCATAGCAAATTTTGTGTACTATCCCTCTTTTCCCGGTCTGTTTTGTCAGGCTTGAAATTCATTGTGTGCTAAACCGCCAACAAAACAGAAGGTTGCACAGCTGGGGCTATAGAAATAGCTTAATTTTAAACGTTAGGGAAGATAAGGCTGTGGTGTTATGTATTCTGGAAGATAGTTCTTTTACAAAGAATGCAAACAGATATTTTGGAGGGGTGAGCAAAGAAAATGCTAATAACAAGACTAGAACAAAAGGAAGTAAGAAGACGTGCTGGGAGAGATAGGGAAGTGAGGCAGCAAGAATCTAACCGCAAAGCACGTAGGAGATTACACGACCCAACTTCGGAGCCAGCTCTCTGAGCTTGTCAGTGAGGGCGATTAGAGTAGCGCATTCAGTGGGACCCTGCCATTTTGTAGGACTGAGTAGTGTTTTAAACACGTGGACTTGATAAATGAGAATTTTTAGACAGAATGTGACCTACAGAAATAGTCTGGACTTTTGTGAGACGGGATCAGGTTCACTGAATGAGACCTTCAGAGAGAAGCAGAAAGCAGAGTTAGAATTGTATCTTTTTTATTTTTCTCCCTTGTCTTTTTCTAAATTAAGAATTTATACGTTAAGCATATGCCAGGCCTACGTTACGTACAAAGCTGTGATGACATTTTGATTAAAATTTCGTTTTGGTTTTACTGCTATCCCCAGTAGAAATTCAGACCACAATTAAGGTCATAGGGGAACATGTAAAATGACATCATCATCAGAGTGAAGATACCGAATGCTGCACAGATAAGGGTTTTAAAGGAAATGCCTAATTGATTTTGATTTTTCTTAACTAGAAGACCTGCCAGTGTCTGATGAGCACTGGAGCATGTCATCACAGGCTCAGCAACCTCTCCTTTTCCATTACTGCAGGAGCTCAAAATTATTATCTTGGGGAGTTTGTCAGCAAGGGGAGTTTTTGCTTCAGTGACTGTTACCGTGATATAATATACACCAGAAATAATCCTTCCATGCTCTTGAATCTACCGTATATACAAGGCCCAAGGTTTTTAATACGCCTGCAAATTAAAATCAAAATCAGACTTGACATTCCCAATTGCAGCGTGTACAAGCCAAGGATAATCTCCCAGCATCATGCAGGAGCTACCTGCCTGCCACTCACCCAGCTGCATCCCGGCTGCAGAGCAGAGGCAATTCACTGCCTTCCACAGCTCCCACTGTCAGGAGCCACTGCCAGGATAGAGAAGCTGCCCGTGGAAGCCCCGGGGCTTCCCAGGGGTCTTAAGCAGATTGGGAAAGAGGTGTGGAATTGGCAAGCCGAAAGTGAAAGGACTGATGGATTTTCAAGGAGGCAAAGGAAATAGGTCTGATGGAAGGGATGCAGTGGAGAGCCTTTTTGTGGTGAGACAAACATAGGAATAAAGAAGGCGGGGGGG
>VZSC01017689.1:133196-162824 GCA_013398225.1 Steatornis caripensis
AGAAGGCGGGGGGGGGGCGGGGGAGGGCGGAATCTCCAAAGAAGTCCCTTGTTAATATTTTGGTAGTGCCTCATGTTCCAAATGCACGGAAATGTAAGGGATGGATCCGAGATGCCTTCCAGTCAAAACAGGCTTAATTAGGGATGCTACCAGAAAGTCAAGTGAAAGGCTAAAACTGATGCCCAGATGAACATTTGGTGGCGGCAGAATATGTATGTGTAGAGCAGGAGGGTGGCTTTTAATGATCACCCTGATGAAGTTTGTAATGAGTTTACAGCCTCACCAGGCTGTGCCTCATACATCTAAAGAGCCACAGTGATTCAGGAGTCACCTTCTCCTTTATCCTACTCCAATACCTTGGGACTGATAACAAAAGGAAGTGAAAAAGAAGTTGCTGTGCTGGTTTCAGCCAAGAAGTTTTCTTAAGAAGAAATTTTACTCAGACTAAAACAAAAATCTGGATTTTCTGTCTCTGAATTTCAAGATTTTTCTTTTTTTTCCCTTTCCCTATCAAATGGATGAAACAAGATAGCCAGTTACTGAATTGTCTGTTTGCTTTCTTCTAGTAATACTGTATATATGGTATTTCTGTTGCAAAGTGAAGACAAATGATCTTTTTCCGCAAAGGATTTCAAAAGCTTGGTGCCTCTGTCCTATGCCACACCTGATTTTCAAGCTGCACTGCTTTCTTGTCTCTGTGAGCATCTTGACCGGGCAATATTGAACCTTGACTTCAGCAAGGCTTTTGACACTGTCTCCCACAACATCCTCATAGGAAAGCTCAGGAAGAGTGGCTTAGATGAGCGCACAGTGAGGTGGGTCAAAAACTGGCTGAATGGCAGAGCGCAGAGGGTAGTGATCGGTGGTGCGGAGTCTGGTTGGAGGCCTGTGACCAGCGGTGTTCCCCAGGGGTCAGTGCTGGGTCCAGCCCTGTTCAACGTATTCATCAATGATTTGGATGAAGGGACAGAGTGTACCCTCAGCAAGTTTGCTGATGATACAAAGCTGGGGGGAGCGGCTGACTCACCGGAAGGCTGTGCTGCCATTCAGCGTGACCTGGACAGGCTGGAGAGTTGGGCGGAGAGGAACCTGATGAAGTTCAACAAGGGCAAGTGTAGGGTCTTGCACCTGGGGAGGAACAACCCCATGTGCCAGTACAGGCTGGGGGTTGACTTGCTGGAGAGCAGCTCTGCGGAGAAGGACCTGGGAGTGCTGGTGGACAACAGGCTCACCATGAGCCAGCAGTGTGCCCTTGCGGCCAGGAAGGCCAATGGCATCCTGGGGTGCATTAAGAAGAGTGTGGCCAGCAGGTCGAGGGAGGTGATCCTCCCCCTCTACTCTGCCCTGGTGAGGCCGCATCTGGAGTACTGTGTCCAGTTCTGGGCTCCCCAGTTCAAGAGAGACAGGGAACTACTGGAGAGAGTCCAGCGGAGGGCCACAAAGTTGATTAGGGGAGTGGAGCATCTGTCTTATGAGGAAAGGCTGAGAGAGCTGGGTCTGTTCAGCCTGGAAAAGAGAAGGCTGAGAGGAGATCTGATCAATGCTCACAAATATCTAAAGGGTGGATGTCAAGAGGACGGGGTCAGACTCTTCTCAGTGGTGCCCAGCGACAGGACAAGGGGCAATGGGCACAAACTGGAACACAGGAAGTTCCACCTGAACATGAGGAGGAACTTCTTTACTGTGAGGGTGACAGAGCACTGGAACAGGCTGCCCAGAGAGGTTGTGGAGTCTCCTTCTCTGGAGATATTCAAAACCCGCCTGGATGCATTCCTGTGCAACCTGCTCTAGGCTAACCTGCTTTAGCAGGGGGGTTGGACTAGATGATCTCTAGAGGTCCCTTCCAACCCCTACCATTCTATGATTCTATGATTCTATGAATATGCACATTTAGCAACTTGCTGAACATAGCAGTGCTCTGAGGGCCTCATCCCCATCTGTGATCCGCTTCTCTGAAACACCAAACTAGTCTCGGGGACAAAGCCATGAAGATCTCCCCGCACGCTGATACAATGGACACCCTGAGTCATTTTTGCAGATTAGTTAGTTAACACATTACGGTCGTGAAAGCTCTGGAACGTGAAAATCCCGTCAGAGGCTGATGGTGTGAATGGCAAATCAACCAGTGAAATGGAGAGCCAATTCTGAGCCGTTGGGAGAGCGTGTGTTTGTGGCCACCATCATCATCACTGATGCAACATTCTGAAATGGTTTTCCAGAAATTCAATTCGTTGGAACCTGGGAAGATGATGTGACAAACCTCCTTCACCTGCCTGCCAGCTCCTTCTCGACTTGAGAGGGCAGTGAGAGCGATAAACCTCCAAGGAGCTGGATGGACTCGCTGCGGGCGTCCGGTGCAGACTCGTGATGACAAAGTTCATCCATCAAAGGCCAACCACGCAGGCAGGCTCTTTCTCTGCTGCAATCACGCCATCTGTCACTTCTGCTCTCTAGGATTTGTGGTATGATAATAGGAAATTACACTTTCTTGGAAGGATAATGTGGAAGACTAAACTCTCCTCTGTCCCTAAAACCTGTCCCTAAAGGTCACAGCTGAGACATTGGAAGAGAAATTCAAGGTGGCTGCCTGCCTGCCTTGCTCCTGCTCCTATTCCCTGGCTAAAGAACAGACTTCAGTCTGCAGGGCTGCCAGGTTGGACTTAAATTCATGTAAGAGATCTTTTAATTGAAATTTTTTATTAAAACATTTATTTTTCAAACAAGAAACTTCAAGATGTAATTTAAACCTTATCGAAAATTCCAGGTATCTTTTAGTAAATGGCAGCAGACTTTGCGCCACATACTGAGCAAAAGCTACATCCCACTCTTCCTAACAAGGTTCCTGGGACAAATTAAGGAATGAATTAAATATCTTTAAAGAGGAAATAAGATGTCCGAGAGCGATAAGCCAGATGACCTTTTCTTGATTCAAGAAATGTCTGTTATACTCCGATGCTGCATTTTTCTTTTAGTTGTTAATCCCACAGAATAGACTGTAATACTGGTTTTTTGTGCTAGTAGATCCCCTTTAATTATGTCTTTTCTTTCACGTAGCATGTGCTAAGGTTTCCAGTTGTGTCATAGACTTAAACTCCTTATGCTAAGACCATATGCAGCTGAAGATAAAACTCAATTAAAAAGAAACAGATCGAGAAGCTATCACATACTCTAATGTCGTTTCAGTGGCACATTGCAGCAAGAAGTAAAACCTACCTTACAAAAAATGAAAATGTTGCTTATGTTGTTGATGGAAAACCAAGTATTTTTGTAGCTACTTAAAAGCTACTGCTGGAGGTATCTGACACCCACCTTTAGCTGCATCTCTGATGGAGAGCCTGAGGATGCTGTGTAGACGCCTGCCTATTCTGTAGCTGAGGAAGGAGCACTGAGAGAAGGGTTTGTTGCTTCTCAGAATTGCCAGAAGATGCAGAAATACCTGAGAAGAGGGAAATCTCTTAGGAGGTGTTTGTGCTGTTGATAATGGCAGCAAATGCTGTGCCGGGCTCTATAGAGGCAGACAAAACACATGCCCTCGGGGGACTTGCGCTCTCAGCTGTTCTTTAGTACATCTGCAGAATTCCTCCAGAGGCTGGACACGATGATGCTGGAGTTCACATCTCTGTCCGTGACTGCCTGGCAGCTCCATTTGCTATGTAACCTCAGCGGAGAATTGTCCAGAGACTCAAGTACTAAAGCCTTGGTGCCTGCAAGTAAGTGCTGTTGGCAACCCACACCGAAACTCCATTTTCTGTAGTAAATAATGAACTCGAGCTCTCTTAGCAGAGCTGCAACATATGTGTGTTCTTTCCAGAGATACCTGTAATCTTTCTTTTTGCCTAGCTTGTAGGACAGCATCATTATCTGTCTCATGACAGTAAGCACAAGGTGTGCCGGGTCATGTAGTAGGAGAAACATGTCAGGCTCCCTAAATTCAGCACCGCATCTGGCATAACGGAGCGTTTTTGAGCACAAAGACCCCTGGGCAGTATTCCTCAGCATCAAGCCATAAAAGAGGGCAAGGTGCCAAACTGTAAAGCTTTTAACCCTTGGACTTGGTACTGTAGAGCGGACCACAGAGTGGGAGTGCCCCCTCCCCCTGCCTCCAGGAGCAAGCTTCAATGTGCAGGGTGGTGGTAATCCCTGTCATCCCATCTAAAGCCAGCAGAAAAGAAAGGGCCCCTTCACACGGATGCCTTAACCCTCTCTGTAACAGACACAGGGTAAATTGGATCTCCTGGAGATGCCACTCTCTTTTGACAGGCAAGCAAGCCCCAGTTTCTGATGGCTGAAGTCAGAGGAGCTGCCCCACCGTGTCCTGACTCGTGCCCACTCTCTATTTCGTGTCTGCAGCCTTGTCCGCTGCCCTTTCCTGCCATGTCGATGCCAGGTTGCGTATGTTTAGAAGTCCAGGAGCAGGCAGCTCTGGCAGCGCTCCTGAGCCGACGTGCGTGAGCAGCTCCCAGCAAGGGCACCCTCTGCGTGGCTGGAGATGACGATTTGAGGAGCAGAGAGATTGCGAACCCCATTGTTTTTATAACCAATTCCCTCGCTGCCAAGCAGCAGGGAAGGCACCGGCCAGCTGCTGCAAAACCCTCCAGGTTTCTCTGGCTTCTGTGTTTATGTGAGCAGGGCAGGAGGGCAGCAGAGCAGCTCAGCCATCCCCTGGCAGGGCCCCCTCTCCGTGGGCCCTGCCTGCTGTGACCCCCCTGCCTGCTGTGACCCCTCTGCCTGCAGGCACCCCGGGGCCTCAAGAAGCTATTTGTTGCCAAAATCATAATCTCTGAATAAACACAGGAGCTGTGCAGATAATAAACCCTCGATGTTTCAACCCTCATAGTCATGAAGCAGAGCACTAAAGTGAAATGATGTGCAAAGCTGCCGAGAGTAAGTATTTAAGCAGAAAAAGCATTCAGAAAACCTGCAAATGGGACTGAGGCATGTTTTTCTTATTGTTAATTCAAAGCTGTCCGCAGCACGTTGATGCTATCTGCACAGAGTGGTGCACATCAGGACACCGACCTCATCTTCACCGCAAAGCGAAGCAAAGGAGCCGTAGTCCCCACACGCAGCCGCCCGCCGGANGATGTGCAAAGCTGCCTAGAGTAAGTATTTAAGCAGAAAAAGCATTCAGAAAACCTGCAAATGGGACTGAGGCATGTTTTTCTTATTGTTAATTCAAAGCTGTCCGCAGCACGTTGATGCTATCTGCACAGAGTGGTGCACATCAGGACACCGACCTCATCTTCACCGCAAAGCGAAGCAAAGGAGCCGTAGTCCCCACACGCAGCCGCCCGCCGGAGCATGTCTCTCTCCAGTTTCAGAGGCTGGTCCTTGTGGTTGTGCTGCGTCCCATACCCGGTGGGGAATTAGCCATTTCTGAAATCAGTTAGGGTCTTGCTGTTGCCTTTCAGAGAAAATGGATCAGAAGTTCAACAAGGCAGAAAGCACGTGTTGCAATTAGAAAACAAAAGCATCATGGCGAAAGTTGTACTTTACACTGGAAGGAAAGATTTACAGTTCTGCTGTGTTTCTTTCCCAGGAGGACTGGGCTACCCTAAGCGTCTCTTCGTGTGGTTTCACAATCAGAAAACTGATGCAGCTGGAAACCAATCTTTATTTTCTGCCGGATGGGGTCCTTGATTGCAAGAGCACAAAGATCCAGCGTCCACACTGGGAGAGTGCGGGACCACCCTTTCTGATCACAGCCCCCTAGGAAACTGCAGCCTGCACGCAGAGCTTGAGCCTGCAAACTTGCAAGAGCCGCATGTGGGTCTCTGCTTTTCCATCCTGCGGGGCACCGGTGTGGTTTTCGTGAGCATCCGTGGCCTGAGCCAGGCTGATTCACCCAAGAGCCACTCCTGCAAGAAACCGAGGTCATGCAGTGCTGAATCCTGCCCTGCACGCTCTCTACTCCTGTGTAAGACATAAAGAGTTATTGACCATAAAATGTTTACAATTTTTTCGATACCTGAAAAGGATCTAGGTTAGGCCGTAGAAAAAGCACATCGCTCCGTCTTTTTTTGCCCTAAGGAGAGAGGGAGGTGAACTTTCTGTTTATAGACAATACATGTGAGGGGTTCTCATCAGCGAGTTTCTCTCATCCCCATGTTGCTTTGTTACCTGACAGTAAACACTGTGCTGATGAGATCTCTTAGCATTTGCCGCAAATTATAGTTTTAGTAGCTTGCTGCTGTAACCATGATGAGCTGGAGACAGAAGCTAAGCGAGGTTTGTAGGGAGACGCCACTACGTTCTGTCAGACCAAGTTTAGATCGTAAATGTCGGGCACAGCATTTCGCGGTGCATTTTCACTTGAGAAGGAGAGGAGACAGGAAAAGGGAGAGCAGGGAGTTAACTTGGTTTCCATTGCCCTGTGATGTTTTTTCTTAAAACACTTCACCCATCACAACCGCACTGCGGAGCCGGACTTCAGTGCCTCTTCCAGAAACGTGGGCTTGTTCCTGCTTGCCCTGATCGCTCCCCAAAGCCCGTGGCATTGCCAGCAGCTGCCTGCATGTGGGGTTATCGCTGCTTATCGAGATGAACCATGGTAACTGGAGAGAAGGCAGGAGTCTCTGGGGGTTCCTAATATTCCAAAAATTCCTGAAGTACATGAGCAGTAAGATAAAAAAAGCCTAATTAATTTTGCATTCGAATAAGTCCTTTGGCAAAGAACTTTGATTTCCCAAATCAAGAAGACTGACAACAACTGCCGAACCAGTGTATGGCAAAATTTAGTGGCACAGCTCACCTGAGATCAAAAGACAGTCTGAGAAATCGCCTTTGAAACCACAGTGCTGGAGGGAAATGTACAATCTAGACATTGTGTTTCATTCTTTATAAACCTGGTCATATGGTAGCTTCAACAGTTGATGCGCTGATGGCAGCTGCTTGGAAGATGCCATGCTGAGCTGCTGTGGCTTTGGGCAAGAACTGCTTTAAGCAGCGCTGTCACAACTGGTACCTGGGGGAGGCACGAGGAGGGGCCGTGTATTTGGGACGCTGCTGAGGAGGATGTTCTGTGTGCCGAGGCCATGGTGGAGGCCCGGGGAGGCTGCTGGGACGTGCCGGTGCCGCAAGGCACTCCTTCACCGGCGNGAGGCACGAGGAGGGGCCATGTATTTGGGACGCTGCTGAGGAGGATGTTCTGTGTGCCGAGGCCATGGTGGAGGCCCGGGGAGGCTGCTGGGACGTGCCGGTGCCGCAAGGCACTCCTTCACCGGCGACAGCAGCGGCTGTCTTCCTGCGCCGAGGTTTACCAAACCGGACGTGCTCGTGTTGGAAACCGAATCCAAAGTGCCGTTTGGGTGTTAGCGATGAAAGAGAGAAACACTGCTGAAAAAGAGATCATTAGATCATCTGAAGCTGTCTTTTGTGCTGGCTTAAAACTACACTGTTTGGGATGTGATGAATGCTGCTCACAAAGATTCAGGTGACCACCCAGGAGTTAATACGATTAAGATCATTTATTCCTTTTGTAATTCTGTGAAAGCTTTCAGGTTGATCAAGCAAGCAGCATCTGTTTCTTTTATCCTGGAATTGGTACACCTACTAGAGCTCACTGCATGTCACTTTGACAAAATACATTTTCTGAGCCTTATCTACATGAAAAAAATCCAGATTATTATAAACATTCCCATTCACATCAAAAGCGTTTTTATTTTGCAAGCATTTCTTTGTTATTTGCTCCTTAGACTTCACTGCTAAATCACAGCTGCTGAGAAGGGAGCTGGCATCGCTGCTCAGCCTTTCCGCTGCTGAACCACCAGGGTTTCCATTCCTGCACGAGGATGTTGGGTCTGCTGCCAGGGACCCATGGACACACATGTGCCCAAAATAACCCCTGGGCCATGTAAGCTCAGATCTTCAGCCCGAGGAGAGTCGGGAAGTGCTGCGGGCTCTGGTGTCCCGGCATTTCTCTGCCCAGGTTTGCCCACACGTGCCTGGGGAGACCATTCCTCCTGCCCCACCACGAGCACCGATGACCAGAGGTGAGAGATGGCCACCGACATCTCAGCAGGAAGCCAGGAGGAAAGCAGGAGCCAGCAGCACCCAGCTCCTGCTGAAACGGGAACCGGCCTGGCGACACACAGCCTCGTGCCTCTGCTGGGCACCAACATTGGCGCACCCAGGCAGAAGCTGCAGGAGAGGCGCTGGCAGGCAACGCTGGTGTAAACAGGCCCTGGGTGATAAGGCTTCTTGGTGCTCAGCGCTGTGCTGCTGGGACAGACCCCGACCTGGCACCTGTAGAAATAGGGGAGACCAGAAGCTCCTTTTCAAGGAGGGAGCTTGCTCCAGCCCTAGGAAGGACAGGCCCTCGGCCGCAGAGCTGAGCTGCGGCAAAGTGGGACACAGCGGCAGCGCGCAGGTACAGATGCCACTGCAAGACAGCAGGGCGGCATCTGGCCTGGCGACGTGATTCCCACAGTTAACCGAGGCGATGTTTATTGGCAGCTTTTTCTTATTCTGCCAATAGTGTATTCATTCGCAGTTGCATCTCTGTGAAGACCCTGCAGTCACATGAGATGTTACATAAACCAGTTACTAATTTCTTCAGTGACTGAAATACCAGGCAGCCTCCGGAACGGCTCAGCTAAAGAAGCAAACCTGGCGGGGGTGAGAGGGAGGACGAGAGACCTCCCTGTGCCTGGCAGAGCGTAGGGTGCAGGCGGTGATGGAGGCTGAGCTGAGCACAGGGTTTCCACCTGCCCGGGTCTTGTCAGCAGAAGGAAAAATTAACCCATCCAGTGTGTTTCAAGCACAGCTGTGAGCCTGTAGGGCACCGGGCAGCTGGGTCGATGCCAAGCTGCTCGCTGCACCAACGCACTGCTCTCCTCCCTCGTGCCCAGTGAAGCCGCCTTCAGTTCTTGCTGCGGCGACCACCTCAACTCTTTGGTCCATCAGATCTGAGTGAGTCAGGCAGGGCTGCGACCTGTCTGGGCAGAGGCAATGCCACCTCCTCCCCCTGGGGAAGAACAACCCCACGCACCAGCACGGGCTGGGGCCGGATGGCCGAGCAGCACGGGGCTGCTCACACCAGCCTTCTGCACTCCTTCGCTCCCTTCCTTAAATAATCTGGTTTTAAAACACACTCGTTACTTGGCTGATGCCGCTCAGCAGTTTGCATATTACTGTGCACCACAGTGCTCAGGAACGCCCTACGGCACGAGGCTGCTCCTGGCGAGCGCGGGGCCTCAGCGTGGTTGGCACTCAGAGCTGGCAGACCCGGCCCGCGGCGGTGCGGGTGAACGCAGCCCAGCCGGGTGCGCTGGGGACGCAGGATGGCGAGGCCTCGGCAGCCCACAGAAGCTGAGCCAAAGGCTCCCGGACGGCTGCACCTCAGTGCCAGGGGTCGTCCGCCTGTCCTTGGAGCCTCATGCTGTCCTCGTCCCCGCGGGGGGTGTGAATGGTCTGGGTAAGAGGACAGCATGGTTTTCCCAAGGGTCCCGTCCAGCCCATGTAGCCCCGTGACAGCCTGCCAAGGGCTCTCCTGCATGTCTGCAGCACCACAAACCAGCTAACAACTGAGTAATCGTACAAAGTAATTACAGGGTTACTTTTGCCCTCTAAAATAAAGTGCTACCCCATAATTAAAAATAAAGAGAATAGCAATTCTAATTATTAGGCTTTAATTAGGCTGACAGAGGCACACATGGCACCGCAAGGACTGTTCTTGGTCCCCACCCACACCTCCCCACGATGCTCCCGGGGAAGCTCAGAGCAAACTCTCCCACTGCAAACAGCGGGCGAGATGTTCGTCTCCATGTAAACCTCACACAACACCATGCACCTCCAAGGAACAAGAGGAACCTGCCCTTAAGCATCTCTCAAACTTCGACCCCTGCCGTAATCTGACCTTCGGGCTGTTGCTGACACTCAATCCTCAGCCACCCTAGCAGCTCGTGCATTGCGATTTTAACATAAGACTCATAAATTACATTGTGTTTTAACTGTTCACGTCCTCATGGAAGATGATTGTAGCCTGGTACCTCTTCATGCTTAAAATACTGCAACAAATATGTGGTGGTCTTCCCAGCTTTCCCCGAGCAGCCTTGCCGCTAGCGTGCTGGGGAAGGGCTGTGCGGGGCCATCTCAGGCTGCCTCCGCCGCGGGGCTGGGTACAGGTGGCTTCTGCTGCAGGTAGGGCTTAAAAGTCTCTCTGAGTTCAAGAGTACCCTTAAGTCTTGCTCTCACCAATAATGAAGCGACAAAATACTGTGTTAAAAACTCCAGCCCCAGAACAACAATAAAAGGGTGAAAATTGGGCTCTCAAAGGCCTCTCAGTTTGGGCAGGCAGAAGATTTGCCTGTATTCCTTCATGAGCCTCTTTACAATGCATGCAAGTCCCATTCACCCGTGGAGCCGGCCCTTCCCACCGGCAACACCGCCATCGATTTCAACAGGGCAAAACACACCAGAGCTCCCCGCTGAATAAAACCGCGTCCCCAGCCCTTAGTCTATCACAAAGCGGATCTGACGCATCCCAACAGACGGGGCTGGACCTGCAGAGGCAACTCTGGTTTCTGCGAGCCAGGCTGAGCACCTGCGGTCGGAGGAGCTCCCGTGGTTTTGCGCCGCAGCCATGCACCTCCGGGGTCTGTTTGGAATGCTGTGTTGAAAGCAACCAAGCGAACCTGGGGCCGCTGCAGCGCTGCCTTTGCCGCTGTGCGGGTCAGATATTGCTGAAAACCAGGAAACAAGGAATTAAAGCGATAAAGCACAAATGTCTGAGAACCAGGGAGCACTGAGATAAGGTGCAGCCCTGTGAGCCAGCTTCCCGTGGGGTGACCATGCCTCACCTACCCTGCCCCACTGCCTGACCCTGGCCCCCCAGCCCTGCTCTCCATCCCTTCCCTTCCCTCCCCCAGAGCACCCCCTGCCCAGCCCTGATGCTCTCATGCTTATTCCCTATTTAAAAGCAGCCAGAACAGCTTTACCCCATGCGTCTGTGATGACTGAGGAGCACCGTGGCCTGAAGCACTCTGCTCCAGCACTCAGGGAGCAGGGTTGTGTTACCTGAGCCAGCTTTCCTCTTCCTCCTGGTTAATCAGCGCTAATTGATTGATTGATCAGGGCGCACCCCTCACTCAGAAGAGAGGCAGCACCGCTCTGTCTCAATAGAGCATGCCATGTATTTCCTTTCCGAAAGCCAACAGCATCCTTTCAAAAGCAGCCAGTTATTCTCCCCAGCATAACATGAAATCAGCATTTAAGTGAGACGGAGGGTGGTCGCACGCCTACCGATTCCTCTGACACCTCTGCCCAGAGCGTGACTGACAGTGACAGTGCCCGTGCCCAAGTGCCGCTCAGGTGCGATGGCCACGTGCTGTCAAGAGCCTTGAAACCCTTTTCCGTGACCCCATGCCACACTGAGAACTCTCAGTGCATTTAGAACCTACCACCCAGGAGTTTTTTCCATCGTCCTTGCCCTGGGATCGGGAGCACAAAAATTTCGTGGGGACCTGGTATTTCTACCAGGGGCTGGAGGGGCAGCGGGGAGGATGGCAGGTGCCCGGCTGCCCCAGGGAATGGGGCAGGGAGGGGGCCGGAGGCACCCATCCACTGCAGGGGAAGGAAGTGGTGGTTTTCATCAGCGGCAGGAGGGGAAACCCAGCAAGACAGCTGCTTTGTCAGTGCCTGAGCCTCCCAGGAGGCCACGTCATCTTGCTGAAAAAGGAGCTCATGTGCTGGGAAAGTTAAAAAAATTGACTCGGGGTTGTTTAGTCACTGGCCACGAGCTGGTAGTGGGATTACGCGGGTGAACATCGTGGCCCTCCAGTACTCACAGCGCAGCGCCTGGGGACAGGCTGCCTTTGCTCCTGCGTACCTCGTCTCCTCATCCCCAGCAGTGCAGTACAGGGGACACGCAGCTGGCCCCCTTGAAAGGCAGCTCCAGCCAGCCACAAACCTTGCCACCGTGCTCCCCTCACCTGCCACGGCAGCAGCAATGCCGGCCACCCCTCTGCCTGCACGCAGCCCAGCTCCGGCTTCGAGGGACGGCCACCCTGTGTGCCACCGGCAGCCTGCGGAGAGAGGGGCCATGCCCTGGGGACACGCCTGGGGGATGAACCACGGGGCTGGTGATAGCGGGTTGAGGCTTTTAGATTCAGTTATTCCCATCCAACTGGGAGCGATCTTGGGCATCCCTCCAGGGCAGCGTGGTTTAGAGGTGAGGCTGTCCTCAGGTGCCCTCATTTTGCACATTTTAAGACACAAAAAAGAGCACCCCGTCACCCTGTGCCACAAGAAAGGGGTTGGCAGGACCCCAAGAGACCTCAGCCCCGCCAAGCAGAGAGGGAGCACTCTTGAGTGAGTTAAAAGTGCAGTGGCATCCTCCCTTGCTCCATGAGGGTTGCAGGACTTGACCATTTGGGGGTCAGCAAAAGGAGATCAGCAGCTCTGGACAACCTTCCCTGTTCTCGCNATCAGCATTTAAGCGAGACGGAGGGTGGTCGCACGCCTACCGATTCCTCTGACACCTCTGCCCAGAGCGTGACTGACAGTGACAGTGCCCGTGCCCAAGTGCCGCTCAGGTGCGATGGCCACGTGCTGTCAAGAGCCTTGAAACCCTTTTCCGTGACCCCATGCCACACTGAGAACTCTCAGTGCATTTAGAACCTACCACCCAGGAGTTTTTTCCATCGTCCTTGCCCTGGGATCGGGAGCACAAAAATTNCATTACCGTTTTAAGACCTCTGACGAGTGTGAAGCAGCAGGGAGGAAGACACAGAAGCTGTAAATGCTGTGATCTGAGATCTCCATCCCATCGATTCTTTGCTCACAGAATAGGGATGGCAATTAACTGCCTAAANCGTGACCCCATGCCACACTGAGAACTCTCAGTGCATTTAGAACCTACCACCCAGGAGTTTTTTCCATCGTCCTTGCCCTGGGATCAGGAGCACAAAAATTTTGTGGGGACCTGGTATTTCTACCAGGGGCTGGAGGGGCAGCGGGGAGGATGGCAGGTGCCCGGCTGCCCCAGGGNAGGGATGGCAATTAACTGCCTAAAAAGTGGAGCGTGAAGGAGAGCTCAAGGAAGGAGCAATCAGCCTTTTCATATAAAATAAGCTGCTCTGGATTGCTGTGGTCACCTACATGCTACAAGACATCATGGGACAAAGAGTTGGGTGAGACAATTTTCTTAAACTCTCTTTTAATTCACATACCCCAAATGTGACTTTCCACTCCACGTTGTTTTGGAGGGACACGCTGCCCAGGTCTGCAGGGAGGATTCTGCAGCTTCCAGGAGAAAGGACCTCTCGGGGGGGAGTGTTGTAACCAGCAGCTTGAATTCAGGCTGTCAAAGAAACATGGTTTTGGTTCAGGCTAAAGTAGTAGTTGCGCGGGTGAAATAAGAGAGCTCCAGATCCACACAGATGAATGCCAGGGGAAGCTGAGCCCATCCTCACACGTTCAGTCCCGAGATGAAGTGAAGTGGAGACCAGCAGCAAATTTTGGACATGAATCAGATGTTTCCAGAAACATATGTGATTTTTGAGATCCCAGCTTCTGGTTCAAGCCCACTTGTAATTTACAGTTCTGCTTTTCAAAGAGAAGGCAGTGGTNCACACGTTCAGTCCCGAGATGCAGTGAAGTGGAGACCAGCAGCAAATTTTGGACATGAATCAGATGTTTCCAGAAACATATGTGATTTTTGAGATCCCAGCTTCTGGTTCAAGCCCACTTGTAATTTACAGTTCTGCTTTTCAAAGAGAAGGCAGTGGTTTTGGGCAGAGCGCCAGACTGGAACAGCTTCAGGCTCAGCAACAGCCCCTGCAACGGACGTGGGCACATTTCCAGTGACCTCATTTTTAAGGGCTGCCCTCTCTCCTTGTCCTCAGTGCATGGTCCTCTTGAATAGCCATTAGCTCCCTGTTTGCATCTCTATTCTTAAGATTTTGAATCCGAAGCACTGGTTGGTACGTACAGCTCCTGCAAGAATATACTGCTGTGGCAAAGCCCGTGAAACTGCAGGGAGTCTTAACAAGCTATAAAGCTCCTGAGCCAACCTTCTGTAAATGTGTGATAGGGCTGTAATTCTCCATTCAGCTCTCCAGGCAGGCTCCTGCAGATAGGCTCTCGTTCCCTTCTGGATTGTTACTAGATTTTAGAGAAATGTTTTGGTTCTTGTTGCTGCCAGAGAAACTAATGCCTAGACAGGTCTACCTGGCGAGGGGTATCTAGGCTCTGTTGTACAGTGTGCTGAGCCTCGGCTCCAGCCTTGGTGCAGCAAAGCGTCAACACGCCCCATATAAAGCATCTGAAGACTCCCACAGAGTCAGTGCAAGGGGCTTAGCACCCTCTGGTTGGGCCACCAGCAACCCATGAAGGAGGAGCCATCATGTGACAAATACCGCTATCTCTGGATGTGGTTCTTCAGAGTGATGGAGTGGTGAGTCACGGTGCAAGCGGGCAGCTCCCAGTCCATACACTGCTGCTCTACAACACTGGTTTCCAGGGCAAACATTTTCAGTTGCTCCAGTATGTGCCTCATCCTTCTTATTTATAGGAAGGCATTTCATGAAAAAATAAGGACTTCCTATTAAAGCAAGGAAATTATGACAAAGCAAGAGATATTGATGGTTAAAAAAATAGTTTGCCTAGCGAAACAGCTATCCTATTATCTCACCGTCATGGCACAGACAGGAGAAATTATAAATAGCAGCAGTGGCAATGCCTGGGAGTTGCATCTTGGCACCGCTGCCTCTGGCCACCTCTTTCTGGCTCCCATTCACAGTGACGTACGAGGGCAGGGATAGCAGCTAGACGGAAAATCCCCGTCAGCTCTCTGACCCATGCTCCGGCAGGGTAGGCTCCGAGCCGAGCGCTCGCGGCGGACGCAGCAGGCAGGCGTACCACTGACACTCGATCCCAGTTGAAACAGCAGTGCAGAACAAGGCTCTTTTGTTAGGAAGCGCAGATTTTCTTGGTGCAACTAGCTGAAAGGCACAAGGGGAAGAGCGGGTTGATGGAGAAGGGAATTGTTTTTAACTGGTCATCCTGATACTTGAGAAGATGGTGTATAATGCAGCCTTGGCTCCAAGAACCCCTGCTCACAGCAGGGAGAAAGGCTTTGTGCCATTGCTACAATATTGGACTAAAGAAAGGCAGGAGGAGAGCCAGGAGAGCATCTGTGGGCTGGCACTCACAGCAAAGCTGGGAATGGGGGCTATCATTTATTCATTTCTATTGGGAAGGCTTCATTAAGAGTGTAACTATGTTTATGGTGAAGGAAACAGTCTGTGCACCAACGTGTTGCTTGCATTTTTTTTCTTTTTCAAAGATGTTGGAGACATGGATGCATAGGAGCACTTCATTGCAAGACCCTCACGATACGGGACAGACAGAAACCCCCCAGACCAAGCCAGGTATTCCAGAGTGGTCGCAACAGGCTCGCACTTTCTTTTAGGGTTCAGACCATCACACATGAGCGGGGTCACGCACAGCAGATCAGTCCCAACCAATGTTCAGCTGACAGACAGGAACTTGGGAGGAACTTAGGAGCTCGGGTAATCTGAAACCTGTTACCTTGTTGAGGCCCAGGCCAAGCTCTGCAGATGGATAGGAACTTGCTAACTTAACTTGACTGATTGCTTCAAATTCTGTTTCCCTAGCCTAAGATCTGTATTTTGCCAAGATACTCACTCCTGGCTCCAAAATCAAGGCAAACTTCCCTGCCTGCCACTTACGTCAGGGTTGTCTGCACAGGGCATAAGGACCTTATCTCATTGATGAAGTGAAAAGCACCGAGCACATCTCCTCCAGCCCACTACAGCTGTGGGCATACGGAGTGGTCACACATCCCAGGAGGTCTCCAACAGTGTCCCCCGACTTGCAGTGGAGTCTGGCCATCACAGCGCTGGCTGGTTGCCTGACACGCCAGAGAAGAAAGAGCAACTGGGCCAAAAATATAGGTACGGCTTATTTCCAACAGGTGCCCTCACTGATGCATTAGTTGCAACACCTACTGATGTTCAGTATGGAAATCATCACTGGGTGCAGATGCATGGTGGTCTCCATTTTGTCACCGGCACAAGGAGACACCATCTGCTTCATCACCTGAATGGGACATGGGACGTTCTGCACCAAATACAAGACCAAGCTCAGATCCCTCTGCTCCCATTTTGTCTTCAAAGCTGATTTCTTCAGCAACTGAGAAGAAATCACACAGAATCATAGAATGGTTTGGGTTGGAAGGGACCTTAAAGACCATCTCCTTCCAACCCCCCTGCCATGAGCAGGGACACCTTCCACTGGACCAGGTTTGCTCAAAGCCCCATCCAACCTGGCCTTGAACACTTCCAGCAAGGGGGCATCCACAGCTTCTCTGGGCAACATCCTCCAGTGCCTCACCACCCTCGTCGTGAAGAAATTCTTCCCAATATCTAATCTAAATCTACCCTCTTTCTGTTTAAAATCGTTACCCCTCGCCCTACCTCTACATGCCCTTGTAAAAAGTCCCTCTCCAGCTCTCTTGTAGGACACTTCAGGTACTAGAAGGCTGCTGTAAGGTCTCCCTGGAGCCTTCTCCATGCTGAACAACCCCAACTCTCTCAGCCTGTCTTCACAGGAGAGGTGCTCCAGTCCTCTGATCATCTTCGCAGCCCTCCTCTGGACTCGCTCCAACGGGTCCATGTCCTTCTTATGTTGGGGGCCCCTGAGCTGGACATAGCACTCCAGATGGGGACTCACCAGAGCAGAGTAGAGGGGCAGAATCACCTCTCTTGACGTGCTGGTCATGCTTCTTTTGATGCAGCCCAGGACACAGTTGGCCTTCTGGGCTACGAACGTGCATAGCCGGCTCCTGTTGAGCTTCTCATTAACCAACACCCCCAAGTCCTTCTCCTCAGGGCCGCTCCCAACCCATTCTGTGCCCAGACTGTACCTGTGCTTAGGATTGCCCCGACCCACATGCAAGACTTTGTACTTGACCACGATCTCCACAATGACAACAGGAAACACTTAAAAAACAGGTCGTGGCTCAAAAACTACTGGCCTGGTAGCTGCTTGCAGGTGGAGGGCTGGGGCACAGGAAGCCGTGCCAGGCTCTGAGAGCTGGTGGTTCGCATTCTGCAACCACATCCTGGCCTCAAACCTCTGTGCCAGCAGAGTGGGGCAGTGACAGAGGGGCTCCAAACAGCCTGAGAGAACAGCCAGGGATCTGGCAGGAAGCTGAGCGAGAGACAACCCAATAATGAAATTAAAAAAACAAAAAAGGTAACTCAGAGAACAGGAAACTCTTGGGTAAGGTTTTTCTTTTGACCATCTTGCAAAGGGGAAAAGGACAATGAAGAGAAGCAATCCGCAGATGCTTGCAGTGTGAGCAGTGCAAGGGGAGGAAGGGGAGGCTGCAGAGAGCCCCACCACGAGGAGCAGCTCCGCCAGTGAGCGGAGCGAGGGGCTTCACCCACCCCATGGCCCTTTGGCTGGCATCAAGTACTTTCTGCAGGCTGCTCACAGGTGCTTGCAGGTGGCCCGAGACTGCGCCCTGCCTGCACTATGTGCCGACAGCCTGTTGCTTTACCCGGGGCTCAGTATCTCCAGGAAATCTCCTTCCATCGTGTTTTCTTCCCCTATGGCACAGCCAGGGGATAGCAGTGTGGAAGGAGTGCAGGGTGCCTGGCTGCTCTGACTCGCTCTGTTTGAGCTAACAGCAAACCCTTTCCTTCAGGGAAGGGAGCTGCACAACCGCTTGTGTATTCCTGCCTTCTGCGGTTTCTTACCGTACAACCCTGCTTCCTGATAAACCAAGCAATACATGTCAGGGCCCCTGTTTGCTCCTCATCAGCGGGAATCAGTGGGTAAGTCCTGGCTATAAAAGTGCTGGCTTTCATGGGGGCCCTGCCGTAAGAACAAAGGTGGAAAGGGGATAACAGGAAAATCGAAGTGCTGAGATGGGCAACAGGTATGGGTAATCAGACATCAGGCACAGCATGGAGGCAAATCCTGTTCCAAAATAACAAAATGCAGAAGACAAAGCCTTTTGTTAGGGTGCTCCAGGCCCAAATAGCCACTATTTGGGTACAGTGGCAGGCGGCTTCATCTATCATGAAGAAGTGAAGGTGGGGCAAACGTAGAATTATACAGAACACAAGGTAAGCCAAAGCTAATTAGTAGCAGAGTTTCCAGTAGAGTAGTCCGTGTTGGGACACTCGTGCCTTTCTGGTGTTGGTCCTTCTGGAGCAGAATACAGAATTGTTTTCACTCTCAAAATCAACAGGATTACTCAGAAAGTGAGAATGAAGAGCCCTGGGAAGCCAGCCCTGGTTTTCAGCTCCACATTCCCAAAGCCCACGGGTACCTGCAGATACCTCTCCTAAGGAGCTTAGTTTCTGCGGCAATTTTTGTGATTATTTCCATCTAGATTAGGAGAGTTTGGGCTTACAATCTGGGAACATCCTGGCTGTGCTCCTGTGGAGAAACTGATCTGTTAAGTCTGAGCTGCCCATGTTAAGTCTGAGCTGCCCAGACAGGTCTTAAGAAGATGGAGAAGGGGATTGCTTTTAAGCAAAACAACCAAGCCAGCGAGAACTTGCGTTTTGAAGATCAGCAACCTGGCTGCAGCAGCACTGTTGCAGGAGGCGGAGGCTGTTGTTATCCTCCTTTTAGCTCCAGGGAGGCTGAGCTGCTGCCACGCAAAGTCAGCTGCAGCACTAGGGAGCACAGGGACTGCTGAACAAAACCTGGCGTGAGCCCCACGGGGCAGTGCTGTCAGAAAAGACATGGAGGACTTAGAGCTTGCTCAGTCCTCCCTGTTCAGTTACGATAGCATCAGCGCCCTCAGGCTTTGTACTTTGCTAACATGATATGGAAGATGATTTTGGATCACTGTGCTCACCATTTACTGCAGATCCCTTAGGTGTCTGCCAGCGTGCCGTACTGATACCTGCTTATTCATGCCCATGCAGCGTGCACCATAGGCAAAGAGCATGGAAACATCAGCAGCAAAGCTGGAAGGCACAGCTGGATGAAACAAACAGGTTTGTTCTTATGGAGAAAAACACCTAGCACAAAAAAAAAAAAAATACTGGAAACTAGTCTATATCCATGTGTAAGCCAGATCCTCATGACTATCAATCAAAGCCCTGTTGTTTGCGTTTGCATTTCTGCCTATCCAAATCAAAGTGCATATTCCCAAAGTGTATATAACCCCCAAGTCCTCTGAAGTACCTGAGCACTCAGCACTGGGGCATCTGACCTGTGGAAGACCTTCACACCTTGCAAGAGGAGCAGCTCAGGCTGAGAGCAGAAGAAGATGGCAGCAGCTGATTCCCACCCGATGAAGATCTGCACCAAGGCGGCCATCCCCATGCTGGCTGGACCTCTCCTCCGGCGCTGCATGCCCAGCTCTGCGTCACACTTGGCAAGGGTGCCAGGTGCCTCTGCGCCACAGTGTGCATCTATGTGGCTCAGTTTCTGGCACCCCGGAACAGCCAGAACCATTTGCCACTTTTTTGAGCTCTGGATTCATTTTTGGTCTGCATTTTGTAAAGGCAAGAGACTCATACAATCCCGAGGCCTGCCTGCCTNTGGCTGGACCTCTCCTCCGGTGCTGCATGCCCAGCTCTGCGTCACACTTGGCAAGGGTGCCAGGTGCCTCTGCGCCACAGTGTGCATCTATGTGGCTCAGTTTCTGGCACCCCGGAACAGCCAGAACCATTTGCCACTTTTTTGAGCTCTGGATTCATTTTTGGTCTGCATTTTGTAAAGGCAAGAGACTCATACAATCCCGAGGCCTGCCTGCCTGTTCTTTCCCCAGTACCCCCAGGTAATCGCGATCAAATTTAACCGAGATGCTTCACATTTTCTAGGAGTTCCTATAAATTTACTGACGATGGGTGGATGGGAAGAGAAGAAATAGTGACCCTGTCCATGGAAAGGGAGGCCGAGTTCATCCGGCAGCAGCTTGGTTTGATGGCAGACGACATGCCACTCGGCACATGCACCAGCCACCCCTCAGCACGTGGGCACAGCGGCGGTGGCCATGCCGCTGCCTGCCTCTGGCCCAGCAGCAGCATCGCTGGCAGTGAGATTCAGTGGGCCAGGCAGCTCAGGGGAGGTCAGGAGCCTGGTTTTATCCATTCCAGCGCTGAACAGCTTGTTTCCTGATGCTTTCAAAAAGCGGCAGCTTGCAGGGCATGAAAAGACAGCTCCCTTTCCTATGTTCATATGGTATTTCTTTGGATTGCTTTTGCAATTACATTTTCCGTAGCTTTTTCTATTTCATTTTTGTCTCCCTTTGGGTTTAACTGCACTCGTGCTACTCCAGTTAAGAATCACTGGCCATTTAATGGCTCACCTTTCATCTTAAGCAGCTACATTTAGTCTCGCTTGTCCATGAGACTTTGCCACATCCTTAATGGCTGACAGGTAACGTCCTGTGCTTGTTCAAGGGGCTCTGTCACTTGTACAGACAGAGCAAGCACAGATCTAGGGCGAAGGCAGGAGGAGAGCGAGTGCAGCAGGGACTGGCCAGGAAGAGTTTGCCTCAGAGGAGCTGAGGATGCTCCCCAGACTACGCAGCCCAAGCAAAGGGAGTACCAGAGCTGTTTTTAAAGTCATTGCTTTGAGCCAAGCCTGCAGTGCTGGGCTAGATGTAATCCCCTCCTTGCTCCCTTTCTTCCAGTCCTGTTTTGGATGTGTTACACACACCCCTGACATCGTGCTTTGCCCTCCCCTTCTCCTCCCAGCCCTCAGCACAGCATGGAGCAGAGCTCGTGCTGCACCACATCACACCCACGGGCACGCAGTCCTGCCAAGGCCAAGCGAGGCAACAGACATTGCAATAAGACTGATGATAACTCACTTCTCTGGGTCAAGTCACCTGCATCTGGCTCTCTTGCTACATTCACCAAACATGTAAGCCTTGGGAAGGAAGCCTTCACCAAGCATTCCCAGGAAGCTGTCGAGTGAGCTGGAGTAGGAACAAAACACCACCACAACTAAGTGTTTGGTATTTCTCACTACAACAAACGGCCATAAGCTGGGCAGGCGCATGGAAGGTACGGATGGACACTGAGGACAGTGAGGGATGGATACTCGGAGCAGGATGAACATTTCTAGAAAGCAGAAAAGCACCGAAACGTTCAGATGCCTGTAAGCCACCCACAGGCAGCATCTGCCATGGGCTCCAGCAGCCAGCACTTTTGCTCTGCTCCTCTGCAGGGATGACTGGGACTCAAGTGGTCCCAGTTCAACACAAGCATAAAAGTAACAGCCCATTCGCTGCAGCTCCCCAGGCTCAAAGTAAGGCAGCAAGTCCTCATCTTCCTAGGAAACGTGAAGAATTTGTACAGCGTCACTTGCTAATTTGTGCATTACCTGGCATTTTGTTACCTGCCCTTTGGGGCTGCGGGTGACTGCACTGGTTTGACTCCCACACCAGGGGGAGCAGAGTCCCTCTCAGCTGGCAGGAGAAGCTGTTGATAGGCCAAGACCACCCCTGTGGTCATCTCGGTGGGTAGGAGAGCTCCTGCTCCGCTTCCAGCCCCCGCTCACTGTTTCTTTGCAGACTCATACAAAGCCCAAGGGGAAAGAAGCTGACCTGGCAAGAGTGACACAGGCAGCTCTAGGATTCTAAATCAATGCCCTTAGAAGACACAAAAATGACATGTGTTTTGTCTAACACTGGTAACGTGGATTTGGGCCCTCAGAGAGACTGAGGTGCTTAGCCAGAGGCCCACCATCTATTTTCCACACTAGCTGGGCCCTGCCCTTCTCTTGGGAGAAATGGGACAGCAGCCGAAGTGTCAGATGTTAAATCCTCCCCCAGGCACCTCTGAGGGCTCTTGGTCAAATCCCTCTTGCTCTGGAGGAGGGTCTGCTCCCCCTCCTCCTAGCAGTCATTGAAATCCTCTTCCCACCAGATCACTTCCCAGCCCCAGGGCCTGAAGTCCCTCTTGACACATCATCTCTCTCTTCAGTCCTTTCGCCAACAATCAGCCCTTTCGTCTCTCTCCTTCCCTTCTACTCTTCCCCTTTTTAGAGTAAAACAGGGTGACCAAACAATTAGTGCTAATTATTCCTCCAGAACTGTGCTGCAAAGGCCATAGTTTCAGAGGAGGCCAGAAGGCCAATTAACATTTTATCAGCACTGGAACAGTCTCCCTTTGTCCCTGGGCACCAACCCTGCCGCTTATCTTGTGTCAGCTCTGACTCTGCGAGAGCAGATTTAAGTCACTAAAATATCTGTAACTAACTCGTTGCAAAAAACCCCCAAACCCAAAATCCCCAACTCTACAACCAACCAACCCTTAAGAGGGAAGCGGTCAGGACTGCATGGGCTGGAGAAGGGGAGAAAGCCCAAGGGAAGAAAGGAGCAGGAAAGTGGAACCGTCCTTCTCCTCTCAGTGGCAGCAAGTCACTGGGTATGTTCAGCTGCTAGTGCAACCACAGTCAGTCAGTCAGTCAGTGCCCTCTAAAGGATGGCCAGGCAGGGCTACACTCCCAGTCTTCTCCGAAAACACCAGGTTTGGTCATGTTGGGTCACAACTGTAACCCAAAATGCATTGGAAGCCACAGACACCACAAAATGCACCTGAACTGAACAGTTACTATGATACATAGAATCACAGGATCATTTAGGTTGGAAAAGACCTGTAACATCACTGAGTCCAACCTAAGAATGGCAGTACCCTACTTCCCACCTCTTACAGGTAAGAGTATTATTATAAGGCCATTATTAATTGCCAGCATGATCCCTTTGAACTGAGAGAAAAACTCTGCTGTGGTGTCAGTGGTGGAGAGGGGAACAGAGTCAGCTTTGGCCTGAAAGCCCATGTCACGCTATGGGCAAGCTGCCTGGCTCTCTTCACAAGTCAGGGCCACAGTTTCATGATACAATAAATTAAGCTGTAATGTCCTACAATTGGGTTAGAAGCAGTGTGTGACATGAAGCAGTCACTGATATAAACTCCTCATGGTGGATCAAATTTGTCCAAACAGTCATGACGGTTTTACTTCATACTAGCAAGCTTTATGCAGGTTCTGTCATCGTGTATTCAGGCCAGGGTTTCACGGCACCTTGTACGGCCACCTTGGAGGTTTTGTCATCTGTTCCTTCTTATGCCCTACCTGCCCCTTTACCCTCAGTGACACCACAGCTTCCTTCAAATGCAGAGCCTTTCAATCCTGTATGCACCTTCTCTCTGGGCACCTCCTATACGCAGGTCTTTTCCTGCCTCAAACCTCAGGTCTTGTGTCCAGCTCCTCCAGACGATGTTTGCCTAGACCCTCCTGCAACTGATGCAACCGTTTCAAGCCACCCTGGAAAGGTGAGCGGAGCACAGATACTGCATTGGCAGTGTGAGAGGGGAGCCTGGCAAGCGGATCTGCAAGGTCCTGAGGCAGGTGCAGCGTTGTGGAGCAAACAGCCATAGACCAAGGTGAGGAGCGAGAGTTCCATCAAGCCAGCACAGACTCAACAGGAGCTCATTCAAGTATGACCCTCATTCTGAGGGTACCATAAGGGCTTATCGTCACCAGCCAACCCCTCATGCTGTGCACGAGCAGCATCTCCGAGCCCTGCACACGCCTCCCTCAGCAGGCATCCTTCCCACACCACGCTGCGGCCGCAGACCCAGGAGGCCCTGGGTGGCCATGCACAGGGACAAGTCCAGCCCTGCCACCCTGGCAGCCACCCTGCCTCTCTGTCCTCTCCCTGGCTCTTTCATGCAGGTCTGTGAATCATACTCTTACTCCAGTTTCGTTCTGCTGTTTGTTTTTACTCTGTCCTTCGTTTGCAAACAGTTCTTGCACTCCTCTTTGGCTCACCATGTGAATTGAGATAATTATTAGCTACAGGCTGCCAGGGCCTGCAGGGCTGCGCTAGAGGAGCCGCAGGCTGACGTTTCAGAGCCAGCAGGGTTTCGGCACTGGGTCAGAAGATGCCAGGCTAGTGATTCAAAGGTGGCAGGACTATGATAACGTGGCTAAAGGGCCTGGACTGAGACTTGTGACAAAAGTTTAGGAGAATTCATCATCTATGGAGTAAGAAACTCAGAAATATGTCTTGCATAGAGGCAATCTCAAGTCATAGTGAGTAGCTAAAGGACTTTATGTAGAGAAATTGGCCAAAGCATCCTTTGCAATTTGGTCCTTCCCGTTCTCATGGCAAATGAATGAATGGCAGCCAGCCCAGCAAAGGTCCACGCTTTCTCTCCAGCAACACAATCTCATTCTACTACCATCAGCCTTTTGCAAAAAATCCCCACAAGGACCGGCACCTCATTGCGCACACAGTGTGCACGAGGCAGAGCAACAGCAACTTGCTTCAGAATAGGGAATGGCAGATTGGCACATGCGGGCACAAAACCCATCATCATGTATACATGCTAGTTTAGCAATGCCCACCTGAAACAGATTACCTGTTCATGCCAGAGCTCACTCCAGTCTGACCAACTCATGGAGTCAGCACCACAAGACCAGTATGAACACTTTCCAAAGCATACTCTGCACAAGAGATGGGGCTTTGTTAGGAGAAAAGCAGTTGGGGGGAAAAAAAAAAAGTTCTGCACTTCCACCAGGGACAGAACAAGAAGGAACTGGGAAACTGCAAAAATGGGAACTTGGGTCAGACACTAGGAAAATAATTTCCAAGTTAAGGAGAGTAAGGCCGTGGAATAGACTGTCTTAGAGATTACTGAATTGCCATCCTGGGAGTATTTCTACAAAAAAGCTTGAAAAATCTCCATCAGATGACAGTGTTCTTACTTGGGGAGAGAATGCACTAGGACACTTACCATGCTTCCTCCCTGTCTCCTCCTCCTACACACACACACAATTCTGCATCTTTAGCAGTCTACAATCTGTCATAATCTAGGTGTCTGCATAGAAATATGGCAATAACTCTTTCCCTAGGTATACAACACTTCCCAGTCACTGTGTGGCACTCCAAGGACACTTCTGCTTCAAGTACTTTGGCCCTTAAAGAAGAAATACCGTAGCTACTGATGAAGGGAGAAAGCCTCAGCCATAAGCAATTCTGACTCTAGCTAGTGAAGGGCACGAGGGAGAGAGAAACACCAACCTGTTTTTCACAATACCTTAATCTGGTGGTTTCTAAGCGACTGCATCTGGCAGAGGAGAGGGAAACAGAGCAGAGGATGTGGCTGAGAGGAGGTGGCAGTATGAGGGGCAGGGATGGAGCAGCACGAAGCTCCCTCTCAGGGAAGGAAGAAGCAGTAAGAGAGGAGAATGAGCAGGAGCCCTGGAGCAGCTGAGCCTGTCCTGCAGGGCAGCAGCTGACAGCCAGGCATGGCAGCAGCTGACAGCCAGGCATGGCCTCCCCCTGCTCCTGCTCCTGCACTGCACTGTCCCGCTCCTCCAGAGCCTTCCCAGAGCAGCTCCGTGCCCAGTCCCAGACCCCGTTCTAGGACCTCTTCCTCTGCCCATCGTCTTTCCAACGCTGGTAGCATCTCCCAAGGCTTAATACTTCACCAGTTCTTAGGGTGAGGAGGAGACCCAATATACGCTTGAGGAGAGACAAGGGGGGAAATGCTGCAGTACTCCCCACCAAACTCAGCGCAGTACCTTCCCATTCCCTCAGCTGCAACTGGCATCAGAGAATACAATCCCACCGCCCAAACCTGTTGCTTTGTTTGCTTCAGGCACGTTATACAGTAATTCACTATTACCTTTCCCCTATCATGCCTGCCTGACACTTCCCTGTTCATTGCCAAAATGACTTCTTCATGAATTCAGTCAAGGAAACAGACACACAGTTCTTTGTATGAGTGAAGAATACTCATCAAATAGCCCTAAAATAAGAAAGCAAAACTGCTTTTGCCCATTTTCAAGAAGACTCAAAATACAGAGCTCTGAGGTATTGACGTGGGTTTTTTTCCTTTTTATTAAACAAATTACTCAGAATTTGGGGTTGGCTCTGCTCAAGAGATTATCTACCACTGAAAAGCCTGTCTGGACTAAGCAGGCTACCAAAAGCACACTGCGTTATCAGCTAGGCATTCAGCTTAAAGAAACCAGCACTCCCCTTCAAAAGGTACGTGCTCTTCCTTATCTCTTTACACAGACCACCAAGGTTTTAGCTTTCACAATGCAATTTTAGCACATGGCATCCCTCTGTAGCTACACAGAAAAGGAAAACGCTGAGATGTGAAAAAGATCATGCAGTTCCTGAACTCAGAAACACAGCATGCATATTCTGAACAATAAAACTTTCCTTTTTTGAAACAACTATCAGCTGTGTTAATTAAAAAAAAAAATTAATCTTCAATATTAGCACTCCTCAGATACAATTTAAAAATGCTTCCTGTGGCTAACTACAAAGCTGGGTTTGCATCATTTCCAACAGTTCAGTGTAATCCATCATGTATCAGTTGTAATTCCTAGGCAACAAAAAAGAAATTTACCAAAGTCTGAACACATTTCAATAACTTCTTTATTTCCGTGACAGCCTAGAATAAAAAACCAATTGCATTCACAAATCATAACACCAGCGGCACAAAAGAAAAATATTCTATCTGCTTAGAGCTTGAAGTTACAAAGGATCTTTATTTAACTTCGGTAGAACTTACGTCTAGAAAACACGTACCTGTGTAGTCTAAAATTTTAATCAATTGCTGCTAGTGAAAAATACCGTGTAAATGTTGCTCTTTTTCCTACTTGGTAGTTCTAGTAACATTTAGCTGAAAGGAGGCAACGTGCCCATGAGGTCTTCTCTGGATTGTGAAATACATCAAACGTATAATTAAAGAATTAATACCCCTCATTCAATTCCTGTTTGGCTTAGACTCCCTGAAGCTGACAAAGGAAACTCCGAGTTACATCTTCCAGCTAAATCTCAAGCCTAGGGTTTCAAAAAAAGCAGTTTCTGTTAAGAGCGCCGACTTCTAGGCCCAGCCATGCATGTGTAACACCTGCAATGACAGGGCATACACCCGCTCTGGGCAATAAGCTCAGCTGATGAGACAAGCATGCTACAGCAACGTCTATCAGCCACCACGTAGAACTTGAGAGCAGCAGAGCTAAGATGGATCTTGGAGAGACCCAGATGAGAATATCAGGTAGCACTCAACAGGGCTCTCCTGCCAGGATACCAAACCTTACTCGGGGCTCTGAACCACAGTTCTGGGTGGGCAATCGGCAGAACCGAGCACACAAGCATCAAACTCCTTCATGAGACAATCCTACGTGACTAGCAGAACTTGCCAGCACCAGAATCTAAAGCTTAATGCAAATCTCGTGCATCAACCACAAAACCATTCTTTCTTGTTGCCTTAAAACACTTAGGCCACATCTTGAAAATTAAATTGTTACAGAAGGACAAGATAATTGTTTTGGGCACCATCAGCTAACTATACCTACCTCCTACTGCAAAGGTTTTCTCTCTTATAACGGATATCCAAATTTCCTATGTAACACTTGGTGACAGTATGGAGGCATGGCGGGAGTAGACACCAAAACATTACTAACTGTTACATCCTTGCTTCAAGTCAAAGCAAAAGCAGTGCCATCCACGAGGACACGACCCACGAAGCATATTATTTTGCCGAAAGAAGAAATACTAGAAACGTTTAATTAGAAAGCTCCAGTGCTTCGGAACAATAATTTGAACTTTGCTGGCAATTCATCTAAGGCTGCAAGTGCATTTTTACTGCCCTAACAGCATTTAGTGCTAAAAAACTCTGAAGTTGTATATTGTTAAGAAGCTAACAGGAAGATCACCAAGAATTCCCTCCATGATGAACAAAACTTGCAATTTTTGTTTTTCTAATTGCACAGGAGAGAAGAAATGCCCTACCATGCTCTGGGCTCTTTCTTGCCATCATCCAGGAATGCAGAAGACAGAAACGGAGTGACCTAACTCACACGAAAGAGCAAGAACGTGCCTAGGCAAGAAGAAACATCTCAGAATATGCCCAGGTGCCAATGACAGAGAAGTGTGAAAGAAACAGCAGTATGAAAAAGGATGGTCTGAGGAAATGAGGTATGCCGAAGAACAGAACCTGGTAAGGAAGACAGAGAGCAGAAACCGGAACAGTACACAGTACGTCCTAGGGAGGGCATTATAAACCAGTATTTAAACTAGAGGGATATATTTTTTTCCTATAAAAATCACAGTTTAAATTGTAACAAGCACATCAAAGCTCACTACAATATACTGTTGACTTGGGCTGTTTGCTTTACTTGTCCGACAGAAGTAACCACTGTAACAGCAGGGCCAGAAGAGGACACATTCATTTATCAGCTGCTTCAAATGCAAAGTCAGTATCTCAGTGTAAAACACCAGTGCGGGGCGGGGGCTGAGTGAAGGTGTCACACTGTGCCACAAAACAGACAGGGAGATGCCAGTTCTGCCGTGGGTTTGGTGACCTCCAACAAGAGGCAGTAAAACTGCAGCAGCTGCTGAACGCAAGCGGAATCCTTCACATGTGACAGCAAAATTCCACAAGCACTCCCTCCTACAGCTCTATTTAAACTCAAGATGGCAAATGCTGGTGAAAGAAAAATAAAACAAGACACAAAAATGCAGACAATTCTTCCTCTTTCTGTTGAAAGTACATTAAAAAAAACCCCAACAGACACACACACAGAAGAAAACCTACATTAAAGAGCTGTTATGGCCAAGACTTTCGCAAATCTAACATCTGGCTACTTGCCTTACATTTGTACTAAATTGTTTAGCAAGAATGAAGCATATTTGATTTGATTCTATTCTTTTGCGAGAATCTGAAACACGTTTAAATAGTCGGTAATAAAAAACCCCACAGGATTCTATAAGATAGGATTTTCCTTTTTTTGTGAAGGGCTTCGTTTTTTTAGGACTGGATAAACTAGCTAAAAATAAGCCAGCAGCATTCTTCTCACAGGTTTTCTAAAATCCACAGGATTGCTGCTTCTTCTGCAAAATTCTTTATGTAGTACAAGCGGCAACGCTCATCTGACAAGCTTCTAACGGGACGTTATTGCCCTGTATTACCCTCCCACCCCAAACTGCGCAGAACAACGGCAGACGCCTTGCACACACGTTAAAACTACAAGAAGACGGTCAGCTAATGCCTGACGGTATTGAATCTACAGCCAAAACTTTAATGTTTTAACACCAAATACAGCAACAAAACGCATGAAACTTAAGGAACAAGCAGAGCACAGCCTTAAAAGCCCCCTTTCCACCAAAACCGGCTTTGCCAGACCCGTCTCCTCTCCTCCTGCCCCTCCAGCGAGATCCACAAGGCGGGGAGGCGCGGCCCCGGCGGGCACAGCTCGGGGCTGCTAACGGCACCGCCGGGCTCCTCACGAGCCAGCAGCCGCGCTCGCAAAGCGTCTGAACACCGGGGGGAGCGGACCAAGCCCGTGAGGCGATGATGCCNCCCTCCAGCGAGATCCACAAGGCGGGGAGGCGCGGCCCCGGCGGGCACAGCTCGGGGCTGCTAACGGCACCGCCGGGCTCCTCACGAGCCAGCAGCCGCGCTCGCAAAGCGTCTGAACACCGGGGGGAGCGGACCAAGCCCGTGAGGCGATGATGCCTGACGCCCCAGCCGGCCCTGGAAAATTAAAACCAACAAACAAACCGACAAGAAAACAGACCGACCCCCGAGCGAGGCCCGAGCGGCAGCACAAAGCTCCCGCGGCCCCGAGGACGAACACCATACAATCCCACCGTCC
>VZSC01017690.1:0-15380 GCA_013398225.1 Steatornis caripensis
GGTGTTTCTCCTGCTTTCTTCGGCCTTTGGGATTGCTGGCTGCAGTGGCATGATTTCTGTGATAAATAACCGAGGTAGATTGTCTTTGACTGAGTCTTTACCAGTTGTCAGAGGAAAGGAATAGCAAACGGAGTCAGCAAGTCTGCTGGAAATGTTGCTGCCTAGTGGCTCAGCCAGAGGCCAGCCCAACCTCCCAGCTGCCCACATCTGCCTTGACGGCGACTCACGGCCTCACGGAAATCCCTTGTTTCTGAGAGGTGATAGTGACCTCGCGTAGTTCAAACACAAGGGCAGAAGAGAGTATCAGAATTACCCTCCAGAGCAGTGTGGCTGAGCTCCTGGTCCGTCCACGAGCTCCTGGCAGAAACCTGGAGAAAGGGTTTATCTTTGTGACCTCGTCCTGCTCCAGCAGCTGCTTTTGCAAGTGGAAAGGTGTGAAAGCTTCAAGATGGAAAGCTGGTGGGGTAGATCACCTCTGGCAGTCTTCTCCATGGGCTCCAGAGAGAGCTTGCACAGAGGGTTCAGCTTAGATGCTCGCTTCCCAGGTAGCCAAAGATAGCGAAGATCAATCTTGCCCCACTGCACCTAATGCAGACGCCGCTGAACGCTTCGAGGGCAGCACTGGTTTCTTGGGGTGGCTCCAAACCTCTTTGACATAGAGCTAGCAGAGGTGTCCACCCGGGGCCTTCTGCAGCCCAGCACCCACCTACACACGCACGGAGTCTGGCTCCGCTGCCTGCAATGGTGCTTTGCTGTTTGCACAGCTAAACATTTGGCCCTGTGTGCACTTGAAAGGAAGAGTCCCGGGGGTTTCTTTGCTAATCCCGTTTTGCAGAGAGTTCCAGAAGACTTGAGGAACAAACAGAAAATAACGTCGATCGAGGTCAATATCAAAACCAAATGATCAGAGAAACAAATATTTACTCAGGTCAATATTTAACTAGGAGACAATAAATGCTGATATTGAACCAAATCTGTATATAAATACGGTCTATTTATAACGTGTGCCTTTAAAGAGGTACTGCCAGGTACTTGCCAGGGTTTTTGATTGATGATTATCCTCCCCATTGTTTGCCGATTCCCTCGGAGGCCGGAGTTTCATGCAGGTGCAGGTATGAGAAAGAGGCTGTACTGCGTAATCCCGGGGCCAACCGTTGTCCCACGCATGCCTGTGCCCGGGGAGGGTCCCTCGCCCCGAGGAGGGGCTCCCCTTGCGCCTGGAGCGGGTGCCCTGTGCTTCCCCTGTCCCTCGAACCCCCACGCCACAGGGTTGACCTGCACGGGCAAAGCCGGTGTTTTTCTCGCCCCCCCCCTCTCCCAAAAGCTTTTTGCGCCAGCGACCAGCACAGCATCGCGGCCAGCCTGAGACCCAACTGGGAAGGGGGGGGGAGCAGGATTGATGCCCCCCAGCACTGCAGAGCAGCGTGGCGGGGCGCTGCAGTGAGGCAGGGGCTAGCGCAGGGCTCAAAGCTGCCAAGCACTGAAAAAATTCCATCCCCCCTGCTGCCGCCTCGAGCCCTTTCCCCCCCAGCCGCTCCCTCCGCCAACTTTACGAGCTCATTGCCTGTTTAGCAAACATTGATTTCTCTCCTTGTTCTCTGCTGCTGCCTGTGTGGTGACAACATCTGATGTTTCTATGGCGGTTTGTTATTTATCAACTTCAGATTAGAAAGCGTTTAATCACGGGAAGGACACGTCCCGCCTCGACAGCCTGCAGTGCCTAGCACTCTTCTAATGATGCTCGTGGTTAATCGCTAGCAAAATGGCATGGTTGGCTCAAGGGCCCTTTTTTTTCTGCATCTTCCTAAGAAATGTTTGTCTTGGACTCTGCGTGTATCGATCGATGTCCTGATAACGCCACACCCTGCCTTTTGACACTATCTGAATGAGGAGGGATAGAGGTCTCCAAGGCAGGAGGTTCCTGCAGGATTTATGAAAATTGGCAGATGGTAGAGGAGGAAGACGCATGTCAGCGCCTATTAGCCACAGGAGAATCCACTCTGGAGGCAGCTGGGGGAAGCAGGGCTTTGTTGTCCGCTTGCTTCATCGAGAACCTGGCTTGCAGGGCTGGGTTTTTACTGATTTCAGAGTGCTGGGTGCTTCACAGCATACAGCTCTTTCAGAGACTGCTGAGGTTATCTTGCCCTCCAGGGAATTTTGGTCGCCAGGTGCCATGTTCGGATGTGCCAGTGCTGACTGTAACACGGTCCTGCCCGGCCAGCCAATGGCCTCGTCTGGAGCGGGCACGCTGCTCGTCCTTTTCCTGATTTGGGGGTTTTTTTAATATATTTTCTTTTCTTTGGTAAGTTGAAAAACCCCTCCTCCGTGGTCAGAAATGGATACTCTGAGGGGAAAATAGCACAGGAGTTTGCTGCTTTTATTGTATGAAAGGCTGTTCTTACTGGCTTTCCCTTCCTGGCCAAACCAAAGATATCCCGGTTTGGACACCTCTGAACTCACAGAAGGTTCGCTGACGTCCGCTTCGCCTGTGTTTCCCCTTTGCTCGCTTTTTGCCTGAGCTACTGACCGGTGACTCCTGTGACGGCTGCTGGAGCCCTTGTCGATGCAGCTGGTGGAGCCCGGGGCGTGCCCACCTCCAGACCTTGTATCTCATCCTCGTCTCCGGTGATTGCAATGATGGCTTTGCTAGTGACCGTGGGGGAAACTGGGCTACTAACCCGCTAAAGATCTAGCGGGTCTTCAGCTAGAAGGCCCTGGAGCCTTTCTCCATCAAGTCACGGTGGGTCTCTGTCTTGCAGAATTGAGGTGAACTGAGCTCCCTGGCTGTGTGATGAGTTCAGTCCTTCTCAAACAGGCAAGAAAATGGTTAATTCCCTGCCTGTGGCTGGCAGACAGGAAGGAAGGGATGGGCTGATGGTTCCAGGTCAGTGCTGTCTCATGTGAGCCCACCGCAGTGTCCTCAGCTGCCCTCTCCGAGCCGCCCGAGGCAGGGCTGCAGCCTGCTGCCCGGACCTGCTTGGGGCTGGCTGAGGAGCATGCAGACACCCGGTGTCTACGGGGCGTCCTCCTGGTGGGGCCCGCTTTGCCCTCAATTGCTTCCTTTCTATTTGTGCTGCTTACCACTGCACCACCACGTGCAGGCTCAAGCATTACCCGCGAAGGAGCCTGGCTGAAGTATGCAGGTGCTTCTGAAGCTGTTTCTTCTGGTTGATGGGGGTGACGGGACACAGCTTTCAACTCCAAGCCCCTTGTAGCTCCGACCTAGAGATACCATGTTTAAGCATCTCCTCATGCTTCCAGGCCTGAAGACCACACGGAGACGAGCGGCTCTCCAGGGATGGCAGCTTTCAGCATCCCCAGCCTGTTTGGCGCCCGTCCTCTCAAGGCCATGCGGCTCTGTGGTCTGTCATGGCCTCACAAGGAACGTCCCTCCACTTAGATGCAAGTCCCGGATTATGAACACCCCAAAAATGGGAAAACTCAGTCCATTGAGTTGGTTTTGCTGGTTTTCTGTGAGGTAGAGGGAAGCCTGGGCTGGTTTCTAGCCCTTGCTGGTTTGACCCCCAAACTGGGAGGGAGAGAAAAGGCGTTACCACCATCTTGTTGAACTGGAGAAATGGTGGAGGTCAGGGTGAAACCTAGTGGTTGTGGAGGAGAAAACGGGCACGCTGGGGGCGAGCATGCACCTGCAGGTGAAGGATGTGGAATGAGAACGGGGCACAGGCTGACGCTGAACCTACAGAAGGTGGATAAATACTGTTTTGGGATTTGGAGATAACTCTTCCCCTTGGTGCTGGAGGACTGCGGCCTGTTTTGAGCACTGACCTTGGAGAAAGGATCCAGGTCTGGGTGAGAGATCTGAGAAGAGCCCTCAGCTGTCTGTGGAAAGCTGGCGGGAATCGAGGCAGGAGAAGAGAGGCGTGCAGGACATCTGCAAGCATGCTGTAGTGCACACGGGGAATGGTAAAGGAGATTCATGTCCTGGCAAAGTCTTCCCACCCTGGAGATTGCTAAGCACAGGAATGGGCTAGCTGAAGGCAAACTGCAGAGAAGGTGCCTGGGCACCTGCAGAGAAGGTGGCTGGGGTACCTGCTCCTGTGCCTGAGGAGGTGGGATTCCCCCACGCCCTCTGTTTGTAGGAGCCTGGCAGCGGCGTGATGCCGAGAGCTTCACCTCGGAGGGGGTGGATCTACCTTGTGGTGCTGCCACAGTTCTGCGAGGCAGCACGGTCCGTCCGAGCCCCGTTGACGTGGCTGAGGCTCTTCCCAGGGAAAGCTTCTCCTGTCTTTGCTCTTGCAGCTGCCGTGGCACGGGGAGCTTGTTAGCTGTAGGGCAGAGGAGAGGAGTTGTGCCCGAGGCCCCAGGCATGCTGGTGTCGTCTCCTGGCTGTCACAGCAGCTCGTGGCGGGTGCCCGTTCCAAGGGTGGGGGTTGCTGGGGCTTGGCACAGCCCCAGCCCCACGTCTGCACCAAAAAACCAAACCGTCATGCATGACCTGAGCGAGTGAGTGTTGCGGACTCCGCCCCTGACGCCTGCTCCTGGACGCAGCGTGAACATGTCTGCCTACCCCCAGGTAGCCTTTGTAGACGGGAGCGCCACGAGAACTGGGAGAACTTACTGGTTAGACTGGGCTGGAAATCTCCGAAGGTCTTTGCGCCATGCCTCAAAGCGCCCTCTGGAAAGCTCTGTATTTCTCAGCTATCATTTCTTTCCCTGTGAGAAGCCCAGAGAGTTCACCAAACCTTGCAGCCAGCCCGCGCTGCTGCCCAGATTCACCAAGAGGCCGTCCCCCCCGTGGGCAAGCTCCAAACACCACGGCAGATCCCGCTCTGCCGCTCAGCAAGGATTAAGACATTAACCCAGAGAGACGGGCTGTGCGGGCACCGAGTCCCCGCTCATCCCCGCAGTGCGCTGCTCTGTCCCTCCTTCCACCCCGCTCTGGGACCGGCGATGTTAAACAGGAAAGAAAGACTGAAAAAAAAAAAAAATTTAAACCCCCCTCCCTGTTAGTGAACAGAGAGAAGGTGATGTCAAGGCACAGCCGGCTCCGCTTGCACCTCTGCGCAGGAGGAAAATGGAGGTCGCCTGTGGCCCCCAGGGAGCGCCGGGTGGGAGGTGGCGATGGCGGCAGGGACCTGCCTGCTGACGGGGTGGGCAGCTTGAGGCCCTGCGGGCTGCGAGGGGCTGGGCAGGGGGGCGGCGAGGCCCTCCATGGCCAGGGGGGTGGCTGGGGAGGCCTGCGGGGGGCGGCTGGGCCCTGGGGGAGGAGGCCACCCCACTAACCCAGCCCTGTTTGCCCCACAGCTGCACCCCATGAGGATGGAACAGCGGATGCCGCCGCTCATTCTCGAGGTGAAGCACTTTCCTCATTCCTCCCTCTGCGTGCGCCTGTCCCCGTTGGTCAGAGGTACCGCTAAAGCCCCTAGGAGACGGAGGGGGGGTTTCCACCCACCCCCCAGCCCCAGTGCAGGCCACCCAGATCCGCTAGCAAGGACGTGGCGGCGCCACCGCTCCCTCCTTCTGCCCCTGCCGCCAGCCGGGCTGCCTTCGTCCTGCTCGTGGTGCCTCCATCCATGCAAGCCACCCGGGCGCCTGCGTAGGATCTCCTCCGTGGCTCGTGTGTCGCCATTAACTGGGTCTCCACCGACCACGAAAGGAGCCACGAGTGACAACCAGACAGAGACACCTGCCCTTGGGGAGGCTTGAGTTGGGTCGCGCCCAGATGTGTCGGCCCTTGGTTACTGAGTTGGCTTTGGATAGAGCGTTGGCTGGGAGGTGCTTAGGGAAATGGCTTGGTGTTAGGTGTCAGCACCCAGCATGAGGGGTGCCGGAATGGACCAGGGTTGCTAGGCATTTCTGGGCCACAAACAAGCAAAGTCACCCTTTTCTCCCTGTCTGAAGGATGCCGGAGCTCTCAGGGTCATGTGAGACCTGTGACACAATCAATCAGCAGCATTATGACAGCCTGGGTTCCGGCAGGATAGGGCCCTCACTGTTCTCGTCCTGCACACACCAGTGAGGCTGCACCTATGGACAGGGTGGTATCCCTTCCTGTCCGGTGAAAGCCCATTGCTTTTGCATAGCTACCCCTGAACACTCCGTTTCCCCAGGACCCTGGGGCTGCTCAGGATCAGAGATGGATTTATCAGGCTCTAATGGAATGCCAGGAGGAAGACCTGCTCTGCAGGTAGGGGTGGTTATGAGAGAAAAGGAGGCTGGGAGACACCGAACAGGGGGACAGGCAGCGATCAGGGGGCTCTGGCTGAGAATGCAGGTTTTGGATCTGAAATTAGGGCCGCCGTGCCTATATTGACTATATTCTATATTGACTATACCTGCCTGGTCACCTGCTATATAAGGACCCACTGGACTTGGAGGGGGAGACCTTCCCTTGGGAACTGAAGGTGAGAAAGTTAAATGCCAGAGATAAGGGAAGTGCAGAAGTAAAAGGCACCCAACACCTTCCCCCTGCCCCCACTCCTGGCAAGTGGGTCATTTCATTGCTCAGGTATGTGCGGCATTCGGAGCCTCTGGCACTGCCTAGAGCAAGCTGACTCCCAAGGGTAACAGTAACGTGCCAGTGTGGGTGCACAGGGCAGGAGCGCGCAGGGTTCAGCTCCGAAGCTTTGGCGTGGTTCTCCCTCCGGCAGGAATCCAAGCTGGACACTGCAAGGGGGAGCAGAGAGGAAGGCAGGGGTTTGGACCAGTCTTCGAGGACTGAGTTGAGAGCCTCTGATTCTCTTCCCTGCCTCCTGCTGCTGCCTTACCCTTAGGGTATGCCTGAAGGGGCTCACATAAAGAGCACGGCCTTCCTCACTGGACCATGGGATGGCTGCTGCTGGAGGCAGCGCTGCCTTGAGCAGAGGCCGTAAGGTGAGGATGTGACACGAAGTGAGCTTGTAATGCCAACGCGTAGCTTCCTTCAGTGAGGGCAGGGACTTCTCAGGGCCCGCACGCTCGATGAGGACAGACAGGATTTACAGCACAGTGAGTACGCACACCAGTGCAGCGAGCACAGCGGAGAAAGCACGGTCGCAGTGCAGCGTGCTCGGTTCCAGTGCAGCGTAGCTCTTCCAAGTGCAGCTGCTCCGAGCTCCTACCCGTGTAGAACAGGGTGTATTTGTGGCACCTACCTGTATTTGGGTGGAAGCCAGCTTACCCGTGCGTTGCCAGTCTGGCCTGCAGAGGTGCAAAGGCTCTTTGAATTAGCTGGAAGCACAGGTGATAAGTTTTGCTGGAAAGGGCGAGGAAATCTCTTGGGTCCCGTCCAGCTTTGTTAAGAGCAGCGAAGTTGCAGCAAGGATGACTTTGGCCCGTTGCACTCCAGTGACATAGTGCAGAGCTGTAAAGCCCTCGGCTCCGGCGTGCAGGGTGTGGGGCGAGATCAGCTCGCTCTCCTGAAGTGCGATGTAGGCTCTGCCAGGGAAGCCTGCTGGTTTTGCCAGCTCCTCTACATATGAATGAGTCTACGAGGGCTTCGCAATGAGCTTGACACATGGATAACCACATAATTAGAGGCTGTAGCTTTATAGAAGAGCGTTAGAGCTGGTATCTTTAACCACAAAGAGCAGAACTTGAGTCATCAAATGCCAGGGGATGAATTTCCTAGCGGATTGCTCCATCAGGTTGCTGAATTATTGGGCCCGGATCCAGTGGGAGGCCGCATCAGACATGAACCAGGAGGGGAAGAAACCTGGCAAGCGGTGATTGTCTGAGCTAGAGGTCCTGTTAGCTTGGAGGACCCAGACTTGTAAAAACAGCTCTATAAAACTAGAACTAAACCAAAGGTTAGGTGAGGGCTGAGTCACTTCACCAAGACAAGGCAGTAACAGTATGCCTGGCAGTTTCCATTTTAAGCTCGCGGTCCGCTGAATTAGTGGCAACATCACTTAGATTTCTAGGGCTATAGCGCAAATTGTTCTCAATTAATTAAAGATATTGTCCCAGAATAAAACGCAGTGCATCTCGGGCTGTTGAGTTTAAAGGAGACCAGAGCCAGCGTGTCTAAGGTGGGCCCAAAGCGTGAGTGAGGCTGACTGGAGCAGAGTTTCTGATTTCATCCCGTTTCTGGCATTAAATTCTCTTATTTGTGTGACCAAAGCTTTGTGCCTAAAGCTTGTCCCTTCTTTATCAGGCTGTGTTTCTCTCATAACTGCATCCTCTGCCTAGCTTACCCTTTGTTATCAGTGCAGATAGGTAAGAGGGAAGTGGGACAGAGGACAGTGATTCACTCTTGGGGAGTCTGGCTGAGTCAGAGACTGAAGCTAAATCACCACAGCCTGTGACTCCTGGGCCGTTCTTGCAGCTCTCTCGATTTTCTGCTCGCTTAAGTACTTGTTGCACATCGCACTCCCACCACCGGTGTGTCCAGGTCACTCTTCACAAGTTCTCTCATCTGTATTTTTTGCCGTAGGCACGGTCCGAAATGGACAAGTACCTTTCCAACGAGGTGCCACCCATCCCAATGATACCAGACAAGAAGTACCGCCGGGAGAGTGCCTCGGTGGTGGACGAGTTCTTCTCCACAGAGAAGCCCACTTCCACGCCGTACAGCGTGAACATCAATGTGATTCTGCCAGACACGACGCACCTGCGCACTGGACTTTACCGGCCGCCCAAACCCATGACGCCGTTCCCACAGATCAAAACGGAGCCTGGCACCAGCTTCGCGCAGCCCTGCTCTTCTGCCTCTGGCTCCACGCAGACCCTGCCCGACTTCACCAGTGTCTTCAGCATGCCCCAGTCAGTGGCAGTGAACAACATCTTCATCAAGCAGGAGATGCCCGCTGAGATCCCCTTATCCACCAACCCACAGCAATCTCAGCTTTACCAGATGCCTCTCGGCAACGGAAGCGCTGACATCACCACTCTGACATCCTCCTCCAACAGCACCACAGCCATCAACAGTCTCAGTGGTGTCACCATGTCCACGGGTAACGGCATGTCCAGCGTGGTCCACAGACCTGTCCATCCAGGAGGGCCGGCTAAGCAGTACCCACACGTCTCCCAAGGACAAGGAAACTTCAACATCTCAGGGCAATTCTACGCCATTCCAGGGGTGAACCTGCCCCCTTCGCCCCCCAACTCACAGCCTGGCAGCCCAGAAAATCAACCCGAGCTCATCAACACCATCTCTCCCCCACCATCCTATGAAGCCACTTTTGGACTGAAGTTGGTCCAGTCATCCCAGGTGCCCCCAGTCCCCAACAGCCTTGGGACCCTGTCCCAGGGGCACGTTGTCATGCAGCCCCCGAAATACAACAGACGCAACAACCCTGAGCTGGAGAAAAGGAGAATCCATCACTGCGATTACCCAGGTATGCTCATGGGGGCTTTGAGGGGGGTGGTGGTGGTGCGTGGCTCTTCTTGACACACTGAGGCTGGCTGTGCCTTGGGCTTCCGCAGGAGTTTAGTGCAAAATCACTTTGCCTGCGTGATGAAGGGAGCTATGGAGCTGGGTGGAGAGCCCCAGGGTAGTGGGGGTTCCTGCCACCGCCACGGGAGTAGAAGAGGTCGATCCTGCCTGCGCTAGCTGGTGCCTTTTTTCTCCCTTCCCCTTTCCTCTTTGTGCTCTGGCAAAAGCCTGACTCTGAGAGGCCAAGAGCTCCTGCAAAGCACAGGGATGCTCCTGGAAATCTGCTGCCTTAGCTGCCCGTTTGGCTCAGGTCTTGCCTAACCCTGGGCAGCCACACGCCCTTCGTGGGTGAAACCATGCTGGCTTTCTCACTGACCTTTCCTTTCCCGCTGTCCCATAATGAGTGGCAAACCATCGAGGAATTTCCGTAAGCAGTCTTTACACTCTGTAGCCCCAATTCCCTTCCTCCAAGGAGGCAACAAGCTGACTCTCTCTGCGTCATGTCCTTCAGTGACTTCGTGTACTGCATCCGGGATAGGCATTTCAGGGTAACGATCAGCCCAGAGCTGAAGCCGTTCGCTGCGTGTCACCTCGTTGCACGAGCGCGTCCATCTAAAGCCCTGCGATGCCTTGCCAGGAGGAGATCTTGCAGGGGTTTCCTCCTCTCGAGGGAGAGAAGCAATCGTGTCCCTAGCGAGAAACGCCAGTGACACCAGCGTGAGGGCCCGAGTATCACCAGTCCGCGTGCAGGCACACACACCTCCCTCTTCCTGGGCCGAGCCCCGGCCNCCTGCGATGCCTTGCCAGGAGGGGATCTTGCAGGGGTTTCCTCCTCTCGAGGGAGAGAAGCAATCGTGTCCCTAGCGAGAAACGCCAGTGACACCAGCGTGAGGGCCCGAGTATCACCAGTCCGTGTGCAGGCACACACACCTCCCTCTTCCTGGGCCGAGCCCCGGCCATCGAGCTGTCGGGGATTAGCAACCGGTTTTCCCATGGGGGTGTGTGAACTGGGGAAAAGTCATTTCCGAACTGCTTCCTGCAAGATTTACGTGCGCTTCCCGTGGCACAAGAGCGGCTGTGGCAGGTCAGCCCAGAGGCCTGTCTAGCCCAGATCCTGTCTCCAGCAGTGACCCAAGGAAGTAGATAAGAACAGGACATGCTTAGAAAGATCTTTCTGTGCTTACACCTTCCCACCCTCTGGCAACCTGCAGATTAGGGACTTTCTGAGCCAGAAGCTGCACCCACGTTCTCGTGGTTAACAGCTTGTGCTGAGCTTTCTTACGTTCTGCTGGTCACGGTGGGAGACAGATTAAGGCTGTGAGTGGACCACTGCTCTGAGACAGACCCCTCCGCTCTTGTCAGCACCGGTCAGAGCAAGAAAAATGCCGGGTGCATTACCAAGGCAAAGCTCACCTGTTTTCAGCGGGATTTTGGCCTTCTTGTGCAGGCCAGAACACATCTGTGGTGCAAAAAAAAATCCACAACCTGCGCTGAGCAAACACCGGGTGACTCGATAGCTGTGTACGTGCAGAGACAGCGGAGGGCTGCTTCTAATCCTTCACACTGAGGTTCGGCTAGACGTGAAACCAGTCAGGACTGATGGCAGGGGCGGCAAGTCTCACTGGCGTGGTCTGCGTGAGGCAGCGGCACGAGGCATGCCGAATTCACGCCGGTAGCTGGACGAACAGGGGAGACCTGTTTGCAAAGCCCCTATCCAGGTTGGCCTGGATGTGGTGGCCACAGCACTTCTTCCTCTGCGTGCTGACGGGGAAACGAAGCTCCGCCATGCCCTGCGCTGCTGGCCTCTCTGTGCTGCTCCCTCTGGGTTTGGAATCTGCTCTGGGTGCTCGACCGGCTTCGTTTCCGTGATCAGCAGCGAGGTCGTCCTTGGTCTCGTGCACACGCGCCCCTCTCCCGAGTGCGAGGGACCTCCGAGGCTTCTGAGCACCAGAAGCAAAACTGAACTGGGTCGCCAACCCTTATCCCTCCTACCACGGCGAGGGCAAAGGCAGCTAGCTGCTCCTGCACCTCCCGAGCGGGGCGGCACCGAGAGCTGGTCTCGCGCAAGAGGCTTCTCTGGGCTGTGCGGAAACACTGGAAGGAAGCGACGGTGTTGCTCATGCCGGTCCTAAAAATTCAAATTCGTATTTTAATATGCTTGTCAAAACACACGGAAGCAGGGCCGTAAAGGCAGCATGAGAAGCTTTGCTAAGCTTTACCTAACTGAAAGGAGGAACTAGCAATGGTTCATTCTGCGACGCCTCTTGTTGAAACTTTTGCCGGTGTTTCTGTTAAGAGCCTTCTCTTTGCTTAAGCCTGTTGTTGCCGATCTTCTGCAAACACTTCCCGCTGGCTTTATCCTGGATGCTGAAAGCCGAGCTGTGGCTCCACAGCGCGTACCTGGCGTTTTCTGCTTCCTGGAACATTTTCACCACGACCGCTGGGGCTGGGACTGTTACAAAATACATCTTCCCTCCGGCCTTGCAGTAGGGATAGCGCTTAACACGTGGAATCCAGAGAGACAAACGGCAGCACAAAGCGAGCGGCTAACGGCGGTGAATTTAATGTTTTTGTCCTGGAAGACCTGGGTGAGGACGGGGAGGGGGGGATTTGAAAGCCTGTGCCCAACTCCCCCCCCACCCGCTGCCCGGCTAATTCCCAGCGCAATGCCCGCAGGTGTCGGGATTGCGTGGCAAAAGATGGGAGTGTTGTAAACGTTTGTCTGGCTCGGAGAACCAATGCTCGTTAGAATGGGTATAGCCGGGCTTATTTGCATGCCGTTACCCAGAGTGCTTGCCAGGCCTGCTCTGCCCCTGACCTCAAACATAAATGTCGTGGATTTGTTTGAGCCAGGGCCCCTTTCTCACAGGGAAGCTGTGTCTTTTCTGCTTTTGCAGGTTGCTCCAAAGTTTATACCAAGAGCTCCCACCTGAAGGCACACCAGAGGACTCACACGGGTAAGAGCACCACACCATCAGGAAACTCTGCCGCCTTCTTGTACCGTGCCGGTTAATGGCGCTGATAATATAGCTGAGTTGATTACCTTAAGCTAGGGTGGTTATTGGGCGAAGGAGCACAGTTAACTATTGACGTTAACGTTAAGAAAACTCCAGTGGTTGCACTGGTTGATAGCGACTGCACGCCGCTGCGTGCACTTGCCTTCTGGAGGGATGGTCTAGAATTCAGGAGAAGCCTTGGAGGCTCTCGAGTCCATGGATTGGGAGGAGGAGGTGCCCCCCAAACCTCTGTCACTCTGAGCTCTCCCTTTGAGATCTCCCAAATCCTAGCCAGGCCTGATCCTGCTTAGCCTACAGAAAGGTTGCGTAAAGGCCTGTGGTGCCGTATATATGACCTCTGCGGAGGCAAGGGCTGTCTGTTCCGCGTCAAGCACCCCCGTGGTCCCCAAGGAGAGGAAGGAACCGCTCGTATCTCCTTGTGTCCCGGCCACACAGACCACCGGCGCCCAGTGCTTGTCCCCTTAGCAGCTGCCGGTGGTGTATCCCTGGAGCTGCCGGATGAGGTATGGAAGGGCTCCGGATACACGTGCGGAAGGGCTGTGCCCTCGTTCCCGAGGGCAAAGGTNACAGACCACCGGCGCCCAGTGCTTGTCCCCTTAGCAGCTGCCGGTGGTGTATCCCTGGAGCTGCCGGATGAGGTATGGAAGGGCTCCGGATACACGTGCGGAAGGGCTGTGCCCTCGTTCCCGAGGGCAAAGGTGCTGTGGGCTGCCCTTGCTGGTGTAAACAGGGTCGCTAACGCACGAGGAGCTCCCACCACAACCAGCTTCCCCGGGGTAAACCTAGCTCCGTGGCACTTGTGCATTCAAGCACAGGTCTTCTCATTAAGGCATTTATTATACCTGAAACTTTATCAGATCCCCAGGTAGTCCAGAAACCATCAGTGCCCTCATAAATCTCTTTTATAGAAGGGCTGATCTTTACTGAAAGCAATTAAGCTGGCCCAGAGTTCACTTTTCTTTTTTATTAACAACGAACCAAACCCATCCTGAGGCTGGGAATCCGTTCTCGCGCTTGGCTGTGTTCCGTTTTCACCTTATCAGTCCCTCGAACAAGCCAGCAAAACATTTTTTCTTTGTGCGTGAGGTACGATTTTTGTTTTGGCAGCGCCTGGGTAGGAGCGGGCTGGAGAGCAACACGGAAGGGGTGGAAGAAAGGAACGGGAAGGACATTGTCCGGGCTCCGAGAGCTGGGTGGTGATAAGCATTTGTCACAACAGCAGTCGGTACTCAGGGCTACGGTAGGGCTCTCACTTTAAAATGAAATATCTGTTTTCCCCTTCCGTTCGGAGCACGGGTCTTGTAGCTCAGTGCCCAGAGGCGCGACCCGTCTGAGACAGGCACCGTCCTTACCAGTCACAACATAAAGACGTGTCCAGGCCAACTTGGGCCGTTTTGGAGCCCAATAAAATACAGTCGTTTTTCCAGGTTTCCCAGTAACTGGGCTGGAAATGCAAGCGCGTTTCCCTCCTTCCACTTCACTTGCTGTGAGAGGGAAGGGCAGGCGGGCGAAGGAGGGCGTCACCAGAGGAGTCAAGAAAACCGGTGGTGGTGTGGGGCGGGTGAAAAGAAGGGAACCCGAAACAAGACAGCCGTACGCAGGCAGGCTCGCGGTGTCTGCGTCCAATTTTTGAAGCCTCGTGTTTTGCTTTTGGGGCCTCGGCCTCGCTGGGCGCAGCACCGGGAGGTGCCACGGCAGGGCGCGTCCCACCTCCTGCCGGCTAAGCGCGCTCGATGCCGCTTTGGCCCCATCACCGGAAGGGTTAATAACGCCCTTTCTCTCGATTCCTTGCTTGATGGTGGCTGGGCAGAGAAGCACTCGATCTCTAAGATCTCTTCTTGTGGTTTGCCCGTTGCTATGGTCTGGGCTGTATTCATCTCCTGGAGACACCATTCATTTCCTGGGTGCCATTGTGAGATTAAATATATAACCCGGCGGCTGCTCACCCGCCTCCCGGGGGCTGGGAATGCCAGTTTGGGTCCTTTGTTTGAGCTTGCCCTGCCGTGCTGTCCTGGGAGATGGAGCCAGCTCGCGGGACAATGGAAAGCATTTTGTTTCCATCCTGGAGATCAACCTGTTATTGTTTGAGACTAAAGGGCCTTGGTAGGGTTGACCCAGCCAGGTGACCTGCCCGGCACAATGTCTGGGGCTGCGCACTGCAAATCCCACCTTTGTCTCAACGTGCTAACACGAACCCCGAGATCCCCAGCGTGCCGTAGAACACCCAGCGTGCTGCTTGTAAATTGACTTTAAGGTCTGTATTTACCTGAGCCGTAAAAAAATACACCGCCCTCCTCCCCGTGGTGCAGAGCCCAGGGGCTTTTCGGGGAGCAGGATGCGGTCTTGGTGCTGTCTCTTCCAGGTTCACGTGTCTGAGCTTTCCTATTTTGCCCGGTGCGTGCAAGACGCTGTAGATCTTGCTGCGGCTGAGTGTTTTCTGTTTCCTGGCCAAATCCACCGCTTGCCTAGCACGCAGGCTGCGGGGAGGAACGGCCGTTCGCTGGCGAACATGTCAGAGCACGACGCACATGCCTGTGCACGCATGCTGCGTGTGTACGTGCATTCATGCCGCGATGGTGCGCTCAGCAATTGGCCGATGAAACGGTAAATATTTGAGGTCGGGAAAGTCAGCACATTCCCTGAACTCTGCCTGCTTGTTCAGGCTGTTAAGAGCGAGGGCTAATATTTGAGAGCGCCACACCCATGCGCGCCGAGGGCTGCAGCCAGGGTTCAGCTCTACAACCCGGGCACGCAGCGAGTTGGAAGCGGGCACGGGCTTTTCCAGCCCAGTTCCCAGCTGGCTGAGAAGTTGCGTAATGTAATTGATTTCAGTTTGGGAATAGGTGCGTACGGGCGGGAGCGGCGGGAGAGGGCGGAGGCATTACATCACCCAGATGCTCTGGAAAAAAAAACCAAAACCCCGATGTTTTGTGTGCGGAGAGCTGCTGCAGGGCTGAACTTTGAGGTGGTGGTTTCAAAGACGCGAGGCTTTGAGAAAAATTTGTACGGTATAACCGCCTTCTTCCTCCTGATACCCCCCCCCCCCC
>VZSC01017691.1:22905-90502 GCA_013398225.1 Steatornis caripensis
TTTTTTGGCCTCTGCTCTCCCTGCCACAGGCTTGATTCAGCCTCGGTGCCCAGACAGAGGTTGGATACGCTGTGTCCTGGACAAAATCCTCCTGGTGGAGCCTAGGAGGCTCACTTGAAGATTTACCATTTACCCTCTCTCGCTGTTAGCTGGTGTGAATCGGTGCCAGGAGTCTGCAAGCCGTCCCTCTGCAAGCCACAGTAGCAAAGCAATGCTAGTCCACACGCAGATGTCTCCAGTTTCATTCTTGCTCACTCCTGGGCCAGCTGACATGCCCAGGGCAGGGCTGGGGAGCTGGGCCACTGCCTGGGGCATGGGGCTACCCAGCAATAGCAGCAGTGTGTCTGCTGTCGGCCAGCTGTACAACCCATCCCCGCACAGCAAGGCAGCAGGGCTGTGGTAAGGTAGCCGTGTTGTACAAACAGATGCGCAGTTGCCAGCCAGGTGCACCGTGCACTGCAGTGCTCTGGACCAGATCTTTTTGAAGGAAACTAGGTGTAGCAATTGGGGGGGTGAGCTAGGATGACAGCCTTGGTCACGGGTTGACTGCAGATGAGGCAGACTGCCTGTGTCTTGCAGAGGAGGAGGAGAGAGGCCAAAACAGGCTGGACCTGCGCTCAGTTCCCCTTGGCACTTGGGCATCTGTTTAAAGTATGATCCAGGGTATTTACCCAGCTTGCGCTGTCAGCTTTTTTAGGGACCTCTGTCAATACATGCAAAATTTACAGGGCAACTCTAGATCAGATCCAATGATAAAATCATCTGCTTACAGGTACGGTATGGAGCACCCCTATTTGAGGAGTGCTGGGTCCGTAAGTGAGTGAATGGGTTACAGCTACCTTTGGCAGCTATAATGTGGCTGTTCCTTTGTGAAATTGTCCAAGTGGAACTTAACACAAATCATTAATGTAGATTAGAAGTATTCTTCATTTATCTGCTTGTTCCTACGTGCTGTACTGAAGAACCCAGCAGAATGGCAATTTGTTAAAGGAAATGAGAGGGAGCTGCAAAATATCGCAGCTTGGGGCGATTATTTATTTCCTTTCTGGGATTTTGTTTCCTGTTTGGCTCCAGATCCGATCTGACAAGCAGCATCTTGGACTGTGAGACTAAAAGGTTCTGTTATAAAATAAAGGAGCGTGCCCAATTTTGTGCAGACCTTTATAAAAAATAGTTGAAATAGAAGAGGCTTGGATAGCCTCTTCTTCCTCAGAATTCTGTGTGTCACTAGAAGAAGAACACCTTTTTATGTATCTATCTACATAAACACATAGCTAGATGAAGGAGGAAGACCAATGGAAAGATTGGACGAGATAATACTGGTCACTAAGGTTAGAAAAACTAAATAAAGGGGAGAAGAATTTTAGAGCCACATCAGTAACAACCTGGTCAAACAAGGGAGAAAATATTCAGTACTACAGCTCTCGTTACAAAGGTAAAAATTGAAGGTAATTGATTTCTCCTGTTGTTTTCTTGTTTTGACTTTGTGTTCTCAACCAAAAGCTTCTTGTGATTGAGTTCGCTTCCTTCCCATCCCCTCCCTCTCACAGTGGAAGATTAGTTTGGACTTGAGAGGTTGTAGTGGTATTGATGGAAACTCTTCTGCTCAAGGTAGTGGGTGATCCTGCCCCAGAAGTGAGGTATGTCTTGTTTGGGGGTGAAGGAAATTACGCTGCTTTGTTGTACTTGCAAGAGTAAGGCCCTTGTTTTTGTATGAATTGCCCCTGCTATATATTACAGCAAGGGTTGAAAAATAAAATAAAATTGTAGAAAACCTCAGCCAAGTTCACGAAATTAATTCTTCCAAGAGAACAGATGGGTAAGTAAAAGGTAAAGTGATGCAAGCCTGCAGTTGTATTTATTATTGCAAAGAGATGTCTCCCCTGCCTCTGTTCCCTTTTGAGGCAGTCCAACCCTGAGCTTTTTAAATATGTCTCTACAGAAGTTGGCACATGCTGACCTTGTTTGCTGCAGTCTGCTCTTGTGTAGCTTCTTGATTCTAGTGGCGGGAGCCAGATGGACAGAGCCCTAGAGCTAAATGTTGGATAGCATAATTAAGTGCTCTAGTATTGAAGGCTGGAGCTGACTGAGTCAAACTTTGGCCAATACTTCAATACTTCTTCGTCCAAGATACATCTGCTGTGTCAAAGTAGTTCTTGTTTTTCCTTTCACATCTTATTCCTTGGGTATGAGGATGTTGAATTATATACCGATAATATTTTCACCTGCATGATACTCGCTCTACTACTTTGTGTCCTGATAGCACTCCAGGAACGTTGTACAGCCTTGTAGAGCTATGTGGAAGCCCACTTGGATTTTTCTTTCAAATCTGTACAGCCCTTTTCCTGCTGCATTTTTGAGTTGTGATGGTCAGTTGTGAGTGTCAAGTGAACCCCTGCTCCCTGGAAGCCCCATGCCAGCACAGTGCTGGCCGACTGTGTGGTGGACACTGGAACGTGGCTCTGCAGCTCTCGTTGTGAGTTTGGAGTCTGAGGAACCTGGTTTCATACTGACCAGGAAACCATAGCAGAGGTTTGTCTGCCATCCTGCAGCCTTTTCCCTTTCTGCTTTCGTATGCCATTTATAGCAAGTGAATTGTGCCCGCCACCTCCCCTTCTTCTCCCCTTCCTTGACGTGCCACTTACCAGCATCGGAGATGCGGAGCAGCTGACATTTCTCCTCTGCTTCCTCTTTGCAACCTAGCTGCTTTCCAAGGCAACACATTCCGTACATAATGTTGGCGGGCAGCTCATGCTGCCCTGCCTGGGCGCTGTGCAGCCTCCGGCAGGACAGTGTCAGTACGTGGGAGAGGAGTCAGCAGCGGGAAAGGAGTGGGTGAGGAAGCAGTCTCTGTCATTCCTGAAAGACCACTTGCTGAAGCAGTGTTTGTAGAAGATGTACTATACAACATGGCTTGTTTAAAATAACTTGGATGCTTCTGGCCTGTATGTCTGGCAGGCCTGAGTCTAAGGATCAGGCTTGTCCTGAACAAGCTGCATCATTTTTCTGCTGGTCCCTAAGTACCCTCCTCTGCTTCACTCTCCATTTTTGCTGAAGACACATTAAAGTTAGAGTATTCATTTTTCCATAATATTGCTGTGGATGATGTTGTGTATGCACAGTGGGGAGATGATTTAAAAAAAGAAAAAAGAAAATGAGTGCGTGTTATCCTTGGAGAAGCTGTGAGAAGAGCCATCTCAGGCGTGTATTTAGACCAGGCTCTCCTTTTTCACTGCCAGAGAAGCTTTCCGTGGCGGAGCAGCACTGAATTTCTTCCTGTGCCTTATGGGCACGATGGTGTGTGTTAGAGCAGGGTGCTACAGGCTGGGTAATGCTGAAGCCTGCTCGCAGGCAGCTGTGCTTGGCCAGAATGGAGCCTGTGGAACATTTTCAATACCACTGCTGCCCTTGGAATAAGTCTTACAGTATAGGTATTAGTTTAAAGATTGAACTGCCATCTAACTGTCCAGATAGGAGTTTCTCTCTTCTGTCCTGAGCAACCACTGTGTATCACTGGGTGCGATACAGTTTGGAAGAAACTCCTGATGGGCCATAGCTGCAGGACCTCACCCCCTTCAGAGGCACCCCTGCCTGGATCTGGCCCCGCAGGGCAGCTGGTCTCCTGAAGGTTCGGAAAGCAGCACGAGAATGACAGTATTTTTTCTGTTTATTTTTCGGCCAGTGGGCCACGTGTGCACCATTTCATTTATGAGAAAACACAGAAGGTAGCTTATAGCTGGACTCAGCTGCTGTCTGTAAATGGCTGGTGGATGTGAAGAGGAGACTCAGACCCGTCCAGGTGTTGAGTACCTCTTGAGTGGGCTAGGGATGTTCAGCTCTGCAGGCTGGACCTGAGGAGGAGGAGGGCGCAGTGGCTGGAATATTAGTGCTCAGGAGACCTGAATTCATCCATTGACTTCTCATGGGGGCTTGGGTGAAGGTTGTAAGATTCAGTTCACCAAGCTTTAGCACTCTAAACTTCAGGCCAACCGTCTGATTCAAAGTTGGGCCTGTCTCTCGCTGTTGAGCAGATAAAGTGTCTAGGTTGTATGCCTGAATGAGTCCCTTAAGTTCTGTTAAATGCCATGGGGTGAAGTGGGTACCGCCAGGGGCTCTGTACGCCTCCGTTCCTCAGCTCTATGGCGGGCCCATTCCTTCTTCTCAGAGACAATATCACACAAGCCGTGAGGACGAGCTGGGTTGTCTGGTGATAGACGCTGTACAGGTATCCCATGTACACAGACCTGCTTTGGAAATGACAAGCAATTTGTGGGGCTGAGACATTTCCACATCAAGTGTGCTTCTGTCCTTCATGGGCAAACGCTTCCAGGTGCCATGCAGTTCTGCCTGGCGAAGGCAGTACCCCCAGGTGGGATTCTCCTGTCGTCCTTCAGCAAGCAGGGTTTTTTTTGTTACTGAGAGCTGCAGCGCTTTCCCCGTGAGGACCAACTTTAAGTTGGGCTAAGTTTGCAGTTGCCAATCTTTCTTCGGAGGCCTGGCTCGTAGAGGAGATAGATTGAGCTTTCTTACATTACAGACAATGTGTCCTGGTTAATTACAGTCATGTAAAGATGAAGTTGTACCATGGGACTTGGTTTAATTAAAAAGTGGTGCTGGGAAGTTTAATAAATGTGTGATACATTATATCTGGCTGCTGAGTGCTAACGCTGAGGTTCTCTTCAGGTGCTCTCCCAGCTTCAGTCGGAAAGTGCCACCTGAGCTTGACATCTGCCGTAATGAAAGGGGAGGAGAGGTTGTCATCCTCTGTCCGGCCAGGCTAGTGTCTGGCAGCTCAGTTTTCACAGCTTGGGCTTGCGCCTGGCCGTTGGGAAAAGGTTTGTATGGGTATTAGTGTCAGAGGAAAACTTGCAGTACAGAATCTAAGGCTTTCCCTGTGTAGTGGAAAAATCATGATCATGCACGTGAAATGTGGACTTAGAGGAACTTTGTGTGCGTGGTCTTGTTTTGATTCTTTCTGCCCCCCTCCCTCTCCCTTCCCACTCATGTATGCTGAAGTCTGTCATCTATTTAGCATGAGCTTTTCTAATAATCATAGATAACATACAACAAAAACAATAATAAAGCGCCTGCATATACAATCTCTCTGAACTGTAGAAGCCACAAGATCTCCTAGACATGCTTTTTGTTAGTACTGGCTCGTGAGAGACCTAGCACTCCATGATGCCCATCTGTTAGCAGCATGTTTAAATGTGATTAATGTGAAAGTTGCAAGAATTGCAATAACTTTTGCTAGTCTATGACAGAATCTGTCACTGTTAATCTCTTGAAGTATTAAAAGCTTAATAAGGTAAATCTAATGTTACGGAAAGCTGTAGCTTTGCTTTTGTTACCATCACCTTGTTACATTATTAAACTAATATTTCCTTTTCCTCCATAGTTCACAAGCACGGTAGAGACAGTGTAGATACAATTCACCTGCAGAAGAATATTTAAATGATCATGTATGTATGAAGTCTCTCAAGAAAGAGATGCTCCAGCGTAAAAGGATTTGGGGGAACATTAAGTTTGGTTGGGATTCCTGAGGGGATGTGGCCAGAGCACGGTGTATTAGGAGTCAGCCCTTTCCCAAAACACTAGTAGAGGCTGGGGAAATCACAAGCAGTGTCTTGACGTGGTAATTCTTTGCTGTGCCTGGGTAGAGATCAGAAATCATTTTGGCTTACCCACCCATGACAGTAGACCTACCTCATTAGTAGCAGTGATGCTGTTTAGTCAGAACCGCTGTGTCTTTAAAAGACATCGCGAGCAGGTTAAACACTCTTATGGCACAAGCGGGGACTGCCTGCTGGAGCAGGCTGACACTACGGGAAACAAATAGGAGAGGACCCAGGGAAGGAAAATTGCTTTCTTCATATAGCTGCTTGTGTTGGAAAGGATCAAAGAAACCGTAATGAGTCCGTATCTTTCTTTTTCTTTAAAGAAAATTTCAGAAGAATGATTCAATTAAATAGTAGTTTACTCAAGATCTGCAGGTGGCTTGTAAAGTGTAATTAGATCCCCTTTACCTTTTAAACCCAGATGTACAGCTTTGTTCATTTTAATGGAGGTGGAGATCCCCATTCTTGGATTTACAGTGGGAGACTTGTAGAGGAGAGGGCTTGTTATGAAACTTCTCATTTTATGGCATGATTACAAGGTGCTTTTGTGTTTCCAGCAGGCACAGAAATAGTGCTTTGGTCCAGACATTTCAAAACTACGTTTAATCTGTGCTTGTGAGATCATCAGGTGCTGTAGGACAAATTGAGACCTGCGTTTCACTGAAACACCCCCTCGCTCCATCACACACAACATCTTTACAGCAGCCACGCAGCTTGTCCACATCCAGTCATCGCAAAGAGTCAAAATCAGATCTGATAGGATAGTGCTGTCAAAGGGGTAGTTTCAGAATATATATAGTCGCAGAGATCAGAGTGGCCTCTATGGGATTTTCTAGTTCTTTTGTGTACCCCTCTGTAATCCAGTCTTTGAAACATTTAAGGGCTTGAGGTGCCATGATTAAAAGCTTCAAGGACCATGCTTTTTCATTTATCCTCTAAGGGGATAGGCACCAATTCCACTGCCCTGAGCCATTAGCAAGACTTGCAGAGAAGACAGACCCCGTTTGCCTTTAGTTGGCTGTCAGTCAGACCGAGTGCAGTAAAGGGTACTCCCTTTTGTGGTAACCTGCACATTGTTGAAATGATGGAGCTGTTCGCTTCTGGTCCTCGAGGGCTGCTGTGGCACATCCTGTGCCTGTGAGTCTCAGTATTGCTCCTGCCCTGTCGTCCTGTGGATTGGATAGTGATGCCCAGTGTCCTCCTTTCAACCTCAACAGGAGGGTCATGTACCAAAACCTTCAAGTGGTGGGCTGAGGTGAGGGGTACAAAGCACGCTATTAGTTTGGGACCCTGCTTTGCTCTGCCCCCTCCCCTCAGCTCTTCGGTAGTCAGAGACTGTTAGCTCATGCTGCAAGAAATCCCAAGAGCTTCTAGGATGGTGTTTCAGAGCTTTACAAAGCTGTGCATGATAGCGTAAAATCTGTTCACAGGAGTCCTCATGAGTCAGCTCCATCCTGTACTCATGTTGCAGGGATGTCCCTGGAAAAGGGAATTTTTCCATGATTTGGGAGAATCTTGGAGTTGAGGGAGTAAGGGGAAGGAGGATTCAGCTGCTTCTTAAATGCTTTGCTGTTGACTTATGTTTTCGGCTCACTTTTTAGCTGTTAAAATGTGAAGGAAAGAGGATTCAGAAAGCAACACTCTGTGTGTGTGTGTGTGTGTGTGTGTTTGTCTTCAATGAGTGCCTGCTCAGGCAAGGCAAGCATGATTCAGCTACTAGTTAGTGCTGATGTACCAGAATTGGCAAGCGCTGAACACTCCTGCTACTGGGTCTGCCTCAGTTACTTGATGTGCGGTGGTGAATGGGTGAACATTCACCAATGCTGTTGCACAAACAAGTAAGTTAATAAAAAGCAGCTGATTGTGTCATTGTACACTGCAGAAACTCCAAGGCAGCACTGAGATTATTTAAAAACAGATGTTCTTATCTGGAAACTCTTAAAAACAGAGTGGTAAAGTTCTTTTGGGGGAAAAAACCCAACAGGATAGACACAAAACAAAGTCTCTACCTTGTCCTTAAATGATTTAATGGTGAGGACTTTTATAAGAGGTTTTTCTCTTGAAGCTTTAGCCCAGGTCTGAGTTTGACAGCAAACCTAGCTTTGGATTGTGTCACTGATAATTGGAGCTGCGCTGGCATTCTCCAATGAGAGAATTAACTCATGGGGAAAAGTTTTTTTAAGGGGATGCTCTGGAAAGAAAACGCTCTGTGAGAACTGGGTTTATACAAACCAGCTGTCTGGCATCGTATAAAATTATACCGTCCTTTTGTACCTTCATGTAAGTGGTATTTAACCCTTGCTATCATTACCGTGTGCTGCTGACACAGATGAACTTCCTCAGCTCATGGCTGAGCAGGGCCTGAGAACAAAGCGCAGACTGATGAGATTGTAAAAGGACGTGGGGCTGTCGGCAAGGCCAACCGTTAGTTCATTATTCAGGCGGACAAAGCTTCACGCCCTCATGAATCACTTCTGGGGTTTTTTTTCTTTCTTTCCCTCTCTGAGGGAGCTCACTGAAAGGAGCAGGCATGTGGAGCAGTCGCAGCAAGCTGGATCGTTTCCATTAACGTTTCTCTGCCCTCTGGAGGCAAAAGCTGTCCCATTGCATATGGCCTGAGTCGTACCAAGGGTGCCTTTTCTGCCCCATGCTCCCTGCTCCCCAGGCGCTGATGTGGTGCAGGATTCACTCCTCTGCCCGTTTACCTGGGGAGAACTTGGTTTTCTTTTCAACTGTGGAAATGAGCCCAGACTATTGGCCCTGTGTCTGCCCAGACTCTTTTTAAATTGCTTCTACAGCTTGAGGAGGACTCCGCACCTGTGGCCCATGGCAGGAAACCTACGTTAGCTTCCCTGTTTTATCAGCCATTAAGAAAAACTGGGGAGCTGTGTCCATGCACACCCCGCCTCCAGTAGCTGTGAAAATGCCTGAGGGCGACAGCCAGCTTGGGATGTTGTATTCAGCCGTGCTGCTGCTGGGGGGTGAAGTGCCACTGTGGCGGTGTTCCAGGGCCGTGGAAACAACCACATGGCAATGTTAGTGTTCCTGCGGTAGCAGTGGTGGGATCTCCCCCGTTGCGCGCCTGGGCTGCTGCAGGCTGAGGTAGCGCAGGGACAGGGCTGAGTGGGGATGCAGAGCATTCTTTCTACCATGAGCCTCATGGGAATCCTCAGATACTCAGGAAAAGTCATGGCTGGTACCAGATGGTTCAACCAAAGTGTAAGAAGTATTGTAGTAAAAAGTAGTAACAGCTGCCCACACACAAAGAGAAGGAAGAGAAGGAAGGAAGAAAAGGAAGGCTTGGCTTTGACAGGTCCCTTGAAGCGTCAGTTTCCTACATGTTGTTTTCTCACTCTGTATGTTGTCATTGTACATGCTACTATTAATTGAGCGGGATTGGGGGGGTGGGTTTGTTTTTTTTTTTTTAATTCTTCCGGAATTCTTGGCCTCAGTGATGAAAACATGGCCAACAGCTCCCCAGGTTACCTGTGTATTGCCTGGGAACTCTCTGGAATTGGTTTCATTTCTCTGAATACCCACTTGTTCTTGCATTACAAAGCTGGATGATTAAAGAATCCCAGAGTTCTTTCTCTGTGCTATTCTTTACTTTGTGTACCTCTTTCATGTGCCCTTATATCTAAATTAAAGACATCAGATCTCTTCAGTCTCTTTCCATCTGTAGATCTTTTCATGCCACTAATTATTTTTATAAGCTGCTTCTGGAACTCTTATTTCTCTCGTTCTCCTTCACCACTCAAAGGAGGCTGCTGACAGCAGCGTCCTTATGTGTTTGTGTTCTGGGAGCTCCTTTCTCTTCAGTTTCTCCTTCTGTCCTCCCTGTCTCTCTGGCCTCAGTGCTGCAGCCTTTCCTCACTGTGCCGTCTAATCCTGATGACTTCAGCCATTGTAAGTGAAGACTACAGAATCCTTCATTTATATGTATTAATCTACTAAGTGACTAAAGCTACAGGCCTGAGCATCTTGGTTAGCTGCCATGTTCATTTGCTAATCGTTAACACAGCTGAAAGACTTGTTTCCTTATTAAAAAACGAAGTATGGTCTTTAAAGAGCAGTGTTTTGCAAGAAGAGAAAGCTGTGTTTATTTTGAAAGGGAGATTTATTGGGATGATATAATCCAACTTGTGCTATCTCCTCACCTGTTTTTCCTCAGGGAGACCATCAATCTTTATTAACGTTTCTAAATCAAAAGATAAAAATGAGAGACAAATTCCAAAATAGGATGAAAATACTAACAAGAGCTGAAAGAGAAATCCTTTCCTTTTAATACCTGCTGAAATTGAATTCAAAGAGGAGCTAGTTCGCAATAGATGTGTCGGATCTGAGAGCAGTTTCATGGCTTCAGTCCTTTGTAACTGGAGATCGGACAGAAAGAACAGTGTTGCATGGGTCCCATCTGGAAGGATTTATGATCTGAACTCCTAATGCTGGGCTTGCTTTTTAATTTTCCAGCTAATACTTCCCAATCTTTTTGCAGTCACATGCCTCACGTGAAACAGCTTTGAGTGGGTCCTTGGCCTGGCTGGGTCCAGTTTCTTGCCTCGCTTTACCGTTTCCTTTCTTGAGCTGCCTCTGGCACAGCTGATGCTTTCCTTATCCTTCAGGCTGACCCTGCCTCTGGCTGTGGCAGTGCTGGCTCTGCTACAGCGTTAATAGGCCCAGCTAGATGTTGCTGATTCGGTGTCTGCAGATGTGTGTTTGTGCGGCAGTCCCCTAGCTAGCACAGGTTTGGCAGAGCTTAATTTTTCAGTCCCCTCATTTGTGCCGTGCTTGCTTCTGACCTGTGAGGCCCTCTCACTGCTGGGGTGACCACTGGGTTCAACAAGAGGAGGGCATATCACACGGGAAAAGATGGGTGTGTAGTTGGTGAGTAACTTCTATTTTCTTGCAAAAATGGGCTGATTGAAAAGCTGCTCAGTGAGTGCACTTTGAGGCAGGAGGAGACCTTGAAATGCATTCAAGGAAAAGTGAGGCTTGCTAAGTGCTCGGAGGATGAAGGTTTCGGAGAGAAGTTGTTAGGCAGGCCTCCAGCTAGCGCTGGAGGGATATCTGCTGAAAAAGCAGCAGTTGGGCCTGTAGTGTTGGAATTTGCTCTTATTTGAGGAGAACACTTAAGCAGAAGTCATAGAGATGTTTAATATTTCTTCTGTGGCTACCTGAGGTCTCTCTTCCCTCCAAACATAGTCTAAGATACCTGCCCTGTGCAGGGAGAAAATACTTCCTCCATAAATTAGTGAAGTCTGTTTTCAGTAGCCGGTGCACTAGTGCCTCTTTCAGATGGTAAAGTGGCAAATCAGGCTGAAAAACAAAAAAGACTCTTGAAAATTCACCTTCACTTCAGTTTCTCGACTCTCAAAAAATAGCTTTGTGAGCCCAATGAGGCAAAAAGCTGGGGAGCTGGGAAAGCATGCAGCGTGTCTGAATGTGGTCGTAAACAGTTTGAGCGTGACAACCTTAGCTGTAATTTCTAACATCCGTAGATATGTACATGCATGTTAAATATCTATCCATTGTGTATTTAAATTGTAATATCTTCAGTTATTAGATTTATTCACACATTTCAATTTCTCTTTCAAGATTCTTTGCAGCCATTTGTAGTTTACTGTGTATGGAAAGAAAGGGCAAACCCCAGGCTTTTTCTCCTTTGCAGATAAAGGGTACTACTGTGATCCAGTGATTGATTTTCTTGCTTGACTCACTAACCATGAATTAGTCCACAGCTCTTCAGCACTGAACTACACTGGGTCAGGGTTGAAACTGTGGGCTGTGTTAGAGAATCGGAGCAGGAAAACACATTTTCTGTTCTGTTTTTCCTTTTTGATCTAACGCAGTATATCGCACATGCTGGAACTAAACAGAATGAGCATTGTAACCGCTAGTGTACAGCTTGAATGTCTTTTGAAAATAGGCTTTCATTAACAAGGTATACTTGCTGTTGATGTTTGGTCACTGAAAATAGAAATCTTTTTAAAATGCCTAATAAATATAAATGTCTGATAGTGCTTATTTTTAATACAGAAACTAAAAAATGAATTCTCGTAAAGCAAGTAAGACACTGTCTGGGAGCCCTGGAAGAGCCAACCTGTGTGAGGCAGTGACAGCACACCCTGAATTTGTGCTGTGTAACAACGGAACCATTTACAGAGCAGAACTACCATACATAAATAAAGCTGACAGGCCTAGGTCGTGTCTTTCCTATAGAAGCAATTGTTGCCTGCTGGTGAGAGTAGCCTCCTCCAAGGTAGTCAAGAAGGTAATTTCTTCCCAGGTTGACTCTTCTATAAAGACCTTTTTGTGTTCATCATCACACAGAGAATAATGTTTGGGAGCAAATGAACAACACACATAGCCATATGGTTTAAGCTTGATGTACTTCCTTTGCCACGTCTTTCTAGCAAAAACCTTGACCCTAATTACTGGTTTCTCTGTTTGTGAAAGCATATGAGATATTAGATGGTTTTAGCAATAGAAATTTTGTCTTGGAGGTGTTCACTAATACTGAATTCTGGTCCAACACCAGGAAATAGGATGGTTTTTTCCTCTGGAGAGTTGTAAAATATTCCTGTCCTGTGTGTGTGGACGTTTATGACAGGGTGCTGGGGGAGGGAGGCTGCGTCCTGGGTCAGGCTTTGCTGCTGTGGATTCTTTTGCCCGTGCAAAGCCACGATGAAGTTAGAGCAATTTCTGCTGACGGTTTGAGGAGTCCTAAGGTGAGGAATGGCGCACAGCACAGCAATTTGGATTAGTCTCTTCTCTGGGCTTTTTGCTCTGGAAGGGCATGACCTCCAGTGCATATGGACCATTGTGAACACACTGAGTGAATATATGAAATGTCTCAGAGGAAAGAAATAACTTTGAATGAGGTGTTCAAAGGCAAATAAGAGAAAGAGAGAGAGAGATTGGAATAGACACAGAAGTCTCAGAGACGGCAGGTACCTTCTTTTAAACAGGGGATGCATATTTTACAGAGGCAGCCTTGGCTGAACTTTTCTTGCGGTCAAATCTTAACACAGTGTTGGTCTTTACATGACGCTACTTAAGGTTTAATTAGATTCCCATGTGAGTCCTTGGGTCTGAAGGGAAAGGGAAGGGGTATTCAAAACTCCAAAGGATATGATTAGGAACTGGACTGGTCTGAGGAGGGAATAAAATCCGCCTTTCCTTCTTTGTGTCTCTCTGGAGTGTAATGACCGGTGGGAGAAATTTATTTCTCATGATTGAGTGACCTGATTTTGTCTCCCACTTGCACAACACAGCCCCTTGTAAGAGAATGACTAGTCTTAAATTCGTACATAATTGCACAGCAGGGAGACTGAGTTTAAAAATGCAGATTTCTGGGTATTAAGCAGCAGAAATCTGTTCTGAACCCTTGAACTTCCTTTGTTGTTTCGATGGCCACCTACAGAACCTGTCTACGGGGAGCCGCGGAAACACAGTAGCTTCTTTTATATGGAAAAAAGTATCTTCGCCCACCCTTCTTCTTCTCCCCTCAATTCTGACATGAATGTATCCTTGTAACAGAGGACACTAATTATGGAACTTGACTATGTGTGTCGAGGCTCTACAGTAGCAGTAAATGAGGGTATGTTCTGCTAATCAGGGCTACTGAGCTTGGGAACAGTGTTATCTTTCTTTTCTTGAGAAACTGGGCTACTTGTTTCATTTTCTTACTGAGTCTTAGGAGCTCAGTTAGTACGTACAAGCCTCCTCCTAGCTGTGTCAGAGGCTGATGTTTACGTCTTCACCCTCAGAGGTTCAAAATCACGTGCTCCGGCTACAATTTCAGCAACTGAAGAAAACAGAGTATACCCATCCTGCTGTTGCTGTCCTCTATATTAATTATATTAAGTGCTATAAATATAAATTAGTGCTGTGAATATGGTTTTATAGAGCTTGTGTTTGTATTTTACTGTACTTGCCAAAGCCTCAATGTAAAGGGCAATGTTTGACAAACGTGGTGTGAGGAACCCGCGTGAATATCAGCAAGAAAAATCAAAACAGAGCGGGATACTTTATTTCATATAAGTGACTTCCAAAACCTTCAGCTTCGCAGTTTTGCGTTTTTCATGTTAAAAATAAAACAAAAAACCTAAGCTCAGACAAATCACCTTAACTGCAAGAGTGTGGAAAAAACAAATTTTGTGGAATGCATGATTTGGAGATAAAAACGCTTCAGCATACACCTGTGCTGCAGAATTGCCTTCTTTTACCCCACTTAAGCTAAGGTAAAATGAAGAAAAATACCCACATTGGGAGGATTAACGCTTTCACAGTTGTGTTCTTGTTCCCCTGTTGATGCAGAACCTGATAAAGTGGGGTTCTAACTCTGCTGGGGCTTTCTTTAAGTGTGACCTGCCTTTTGAAACACTTGGGGAGATACCGCAGGGAGAAGTGTCGGTCCTGACTGGGCACAGAGGCAAAAGTGATGCCAGCGATGTCAGCGTGGCAACTTGCTGCAGTACACAGCTAGGAATTGCGTGTGTAAAGCCTGAATAGCCTGAACTCCTTTACTAGACCACATGTCCTATGGCAGAAGAGCCACCAATTGGCAGTCAGTCACCAGCGTGCATGGATTTCTCATTTTGATGACAGGAGACATGTGGGAGGGCCTTTCAGAAGGAGGTGTTTGCCCTCAAAGGGTAACTTTGCTTGGGAGAGTGTTAGGCTGCGCACAGCAGTGACGGGGGAGCGAGGATAACGTCTGCAAATTTTCATAGCTGAGGAAAGCTAATGGGCAGTTTTGGAACACGATAACAAGCATGGGGAGTGGGGCTGCGTCCTTGTGCAGGCCTAAAGCCAGGCTAGGACTTGAACGGAGTTTCTCTGGAGTTTGGAAGCTCTGCAGCAGCCTTTCGGCATAGGGGTTTATACGTTTGGTATGGATTGCCATTGTTTTCTGGAAGCTGGCCCCTTTGGATGACATTTCTTCTTAAAGACTAACATGGTTATGGTTTTGTATTGGACTGCTGAGAAAATTGGTGCTAACTTTTCTCCTTTGTGTACTGTGTGCATGGCTAAGGTCATCTAGCTTGGGGGTGAGGACATCGCACTAATTGGTTGTTCACTACCTCCCAGTACTGATATGCTACCTTGTTACATCCTCCAAGCTGGGTGAGGGGACCATGTTGATCTTATTTTTTGCCCCCTGCTTGATGTGGAATTCCTACCTACAAATGTCTTTGCTTTGGAGAAAGCCTGGATACCCTGGCTTTGGAAACTGTGGTTTGAGAGCACTGTGTGATTTCTGCTTAGCTTGGAGCAGGCTGGTACTTATCTTATATTGAGCCCCCACGCTTGACTTCCGCATGCTGCTTCCTAGCAGCCAGGCCTGTATTCCATACATGTTTTCGAAGCATTCTGTGGGCAACCGTATGTACTGGAAGCAGCTGGGTCTGGTGGAAGGGGATTGCAGTGATGCAGCTGGGGTTACTCCACCTAGCAGGAGATGTCTGATGAGAGGTGGGTCTGCTCAGTGGCAGGCCAGAGCCAAGGGCTGTGACACCTCTCCCAACAAATGACATAGTGTCTGGGATGCATCCCCTTTTCCATGACGTGACCCAGGGCTTTTCCACTTGCTGGGAAGGAAGATGCTTGAGAGGTCCACTGTTGTTGGACAGGCATAGCGAACCAGCATGGCCACTCCACATTTTTTGTATGTTTGTTTTCTTTTGCAAGCAGATAAACAGTTTTATGCTCAAAGCACTGAGGCATTAAGAGAGATTGCTTTGCAGTAAAAAAGAAGCATGTAATCCTACTGCTGCCTCATCTGCATGGAAATTAGTTTCATTGTTTTCTGACCTTTTGTCACTGCATGAAGTGGTGAAAAAGTGGGTAGCCTAGGAATAGGTTGTGGCCTCAGAAAGACGAGAATGAGCAAAACATTGAAGCCAAGCGTACTCTATAAGGCCTTCATTGCGTTTAAGTGAAAGCTGTGCATGAGAGAAAGGCAGTGTGCCATGCACGCTGTGCTAAATGTGCAAATGAAGCTAAAGCATTTTGTCCTCATCTTATTTGTTACAATGTTGTTGTTGTTGCTGAATGCAATTAACAGCTGTTTTATTAATATTTTTAGTTTTGTGCTAGCATAGGCTGTACTGTTTGAGAGATGCTTTTAGTAGCTCTTTGGAAAAACATTGGTGGAAGGGGACCTTGTAAAATGGTAGATGAACTGTCACCCTTGGTTCATGGCTTGGTGACAGCGTGGGTAGTGTTGCCAACTTCTGTGATTTTATTGACCATCTCAGACTGCCAGAAAACTAGAATCATATGTTCATTTGAGCATCAGCTGCCCCTTTTTAAAACAAAAAGAGTTACTAGTTTGTCTGGTTGTAAACATTACTATTTTTAACTCTAGAAGTTCACAGCCCTGAAGGTAAGTGAAAAGCACTAAACTACCATTTAAAAAACAACACACACATCCATGGTACTCTATCTATGCAGACTGTTTTAGGAGCCAAGGTCATTTGACTACTGATCTTTGAATACTTGGACTTGGCAATAATGGACAGAGATTAGCATATTGTCTCCCTTTTAAGGTGAACTTACTTGGAACTGATCTCAGCACCTTAAAATAAATCCAAAACATAAATAAATGGGGGGGTTGTCTGTCTAGAGGACTTCCTGATAGGCATATTACTATGTTTTCTGTAAGTGCAATAAAGAGGTAGTTTTCCATCCTACTCAAAGGATTTTTGCTGCTGCATTCCCTGTGTACTTCCATAGTTTTTCTTCTCTGTTTTTACAGGGGAGATCTTGGTAGATTTTGCTGTTTAACCTGGAAGTGGTAGTAATACCTGGCAGTGATAGTACCTTCTATTTTTGCAAAGAAAGTGAAAAATTATAGAAGAATAACATTTAAAATTGGTAGAATTGAGGTATTTTTCTTTCAAAATTGGCCAATGCATATGACAGTTGTTAGATATTTTCCTCTTGACGTTCCACCTGCTAACTCATTTCTAAATGAGAGGAATCTGGACAAAGCCTAAGAGCCACGATATTTTTTTTTTCAAAACACTCTTCTTTAAAGCTTGTAAACCCTTAAGCTGCTGAATAGACTTACTTAAAAACCCTCTTTGTTTTATGATTCAGAGGTTGAATATTTTAAGACCAGCATTTCTTATAATGCATACCATCTATCTGGAAAAAATGTGATAAAGGAAGAGAGGAATACTGTCTGGTTTTGACAGATATAAATTTTCTTCTAGAAAACACTACTGTTAATGTTTAGGTCTCAGTCTGAATGTATTTTAATTAAGGAGTTGGAGCAGCAGCACCGCCAATACCATTGTACTTGTACAGACCGAGTAATACAATCAGTGCCGCAAGGATTAGACCTGTAAATAGCTATATTTGGGTATGTCCTTAAATATGTCTGTTTTTCTATAAACCATTTCCTTTCATCTAATGAATCTTAAGGCTTGTGAGCTTGGCTTCAGGCTTTAAAATACAAAAGGCTTTTAGCACAGCGATTGATAGTAGAAGAACAATAACTACTTTGGATTCAGTCGAGCCCTGTGCTTCTTAGCATTAATAACATTAACTTTATTCTACTTCTGTGACATGTGCTGCTTTTTTTGTTGCTGGCAGAACTGCAGTTATTAAAACACAACCAGTTTTGCCCTCTTGTCTCAAGATTAGGCTATGTCTTCCCTTGCTAAACTGGGATTTCTGTGATTTTAGTCATTTTATTCCACCTCCTGGTTCAACTCAAGTATGGCAGGCCTTGTCTCTGAGCATTGCCGGCCATGCCTTCCCATGCATATCACGTCTTATGATGGCAATTCCTTACTTGGTGAGGTTTGCTCATAATGGCAGGGCTTTAAGTGTTGTCAAGTCTGACTGAAGGCCATTAAAAGCAGTAGCAGGAGAACTGCCGATTTCAAGAGGGAATGAATCAGGATGGCAATGGAAGGAGGAAATGCGAGGAGATACTAGGAGGGAAAAGGGAACTGGTACAGAATCAGGAAAAGAGCGATACTCCTCTCAGTGGTCAGCATATCTATTTTGCTTTTCATTCGTTTAAGATGATGGACGCCTGGCTGGTCACACTGCATAGGATGTGTGGGTTTATCTGCCATCAGGTATGCTCTGCTGCTCTTTCCGATGCCCACTTTTCTGCTTTCATTGCAACATGCACTTGAAAAACAGTGAGTTTAAAAGTGATCTACTCATATGTGTCAGGGATTCACTGGAATGTAAGGAATAATTTCTCAGTACTTAAATTTTTTTCATGACTATCATCTTCATTGGCGATTTAAAGTTTTTATAGCCCCAGTGTCAGCAGGACAGCCCTTTAACTGCCAGTTGGGGGGACGTTTCGGGTAATGCTGGGGTATGACTGCGTTCATCTTGGGTTTGAAGTGTGCAGTCCCAGTGTCGGGACCCTGAGGGCACCCCTGCCCTGCCTGTCCCTGCCCACCTGGGGCTGCCCCCACCCTGCCTGCAGCCCAGGACCTCAGGTCAGCCTGCTGGGCCATCAGCCCCTGCCCCAGCGAGGCCACAGCAGGACCAGTCTCCTGCTCCCCAGAGACCCATGGGCCCACATCCTGGCTTGGCCTCGACCTGTCCCCATCCCCAGGGAGGTGCCCAGGGCTGGGGCTGCCCCACACCTATGGTCGCCTGGCTCAGGGAGGGTCTCTTTGCTGGCACTGATCTTGCCTTCCATCATGTTCAGGAGCAGACTTGGCCCTATTAAAATGTAGGGTTGGTTTTACCAGACCCCCGCAAGCAGAGAAGGCAGTATGTTGGTTCTTGCTGCAAAAGCAGGGTCTCTGTTTTTTGGTTTTGTTTTGGTTTTTTTTTTTCCCAAACTACTAACTGCAAGTGTTTATATTTTACAATATTATTACTCCTGTTATGAGCTGCCTAAGGCAGCCACATCAAAGTACTGCAGCGCGCATGTAGTGCCAGCTCAAATAATAGCAACAAACGCTGGTCTCCCAAACCTTGGTTTGATTTCATTGTTTAAGTAGGAAATGAGTTGGTGTGATCCCTCCGTCTGTGAGAGTCTTTGACTGGAGATCATTGTTCTGGCACTCAAATCCCTATTTTAATTAGAAAAGAAGGAAATACTTTGAGCTGATGCTTAGATAAAAGCTGTGAAAGATATTTATCACTCTCTTAAGGAGTTTTCTTTTCTTTTAGTTTAAGACCTCACAGCAAAATCTCCCTTTCAGTTTCATTTTTAATTTGTTTTTGGCATCTCCTGTTCTCTCTGAGGCGGCTGAAGCGATGGCACTGCTGTCTCGGCTCCCACCAGACACCCTGCGTGGTGTCCTGGCCTCACGGGCATCCACAGGAGTCTTGCCGCTGGTTTTGATGGGAGTGCTGCCATTTTGTCCATTCTCCGCACAGAAGGATTTAAGGAGCGGTCCCACAAGGGCTGTTGTTACTGTCAGGTGGTGTGGGCCTCTAGTAGACGGCTTTGGATGTGGTGGTGGTAGAGCTGCCCATTGAGGTCATCTTCTCTGACCCAGGGGTCCCACAGCCACCACAAGCTCATGGTGGCAGGGCTGGGAGGAAAGGCTTCAATACACACCGTCTCTCTTATGTATCTGAGCTGAAGCCATTTGCTCAGCACTCACAATGGCCAGAAGTATCATATTTATGTCCTGACAACGTGCAAGCATGCTGATTTTTGAAGTATACGTTTTGAAGCGGAGAACTCCTTTAATTCTGAAGCGAGACTGTTCATGTTTTGGCCTGGTTGCCACCGCTGTCCAAAGTATGGTTAACACGGGAGCTGCAATTTGTGGCTTTTCCTTTCCTTATTAAGTTTTTTTCTCAGTTTTCCCTTTTGAAAAGATGGTATGTGTTGTCCTATATCTTAGTGTCTGGCAACAGCCTTTAAAATGTGCTTAAATGGAAAGGATTAACTTCCACCACAGTCTTTAATACCTTCCTTCCAGAAACCCAGCCAGTTCCTAGCAGGGATCTGACTCATCACAAGTAGTCTCAAGACAGGACAAATTGAGTGTCTGTTAAAATTGTTCATTTGATTGTTCATTTTTAGAAACCTGTGTTTCCATAGGGTGAAATGGATGATATTCTGCGAATGTGCCGGTTTTCTTATACTGGTAACATCCGAGTCCATCGCAACTGACCATCTCTTATCCTGACCTCCTTATATTTAAGTTTCAGGTATCTGAGTTTCAAAGTATGGCCCATCTGCAGTCCCCTTTAGTAATCAACTGTGCTTGTGTGGACATCCTTGACTGGTTTCATTGTATTCTGCCAACGTTGCAGTCTTGGTTTGGAAGTTGTGAAGCCTGGATGTTCAGTAAGGGTAAGCTTGAAAAAATACCATTCTCACATAGGTAAGAAAGCCCTCAAGCCTTCACAGAATCATAGAATCACTTCTGTGGATTTTTAGAATAATCTTTCTGGCCAAAACATTAAAAGTAATTAAGCAGCTGTGCATGAATGTTTTATAAAACTAATTGAAGAAGATCTAGCTTCTTGCTAGGAGCTTTAGCTGTGTAGGTAAGAACCGATGTTTTCAGTTGGTCTCACGCTATCCTTTAAAACAGAATGCTTGGCAAACTTCTTTGTATTGTACCATTCTGTATAACTTACTTCTTCTTTACAACATGCATATGATTAAGTGAGGGAGAGGAGTTTATTTCAGTGTATTTCAGGGCAGAGAATGAAAAGACACTAGGTAAGGTTTTCTTTCTTTACTTACATCAGCATAGTCTGGAAGCTATGTAATTTGACAAAGAATAGGAAAATATGTAGTAGGTGGGGAAAAAGAATCGGACAATTTGAGTGGAAAATTTTATTACTGAAAACTCCAAAATTTTTGTGAAGTCCTTATAAAAACCTGAGACATGAAGGATAGAAACCAGCAAGGTTTTAAAATGTTTACATGACAATGTGAAAATTTACAGTGGAAAAAGTCGCAAGTATGTGAAAAAATGGATTCTGAAAACAAATTCTTAATTTTTATGCTATTTTCTTGTAAAATAATACTAAAAAAAAGGTTTAAGGAGGAAATGTTGAACTTCGAGCCATGCAAAATGTACACTATTACGTAGCTGACCAGAACCCTGGTTTGCTGTAGTTTATTGGCAAGGAAACCAGAAGAGTTAGGTACACTAGAGAGATGTTGGGGACATAAAAGCAAACTGTGAAGTGGTAAGTTCAAAACTATGTGAGGTGGATCCTTGAGCAAGTGGGGAGCTCTTCATCTCAACTTTTGGAGTACTAAAAAGATACATGGGACCTAAAGCAACTAGATCCATAATGGCAGGGAGATCTACTAAGTGCTGATAAATACGGGGGCATCTGCTCTGCCTCAGCAAGTCCCAGAGGGGCACATTGCTGGAAACAGGGTGCTCTGGAGAAAAGTCGTGGCATGTTCTTGTACATTGCCTTGGTCAACTGCTGGTGCCGCAGTGTATTTTTTGGGAAGTGCTGCCACATCAGATGTGTGTGGAGTGGATGGAGCAAGCTTCTATGCTGTCTTGCAGTCCTATGTAATATGGTGTCCTGTAATCTAGAAGTCTAGTCAAAGGACTGGGAGACAGGGTACTGAGCTGGACAGACTGTTGGTCTGACCTAGTATGGATCTTTTTGTATTATTTGGTTCACTCAAGCAGTTAACAGGAGGGCAGAAGACGGTGTGGCTTGGGCAACGAATCACAATCACTTTGACCGCCAGCTTAACATTGTGTTTTCCCATTTCTTTTGGAGGTAAGAGGATCTTGTAAAATATAATTTACCCAAGTATAATTTAGATCAGTTTTACAAGCCTTGCTTCTGAATTTGGCCCAGAACCTATAAACCTCTGGCTTCTAGGAGGTAATGAAACCACAAGAAATGAGCGAGTGGTGTTAATAAAGAATAAATCAGAGCATTGGCTTAGTTATAATAACGATTAAAATTGCTTGACTAAGGTAAAGGCAGTGCTCAGACAGCTAAACCTTGTGCCGCTGAAGTGAGTTTCACAGCTTTCACTGACTTGTCCCTTAATCTTCAGTAATGCATATGACAGTATTCCTCAAAACTTGCATGGAACTAATTTTAATTTATCTGGGCTTTTGCACTGCCTAGCTGATTGAAAAAGCTGGCAGCGTTTCCTGACAATGAAGTCTTACTACAGTAAGGAATGAGCAGTTCACATTAAAGCATTCTGGAGCCTACAGCTCTGTGAGTGTGTGTGCATGCGTGCAGGGTGGGGACACCCACCCAGAGGTCCAAGCCAGGTTTGCAGCTGAGGCGTGCCCATGATTGAGGGAGGAAGGTGTCATGGTATTCTTCGATATCTCTTCTCATCTCTCCTTTCTGAGACTTCTTCACATTTGTTTCGCTCCAAAGCTAAATAACAAATGGCTGTGTCCTTCCTGGTAAAATGTCTTTTCCATTCTTCTGTTTATCCTTTCTTTATGTCTTATTGAGCATTTCCAGAGTTCACTTCCAGTGATGGCCTGGGAGTGTGATTAAATCATGATTTACTAAACCCTGCCAAACCCAAAGTAAAATATGTTTAACATTCTCCAGCTGTTCATCATACATGATCCTTGACTTATTTTTTTTTTTTTTTTAATATTGAGCTGGTATCCTGTAAAAACACTCCTGGGAAAGCTGCTCATTTGCTTCTACGCCAGCAAGAGCCTCTTTACTCGCTTGAGACGCAGCATGATATGCTTGACACCTGGGTCCTGACAGGTAACAAACACCAGCCAGTAGCTTCCCAAAACGTAGAGCACTTCCAGGATGGAATGACAAACTCAGTCTTACATAGCAACGCTCACAACACACACAAAATGAGACCTGTAGTGTTGTTGTGATGGTGTGCAGGCTTTCTGGCTCCATGAACAGAGGAAAGGAAAGGTGTTCATTAATTGCAGTGCATATAGGTTATTTTATCGTTCCTTAAAAGTTAGGACATGCTTTCATTGAGGCAAAGCATTGGAATTCTCTCCTGTTATTTTCTATGATCCTTCTCTGTATTTTGAGGCTGTGCTATTAGAATTTGAGTTGTGGGAGCTCCAGGTACACGCTAAAACATCACGAAGAGTGTGGGACAAGCAGGCAAACAGCCACACTTGTAGCATCATCCTGTCAGATGGCTTTGGGGGGGACACAAAGTGTGTCTTTTCAGGGTTTGGAGCCAGGCCCTTTGGGTACTCAGTGGGTACAAGTCCTCACCGTGTGATGGGAGATTTCATGGATTTTCCTCAAGGCAGCCCTTCATGAATTTTACTCCCGATTCTCCTCCTGAGACTGTTGCTGTCGATAATCTTTAAAATGAAACTTGCTTTGGGGCTGTCGGGCCTCTTGGCTAAGGTGGCACTGAGTGATAAGGCAGACAAGACATCAGAGGGGGCTAAGCAGGAGGAGGGAGTATCCAAACTCTTTTCAAGGATGTGTGTGCTGCTGAAAGGTGTTCGATAGCCTCTGTTCTACCTTACTCACGGTGAAGTTCTACTTGTGCGTCTTAATGCGAGTTTCACAGAGATATAAACCTTTAAGCCAGCCACACCTAAGAACAACCTCTTAAGAGGATCTGTTTGGTTATTTGGGGTCTACTTTGAAGGACTGAAGCTCACTTCAAGTTACATCTTTTGAATTTGGGAAAGGGCCCTATGTCATCCGAGCAAGATTTCCAATTGATCCTAAGGTAACTGAAATCCCATTCAAGTGGCAGACCATCTTTCACTGGAGCCCATGTACATATACTCAAGTGCAGTATCTATCCAAGTGCTGTATATAGTTTTCAGTTTCTTTAATTGCTCATAGCGTGAATGATTAATTTGAGGAAAAATCTCTGCTGGAGTAAAATAAGGACCTGCTTCTTACTATCATGTGCTGTTCTAATGGGAAGTGAAATCTGGGATTTGAATGACTTGACGGCCCGCAAAACAGTGTTGCTTTTAACAGCTGTAGAACTTTATAACAGAGCAAGGAGAAAAGAATACAAACCTGAGCAGGGAATGCAAGCCTCTTGCCAGCTGGTTTTAGCAACACCGAGCACCTCATAAATGCCCCATCTTTCCTTAATGTGCCAGGCAGGGGGGCTGGTGATGCGTTTGTTCAATGCAGATCATCAGCGCCCTTTTATGTTCACTGGTGTGCTTTTGGTAAGGAGGAACATTTTAATTGGATCCATGTCTGCTTGAGCTGTCTCCTGACCAGGTGGTGCAAAACCAGAACGTGCCTACGCAGCTTAGGAGCATGCTGGTGTCTTGGGGTTCTGGCAAGCCAACTTCACTCACTGGCATAGTTGCTGTAGCACCGTTGCCTTCAGTAGGACATGGCTGGAGAGTAAGTAGCCCCTCACTTGGCTGCTCACCACAGCCACTGTGACTGCTTTTGCTATTAGAGAATAAAAGAGATTTTTTTCCACGGTTACAGTACAGCTAGGCTTTAATGTTCTTGCTGATTACCACTGACCCAAAAATTCTGCCTAGCATGCCTTTTATACAAAGTATATGTCAGTGAAGCTTAAAGTCTCCTCCGCTCCCCTAGGCTTCGCTCTGCAGTCATGTCTTTCAGACAGCTGAAATGCCATACCTCAGTCATTGAGCTTTGTAGGAAAATTCTTGATCTAATCATGTCTGAATATTTTAAAGGGTTTTCGATAACGGAAGGCTAGAAATGTGCTTTGAAAAGGTCTGCATCCCTGGGAAGTGTATGCATATCATTTAGACCTCTCCCTCTGCTCTTTTCCAGATTTGTACCTACCAAAGTATTTCCTGTTTCTTATTGTAATCATAAACCCCTGCTGTAGTGTTCCTTGTGTATAGTGCCCTTTATGGTTTTATTTTTATTTTTAAATGGGAGTTGCACCATATGAAAGCCATGGTGACAAAGACTGTACCAGTCAATGGAACAAACAGTTCCACCATCACTCCTGCAAATAATTTCCATTAGCTCATGTAATACTGTAATGTGGAGTGTGCTTTGTGTATCTGTCACAGTTAGCTGTTGCTAAATAACAAGTTTGGGGAGTTTTCTCTAGAGGGCAATTTAACTGAGGCTTCTGATGTTTCTGTCCCTCTGCACTGAGTATCTGAACTACTGACAGCAAAATGTGGCCTTTGCTGTATTAACTGGATGCTTTCATGTGGTCCATTATTAAGCTAGATTTTCCCAGTATAAAATTCCTTGTAGCTGAGTAATTCCTGAAAATAAACAGGGCAAGAAATCTTACACTCAAACTTATGCCACAGCTACACCACAATACAGATCCTGTCTGAGATACAGGTGGGCCTGAGTTGTTCTTGGTGCTTTTCCTCTATTTACTTATAGAGTGCTTTGGTCTGTGAAAGTCACCTATGCGATGGTACAGCAAAGATATACTTCCATCTAGTTCTGTTCAACTGCATGTGCTATAACATGCAACGAAACATTGCTGCTGCAAATGAAAGTAGCCAGGTATTATTTGAGCCTAGTGTGGCAGGCTGGGATGCTAGCAGTGGAAGGGAAGAGTAATGCAGTAAGGAAAGAGTGTGAAACCTGGGGTGCTCCCTCGGGAGGAAGAAAAGAGGTAGGTCCCCGGTGTGGTGTATAAATGGCAAATAAACCTATAGCTGGAACTGAGCTTCAGCAGAAATTTCACATGTGCGGGCAGCTGCTGCCTTTCAGGAGGGTAGGACATCTAGAGGCCTTTTGAAATGTGCTTAGTAAAAATTCATGTCCTTGACTCTGCTGAGAAGGGCAATGGTTACAGGGGTGAAAAGAAGGGACTAGCCACAGTACACACATTAGTGTCTTGGGGAATGGAGATAGATACTTGCTTTTTTATTGTTTTTTCTTGAGAGAGGGTGGTGTCAGATTATTTTTATCCTCTTGTTACTCTCTAAACCAGCAGTTTACCAGATGGTACTATAAGGGCTTTTCTCAGATTTGATTTTAAGGGGAAAAAAGCTAAAAATTTCCTGTCAAGAAAAACCATCATTCAGAAAGAGAACACTTCAAAACCAAAGTTAAATACATAGATCGATAAGATACAGGCTTAAACAGGCTGTCCTCAAATGTCTATCCATACATTTTTTTCTGTATTCTTTTTTTTGTTAGTTGCAGAACCTTTCTTGAGGGATAATGCCAACCAGGGAGAGGGAGAAAGAAATAATAAGAGAGTATTTAATAGATCTGCAGCTTCTCGTAGGCAGTGGAGAAGAGCCAGCCTTATTGGATCAATCTGAATCACTAGCAGTATTGGTGAAAGCTATTGCAGGGCTTGCAGTAACGTGGCAAGCTGCTTCCATCCCTGTTGAGAGGCAGGAGATACGGATTATGTTCTGTGCCTGGCTAGTAGCCTGCTCTGTGGTGGCAAGTAGGCTGGTTCACCTCTTTGCATCTCTACTTTTCATGGGTGTTTAGTTTATGAAACTCTTAGGGGAGGGGTCTTTTCATAGATACTGGCTAATACCCAGGTCGAAGGGGCCCTGATTTTAGTGGGGAGTTTGGGCACTTAGTGTAAATCAAAATAAGTAGGCAGTGAAGGCCATTTAAGCTGCTTATCAATCAACGAAGCACTTGTTTGAATCAGTGATCTACCCCATTCATCTTGACTAGGCACATTCATGTTTATAGTCAGAAATCAGAGCAGAAGCGGCCAAAGATTTTAATAAATAATTGATAGTGCGTACTTGCTGTGGCTGTGCTCTCAAAGGAAAGTGAAGATGGAGGGCGAATGCGTGCGGAATATTTGAGAGAATAGACGAACTTAAGATATAAAATGTCATCCTGTCTTCACATTAATATAGCTACTGCAACACATTTGATGCTTGTTTTCCTCAATTCTGGCTCTCCACAATACTTTCTCCTCAAAGTAATAATGATAATAGGGGAAAAAGGGAACCTGATCTGCCAGTTTCTGAGCAAGTTTATGTATGAGCTTTCTGGCTTGCTGCCTGTGCAGTTCTGTTATGTTTATCTGTTGAAATAAAAAGAAATACTGACCTGGGATGTTTGTATGTACTCCTTGCCAATGTGGCCATGTGTTAAAGTAGTATATTTTAGGCTTGATCCTAGTCACAGTGGGGGTCTATGTATGAGTACTCTGCCCTCTTTTCAGGAATGTTATTTGGCTGAGGTGTTCAGCTGGTGATCACCCCAGATACATACATGTGTTGCATCTCTGTATTGCATTGGTGGGGGGAGCATAATGGAGATTTCATACAATCTCTCTGATTATGCGAAATCACCCTTCTGAAGTAAAGTTAGCTGTGAAGTTAATGTCTGCAGTTTGAAAACAGGGCAAGGAATGGGTTCACCACTGCTGAAGGAGGCTTTAAACTTTCTGTCCAGCATAGTAATTAATCAAAAGCATCTTTAGAGAACCTGCTAAATATTTCTAAAGGGAATAAAGGTGGAATCTGAATCATGTTCACCTGCTCAGCCCTCGCTGGTCAGGGCTTGATCAGCCATGGATGTGACGTGCTGAAAGAGGGAAACAGAAATATGTGGGAGGGGAGTCAGAATCATCAAAACGCCCAGAGGGAACCGGAGCTTCTCCAGATACCTAGGCCCCATGAACCTTTATGGAGCTTTAAACTGCCTTGCAGCGTCTGTCTTGAAAAAAAAACAACCAATCAACCACAGAAGTTACATGAAATTGTTTTGAATGATGGTTTCATTATTCAGCTCCAGTGGATAAACTTCTTCTGGGCTTAATGTGAAGTGCAGATTTCTACTACATGGAAGTCAAGGCCCTGGCTAGAGTGTCTCCCTTTAGTTGGCCTTAAGAATTAATTCTCTTTGCTGGCTCTCTAGTGTGCTCCTCTGAATTACTTCTTTCACTTCTTTCCTTAAGCTCCAGCTTTTGCTGTGGTGGTGTTTGGTTTCCTGGATCTCTTAACGCAGATGCCAAATTCTTCTTCCTTACCTCTGAATGTGGAGTCAGTTTCTGTAGACCCTTTGGTGCCTTTGCGAGTGCCTACTCCCCTTGGCATTCACAATTCCTTGGCTTCTCTCTCGTTTTGTAATTTTGCAGGGTTGGCCAAGGGAAAGCAAGCAGGGTGTATGTATTGGTCAAGAGGGAGGGGAAGGAGCCGAGCAGAAAGCTGCAGAAAATGGCTTGCTGTCTCCGGTCAGTTTGCCAGCCCCTCTGAGTCAAATAAGAGAATGGGAGTCAGTGCAAGGTGCTCCAGGGTCTCACTAGTGAGTAAGACATCACTTTGATGCTTTTTATACCCTGTGATGGAAGAAGATTGGTGGTAATGGTGTTTATGCCCCCCTTAGCCTCTCATTAAAGGAAGAGGATTCCTCTTCTGAGGAGTGTTTGGGATCCTTCAGTTAATGTCCTGCCTTTTAATGAGGGAATATTGGAAAGCACCGTCTGCGAGGACACATCAGAATGGAGCACGTCCCGCAGCTTGTGTGTATGCAACTGTGTCAGGCAATACGCAGAAAATTCAAAGTGCCAGACTAGTATAGCTTGAGAGTTATACTGGCAGAAGATTTCTCTGCTTTGCGCTGAAGGATGCATGAATGAACTAATAAATAAGTAAATAGGTCTGAGGAAGGAAGAGGAGGAGGGAGGGAAAGTCCAGTCCACTGCTTCATAAACTTCAGCGCCATGTTAACCAATTTTGCTCCTATAGCAGACCTGCTATGCTATCACAGTGCTTTAATGTTTAATTCACTTTGATTTGCACTACAGAAATATCAAGTGTTTCTGCAGGCAAACCGAGGCATCTAAGGAGCACTGTTGGGAATAAAACTCTAGAAAGACCTTCAGAGAAATTAGAGAAGGGGCACTTTATTGGTTTTTATTCCAATCCTGCAGTTCTGCTCTGCCGCTCTGCTTTTTCCCCTTCATTTAAATGAGTATGCGGGGCAGATTGATTTTAATATCGTGTCCTCATTTCTGTGCGTGACCTGTGGAGGCTGTCTATAGCAAGATTAGAAAAACAAGCAAGTGTTTAATTTTGTGAGGGGGGAGGGGAAAGGATTCAAAGGCCCTGCTGCTGTTAGAGAACATGACTGCTGCAAAACAGATGTATTGAAATCTGCTCATCCGGAAAAAGAGTCTTGATCAACCCTTGTGTTCCTGCCACCTTCAGACATCCAGGTTATGTGCCTTTCGTAAGGAATCATCAGGAAAAATTAACAACCATTAACTCTTACATTAATTTCCTGTCAAATAGGTGGTCAAATATGAATGAATTGTGCCACAGAGACACTGCAAACTCTCGCCAGCACAGCTTCATGGAGGCTGCTGACGAGTCTAGTCCTTGCTGCATCGCTGCGACAGTGTGAAGGGTTTGAGTGTTGCCAGATAGAGATGGCAGGGAGCTCTGTGCCATTAGATGTGCTATCTGTGCACAGTGCAAACGCTCAGTTCTCTTCTGAGGGCACAATGTGATTGGAGAGGTAAGGGCCAAAGCTACCTCAAGTGTCACCACCTCCCTAAGGAATCACAGAATGGTAGGAGTTGGAAGGGCCCTCTGGGGATCATCCAGCCCAATCCCCCCGCTAAAGCAGGTGCCCCCAGAGCAGGGGGCACAGGAACGCGTCCAGGCGGGTTCTGGATCTCTCCAGAGAAGGAGACTCCGCAGCCTCTATGGGCAGCCTGCTCCAGGGCTCTGTCACCCTCACAGTAAAGAAGTTCCTCCTCATGTTCAGGTGGAACTGCCTGTGTCCCAGTATGTGCCCATTGCCCCTTGTCCTGTCACTGTGCGCCGCTGAAAAGAGTCTGGCCCCATCCTCTTGACACCCACCCTTTAGGGATAGGATAAGGTGGGGTTTCTGAGTGCTCCGTGTAGGATTGAGAAGCATGAACGAGTATGCTGGAAAGACCATTATGCAACAGTGATTTACCCCAAGATACGAAGCTCTGCAGAGGACGTGTCTGAGAGCTTTGTTTTGTGCTTCACCAAACTCGTTCAGCACACACCTAGCCTTTGGGCCACCACAATGCTGCACATTGAAAGCAGAGGGTGAGGGCCAGCAGCCCTCTGTGAGTGTGGGTGCACCATGGAGGGGGACTTCACACCTGGAAGCAGGGAGGTAATGCCCCTTAGGGCTGACGGTGGGGAGGGAAGTGCCGTGCCCACCATCTCACCTGGAGACCTCTCTCTGCTCGTGTCAGCTGAGGCAGCAATGGCAGCTCTTGGGACCCACGGTCCCAGGAACAGCTCCAGGTCTCNGATAGGATAAGGTGAGGTTTCTGAGTGCTCCGTGTAGGATTGAGAAGCATGAACGAGTATGCTGGAAAGACCATTATGCAACAGTGATTTACCCCAAGATACGAAGCTCTGCAGAGGACGTGTCTGAGAGCTTTGTTTTGTGCTTCACCAAACTCGTTCAGCACACACCTAGCCTTTGGGCCACCACAATGCTGCACATTGAAAGCAGAGGGTGAGGGCCAGCAGCCCTCTGTGAGTGTGGGTGCACCATGGAGGGGGACTTCACACCTGGAAGCAGGGAGGTAATGCCCCTTAGGGCTGACGGTGGGGAGGGAAGTGCCGTGCCCACCATCTCACCTGGAGACCTCTCTCTGCTCGTGTCAGCTGAGGCAGCAATGGCAGCTCTTGGGACCCACGGTCCCAGGAACAGCTCCAGGTCTCACAGGCATCGGGATATGCGATCGTCTGAAAACCCTTGTGCCACGGGAACAGAATCAGAAAATCCTAACATAGAGGAAGTGAAATAAAGACCCAATAACGGTCCACAGAATTACTATAATTCACCCTAGGTTTTTTCCAGGCTCTCTGTACAGTTATCATGGTGGTGCCGGCAGAATGTGGAAGTACATGTGCAAATAGCTAAGTTGTAATTTGCAAGTGCAATTAGCTGGTTTTGTGAGTGCAATCACAGTAATTGCAGGAGCCTAACTTATGTGCTTCACTGTTTTTCATCTTCAGAGCAAAGACTAATTAAACATGAATAATAACATTAACAGCAAAATTAACATATAGATATTTGAGACCATGAATTACTTGCTTTACTGCAAGTAACATAAGTGTGAGGGAGACAAAATGCATGTTGAACAAAATGAAGCTTGCTGCATTTTTTTGGACTCCCCCCACACAGCTGCTTCATCACCATGCTGGTATCATAGCTGTAGCAGCAGACAGATTTAGGCATAACTGCATGAGGATTAGGGCTCTTTGTAATGAAATCTAGAGAGCGCGTGCTATAAGATGGCACGTAGTGCAGGAAGTCATTCTCAGATTCCTATTGCATACAACGCTGCATAAATGCATGTAGCGCTTTACAAACACTGGAGGAAATACAGCCCTATTCCAGGTAGTTTACCAGCACCAGGACAACAATTCAGCCATGAGATAGTGCAAAGACACTAGGCCAAATCTGGCAGATGTAGGAAGGTTTCAAGGCGAAAATAGGTTCTGCAGAGATCTAGGGCATTAGGTAAAAAGGAAATTGGAAGCTGTTCCAAGTGTCGTGGGTGGTATGGAAAAAAAAGTCTCAGAGCTAAGAGTGGGAGAACACTACAGCTGTAATAACCAAACTAAAATGTCTATTTTTGTTCGCGTGCACAGGAAGTTGCTTTTTCATTTCTTATTTTGCCTTATAATGGATGCATACAATACAGTATGAGGACGTTGGCTGTTTCTGGATGGCTTTCTGCTCTTCGCTTACCTGCACTGCAGCTCTGTCAGGCTGTCATTGCTTTGAACTGCACAAGGAGTGAACTGTTGGCCAGGAATGACATCTTCTTTTCTTCAGACTAGTGGAGGCAAAACTTGACTCATTAATAGCGCTGGTGGTCTATCAGCCCCTTATCTAAGTCAGGTGTAAACCAGCTGTTTATTACAAGCTTCCATCCGTGTTTTTAAACCTGGAGATTTAGTTTTAATCTGACCAGTGGCCACCTTCGCTGCCGTCAGCTTCTCTGTCCTCTTTAATTAGCCCTTTCTGTTCATAGTCTTGTCATTTTCTTAGTTCCTGCAAAACAACTTATAGTCAACATCCATCAGGACAAACTGTACCTGTCACTGGGGATTTCAAGAGGGTACAAATGGTCCATAGTTTTTGTAATAGCTAAAGAAAGAAAAAATAATAAAACTCCGAGCTTGAAATATAAAATCGAACTGCAGAGGAAAGAGACAGAGGCATAGAAATAGAATTCCTTAACACCACGCTATCATGGTTGAAGAAGGCATCATGACTCAATCACAGGCTGAGATGGCTGCTTTATCAGGCGTGAACCTCCATTTATCCTCCTTTTGGTGAAAGTATATGAAAAATGACTCCTTGTTACTCCTAGGTGGGCTGGCGCGCTACTGACATCAAGCACTTCTGACGTACCAAAGCACAGGGACTCTTGGCCGACTTTGGCTTGTATGAGTTGGAATGAGTGGAAATACTTACCCAGATCTTACAGCTGAACAGTTTAGGTCACTGTTGAGTGCAAAGAAAGCAAGGTAGAGTATGGAGAGAGGGATAGTGCAGTGAGGCAATATTGGGGAAAAGATAGCTTACGTCTGCTCTTGTATTTGCGTACCCTGGCAAAAGCCCTGCTTCTAATGAAAAGCTACTTGTAAGTGCTCGTGTCTGGTACACCTTAGATAAGCCAAACTAGAGAGCAAAGGGAGAGAGATGAAGCACTTTGCACTATCTGCAGAAGCAGGTAGGGAGGCAAGGCTTGTACCAGAGGCATTGCCTTTGAAAGCCTTTCACAGTCTGGGATTTTGTACTTTATGTAGTTAATTGGCAGATGCTTGCTCTCTTACTTGGATACACAGAGTACCAGGGGAAATGGCCCCCACTAATTGAGCTGAAGGTGGATTTTTTCTTCACTTTGAACAAGTACGGGGAGGGGGAGGTGAAAAGCAAGAGCCCTGTGGCTTTGGGCAAAACCCAGCTGAGACCTCCACATTTTGGACAGCTGCTTTCTCCTGCAATTATAGGCATTTTGATGATGGGTTTACAGTTCCTATGTAAGTAATCCTTATCTCTTGTTTAGTGAATGCTCCAGCTGAGCCAGCAATCTGATACTTGTTGGTAGCTTATGGGAGGCCTAGGGCAAAACAAAAGCAAAGGCGGAGAGCAACCCTCCCACCTTCCCCCCAGGTCTGCAGACAGCAAAGCCGCTGAAAAGGGTGAGGAAGAGAGAGGGCTTGTCTTGGCTTTCCCATACTGCGCAACTTGTAGCAGTTTGCTGTTGTGCATGAGGACGACATGAAAAACCGCTTGAACTTTTTCATAAAGAGAGAACCCAGAGGGACTGTTAATAAGCTAGACCTAGGGACATAGGAGAACGGCAAAACAGACCATGAAACTGCATTTCTCCCTCTTACGTGAGTGCGCTGACTGTCCGCAAAGTTGGTTATTTGCTCAGCAGCACCCTTCTGCATCCCCTGTCTCCCCACCAGTCTCACCGCAAGAGATACTGCCTGCGAAAAAACAATGCTGAAACAGTTCAGGAGGCAGAGCAGTGACTTTTGCCAGTGCTGTACCTGGCCAGTGGAGAAAGGATGCTGAGGTGAAATGCTTCAGGGAAAAACGTTCGCAGTTAAAGCAGAGCTCCTGTTACTTCACCGAAGTAATCTTTCCATCCACACATACTTCCATTCTCTAGGGTTAATAAGGCCAACTCTGCATTTCTAAAAGGTTGTTTTTAATATTTGATAACCTGTAATGCCTGCTGATCTAGCAGATGACATTAATTGGGAAAGCTTTTTTTCGTCCGTTCCTTAAGTCAGGCATGTATTTTAATCAGAAAGCTATAGAAATGTAGAAGAGAGGCAGGAGACCTTCCTTGGGGCTCTCTAGAAGTTGTTAGAGTCAAAAAGGATACACCCTGTTCAGAAAACTTTTAAGGCATGCTTCTGCCCTGTTCATCATGAACATAGAAAATTGACTTTTCTCCACGGCAGACTTTATGTATTTGACCACTGTTGTCCTACATCCCTTCTTTTCCTCAGACTAAGCAATGCCAGTTTTCTCACTTTGTACTCTCAGGTAATTTTTTTAGACATCCCACCTTTCTCATTTCTCTTCTTTGGACTATACATAGAAAATATTTGTTTCGGAGTGGTCCCCTGTCCGGGAGTCTGTAAGGAGGGGTGGTGGATAGAGCATTGGCTCTTGCTGTTTCCTTTTAATTCAGAGGGTCCAAATACTGAAACTGAAGATTGGTGCAGGTTGCTCTGAAATGTCAAGCTGGCAAGAAGTCCAGATAAACAGATTCATTGTGTTTGACCTTATTAGTCTGTTTGAAGTGAGTTGCAACATCCAGATAGTCAAAATCTAGTCTTAAAACAGTGACGCTTATTTTTAAAAACAAATAGATTTGAAACATAGTAATGCATTTGGTTTATTTTAAAATCTTTTCTACTTGAAACTTTTGCTCATCTCTAAATGCTTCTCCATAATTATAAGATTTTTTAAATTCCTTTTTGCCCTTCCCTCTCACTAAAATGATAAACTTAGCTTCCACTCAATCACCTGACTCCAGGAGCTTGGGCCAAAAGGAAAACACCAGATGCAATTAATAAAGTTACTGGATTTTCTTGGAGGGTGACCAGCTTGATTAGTAATGTGGTTTCTACTACTATAAAATTTAAATCTATTGGTTTTTTTAATATTACAGGTGCCTTGAAAAAATGGTTTCTGATAAAAATCCACTGTATTCTGCTGGGTGTTCATTTCCTTGCCAGTAGCTAAAAGGCTGCATGGAGTTACTACTCACTGCCAATATTTGGCCAGTTTACTTCAGCTTCCCTTTCTCTCCTTTGTGGAAAAGCTTAGGGGTAACTATAGCTATGGCTTGAGCAAAGATGATGTCCTCCACCCATGTTGGACATGTTGTATTACTCTCTCTACAAAGGAGTATTTTATGACAATGCCTTGAATTGTTTTATTGTTTTAAAGATTATTTTCTGCTGAAAACGCCTACATCCCGCTGCTGGTTTTTATGCCCTGCCAGTCCCTTCGGCCTCTGAATTTACTGCTGATGTTTTATATTCTTCTTGTTGTTGTTGCCTGCTCTGGCTGACCTGATCACTTTTGTAGTTTAGTTGTTCTTTTCCCCTTCCTGCCTTCCTCCTCACTTCTGTTTTCTGCCCACGATATATCACAGTTTCCAGCGCAGCAGGGCTGGAAAGGAAGACAGAAGGATTAATCAAGAGAATCTAAATTAAAAACTATAAAATCTAAAAGCTAGACTGGATGGCTCAGGATGTATAACCTTACTTTCCAAGTCACTAGCATCAGCTGTGAAGCCTCCGATGAAATGGATGGGTGGTCTTGTCTGGATAATCAGCAGAAAAATTTGTAATTTGCACGCATTCCCCACAGTCCCATCTGGCGGCTACTTTCTGGCAGCCATGGTGGGGATGCCAGCATTGAAATGGCACCTTAGTATCTTCTTGCCCTGTTAAAATACATCCTTCTGAGCTGCTCACGTGCCTGCTTGGAGGCGAGCATCTCTGGCACTGCTCTAGACAGAGGGCTTTGCTCTCGTTTTATTGACTATGCATATGCCCTGCTTGCAGCAACCAAATTCTCTTTAGTCCAAACAGCACGTGCTCATGTGTCCCCAAATGAATTGCCTATTAAAGTGATACCGAGAGCCTAGGAGAAAAGTTTCCCTGCTCTCTACCCCTTCATTCTTACCCTGCCCATGTTTGTGCTGTGGGGTGGAAAGTGCACCGGCTCAGCACATGGGAAAGGGGGAAAGGCGGAAAGGCAGGCTGCATTGAATAAAACCCACAGGGGTTCTGGTCCCACTGCTCTGCAGGAAGGGGTGGAGGCCATCAAAGTGAGGGCTCCCGCCGCCTGTGCTCATCACCGCCTTTGCCTTGCCAGCTGTGTGCCAGCTGCAGCTGCGCATGGGAGAGCATTTTAAGAAGCTGCTAAGTTACACAAGGACTGCAATACAGAGTAGGAGCCAGTACAAAGGGCCACGGCAGACCACATTTGGACAAGACTGCTTGCAGGGTTTGGTGTTTTTTGGTTTTTTTACAAAGTACTTTACTTATGTTGCTTTGAAAGCGGTAGTCTTACAATGACGCAATCTCTTTGGTATGGATGTTCTTGTACTAGTGCAAAGGTGTTTCCACTGCTACAGGTACTCACAGCACAAAGGAGAAATAAATTACTGTGTTGTGAAATATTTTATATCAGTGTAACTACATCTGTGCTACCGCTTTAATTTTACGGGTATAACGTCACACCCCCAGCTGAAGTAGTCAAACCTTTGTGGAATCTTGGGGTAGAACAAGTCTTAGAGGAACTCAGACCCAGAGGGACTGGCTTAGCTTGAACCACCAAGTTATTTAAACTAACCCAGTTGATTTTTGCCTGAAGCAATTGAAGAAGCTGCTTACCTTTCAAGATGGAGTAGGGAAGAGGAAGAAGAGCGTCTGGTAACTGCAGCAGGGTGACAAGCGGCTGAAGGCAATGGGAGAGGACTTCTCCCATAAGCAGATGTACCCACAAGAAGAGCAGATGTATCCATGGGAAGACAGCTGTCCAAGAACTGAGCCATGTCAACGAGCATTTAAATGTGTAGCAAGCATGTATATCTTGCCTTTTCCCGAGGAAAGTATTACAGGATTTGTTGGTGGTATATTGTACTCTCTTGAGCAGAAGGTAAGATGTCCCCCTACATCGTTTGCGGCCCCCTTTACAAAAATGAAGACGTCTCTTCTGAGCATTATGCTATGACTGAAACATAGAAATCAATAAATAAAACCATGCTTGAGTTTCTGCTGGCCCTTAGGATCTTAATGCAGNTGTCTCTTCTGAGCGTTATGCTATGACTGAAACATAGAAATCGATAAATAAAACCATGCTTGAGTTTCTGCTGGCCCTTAGGATCTTAATGCAGTGACCAGTGAATTGTAAATGCAAGTTCTAAGCTCAGTAAACTATATTTGGATCTTTGTAATGAGTGGGGTTAGAAGGGATGAGATGCAGCTGAGGAGCGTGCTTGAAATTTACATTTGCTTTTAGCTCACCCAAAATAAATATGAATAAATCCATCAGCTCTTGACCCTTTTGTAGTCCTTTGTGCGTAGTGGCTAATATTCCTGCTCTATTTTTATTGCTACGGTGCAGTAGTGGTNCGTCTCTTCTGAGCATTATGCTATGACTGAAACATAGAAATCAATAAATAAAACCATGCTTGAGTTTCTGCTGGCCCTTAGGATCTTAATGCAGTGACCAGTGAATTGTAAATGCAAGTTCTAAGCTCAGTAAACTATATTTGGATCTTTGTAATGAGTGGGGTTAGAAGGGATGAGATGCAGCTGAGGAGCGTGCTTGAAATTTACATTTGCTTTTAGCTCACCCAAAATAAATATGAATAAATCCATCAGCTCTTGACCCTTTTGTAGTCCTTTGTGCGTAGTGGCTAATATTCCTGCTCTATTTTTATTGCTACGGTGCAGTAGTGGTTCACTGACGGGCTATTTCAGCAGCTTCGGTAAGTCTGTGCTCAGAAACAGAGGGATAGTCCTCGCAATGTGGTGGTTCACCAGATTATCAGTCTGCTCCTCGGCTGAGCTAGTTGTAGAGTAACCTTTGTTGGAACAGGTCCTACTTCTTACAAGAGCTTTGGCAAACATTTGACTGGGATTGTTAGTGTGTTGTCTTAGCTCCGTGAAGCTGAGTTGGTGCAGTGTGCTCAGTCTCAGCAGCCGGTGTGGCACATCCAGCTGCAGAACCTCTTTCCTCTCTCCTGCTTGTACGAGGTTGTGCCTTCAGAGGAGGAGATGTGCCTCGGCCCTTTCCTTTCCTCCCACGTGAGCATTGGGGATTCCTCAGCTTTGTGCTAGGCAGTTCATGAGCATGGAGGAAACATTGGGCTGTTAGGGCAAAAATCACTTATAGAAACGTATTCTCCTGCCTCTTTTTTTCTGGAGAGAGGAGGCTGGATTTGGACTGTGCTGATGTCTGTGAACATCCTTTCTCTGGTGAAAACTTTTGTTATCCTAGCTGGCAAGATGACCACGTTCTCAGGACAGCCTGCCATCTTGACATGGCCAATGAGAGGCATATGAATAAAGAACAGGACAACTAAAGAAACAGATGAAAGCAACAAAGAAATTGTTATTTGCTCCTAGATAGTACAGAGTTGGGTGACCTGACACTTCTTTTGCACAAAGGGGTGAAGACCTCTCTGAGATACTGCTGGCCTTTTACTAAAAGCTGACTCTTCTAAACCTGCACGTTCACCTTTCATGTTGTTATGGGCTCCTAGAGTAAGGCATTACTGTTAATGTTTGACTTAGATATGTGGGAACGAATATTGATTTCAGACAGCAAATCAAAGAAGCCCAGTCATGTCTATCCATCCTCTCTCAGCTGTGAAGCTAGTAGGCAATATCCTGAAAGGAAAACACTTCTTTGAATCTTAAAATCTGCTCCGTGTGACCTTTGAAAGGAAATAGCCAAAAAACTCAAAGCTTTTTAAAAGCAGCAGTTTGTTATTTTTTTTTTAACAAAACTCTGACATGGTTTGGGAAAGTTAATGTTTGGTAGACTGAGTAGCTGAGTGCTAACTGCTTTGCCTTCTAACCTGGATGGAGGAGGAGAGAGGACCACACCACTTGTTATCTGCAGAGCCTGCTGGGACTATACCGAAAACAGTGAAGTCTTTAGCTGTATCGGTATCGATAGGTGTCTGCCTGCTGCAACCCCACTTTTGCACCCTGTGAAACAGCCTGAAAAGGCTGGACAAATACCACAGCAGGCAACTTCACTCGAGCACCCTGATGCTACAACCAGAGTACTATGAGGACGCAAGCCTAGTTAGCATAGATCTTGCTGAGACCTGTGTGTGACAAGGCAGTGACTGCGATGCAGCTGCACCCGGAGGGCGGTGCAGGGCCAGCTTCCCTCAAAGCCTGCAGGTGTTGGGCTCAGCACCCATCGGGGCTGCTCCAGGGGGAACAGCAGCGACGCCAGAAGCTGTAAAACAAGTGCTAACCTGTTGGAGGAAATGTGGCAGCCTGTTTCTTGAGGTCGTTACGATACATTCAGCTCTTAAACTGAAGTGGCCCTGTTTCCCGTAGACTGCCATAGCCTTTAAGATTTTTAAGCACTTTGTATGTGTGCAGAGCTCGTAGCCGTATTTGTTCTCCATCGCATGCAAGTGCAGTCAGAGGGTAGGCATGCAGGCATACAAATACGGAGATGGAAACACACACATACCACATACTGCTTAGTGTGCGTGCTCTTTCTGGCCCTGTTTTTCCTCTTTGACTTTTCTACGCATAAGAGATGCATTACTCTCGGTCTGTCTGTGAAGGCTCTGTTAGCTTTGCCATTGATCCCTGCATGGGATCAAACTAGGTTGGCTTTGTTGGTGCTTGTGTGTACTTATGAATATGAGCTAGCCCAGGAGCTAATCTGTACATTTTGCACAAAGATAATTCAGTTTAATGAAACACCATCTTAAAACTGCAGGTGGGATGCTGTTTAAGGGCCGTGTCTTGCCTGAGCCAAGACAATTACAGTGCTTGGTGGGTCGAGGGCTTGGATTGAGGCCATCGCCAGGAGGAAGCTTCATTCAGCTCCTATTTGGACATACAGAAAATTAGATCAGCTGTGGTCAGTGAGGTTTCTTCATAAAAAATATTACACCGCAGTGGCCCTGGTATAGGGGATATTTTTGTCTGGGGGGGGGGGTGTTATTATTTCTTTTTTTTCATTGTTTTGTTGTTTTTTTTTCGCTAAGGCTAAAGTGTCAGTTGCTATCATTTTGGTCTGTGTTTCTGAATATGCTTTTAGTGTTCCCAGTTAGCCAGTGTCACTGAACCAGGACTGTAACAGTCTTGCTCCATTAGCTATTACTGTTTGCTAAGGAGTTAATGTAAATGAGGGCAATCAGGAGGAGAAAAGCAAGGGGAATTTGACTGTTCCTCCTGTTACAGCTCTGCCCGGCACTACATATTTTATTGTAAGTCCGGCACTAAGGGAGATTGATAATATAAGATGAAAGGTCTGTGTGATCTCATGGCTGGTAATAATGACTGAGGGACCACTTATTTCCTCCCCCCCGTGCTCCCAGTCTCAATCCCATTGTGAATGTTCTTCCCTTCAGTGCATTGTTTAAAGCCCACAGGTCTGGGCTCCTTTACAAGGCTTTTTTGTGGTGCAATTTGGTCTGATTGAAACCACATTTTTATATGTGTCAAAACCAGTTCAGCAGTTAAAAAGAAATCATCGTATCGATTGGATCATATTTCCTAAGTGGATGTCACTGGCTAATTCTTTTGTTCTACCATTTAGCTACACAGGATTAAGCGAGTGTTTACTATTAAACAGTTACATATGGGTCCTATTAATTCACACATTCTGGCACTGCTTTTTGACTAATATCTTGTCAAATAGGTTAGGATTTCAAAACGTCTCTAAGTCACCGAACTGTAGGGACCCTTAATTTTCAAAGCAACAGCTAGTCCACTTAGGGGTCCGCAGGTTAGAGCAGTGTTGACATCTGAGGGACTTCTGTTTTTTAAAAAAATGCTTTGCAGAACAAAGTACCTCTTCTTTTCCCCCTCATTAGTCTTCCTCCAGTGCGAGAAAATGAATATATATGGTTTGCAAAAGGAGCTAAGGATGAAAAAGATGACTTTTGCATCTCCTGTTGTCTGCCAGCACACATCTCCAGGAGTGAAGTGCTCACCTTCTTCCCAAATTTACTTTCACTCCTTCTGGATCGGGCTCCTTGTCTTTTTGTCATTCTAAATGAACATCACTTCACCTTTGATGGATATTGAGTTGATCTCTGCTGTCATGGCCTATGATGAGCCTTTGTTTTCATTGCTCTCCTCCCTGCCAACAAGCTCTGGGGCCTATCTGAAAGTGCTCCCGTCCTTTTTGGAGCCAGGGTTCTAGGGTGGGGAGAAAAAGAGGAGATGCTGTGAGGCTTCAGAGCAGGGAGGACAGTGCAGTTTGAGGGACACCTGCCCTGTTCTCTTAGCCCTTACTTTCTGCTGGGCTGTTTTCACATGGTCCTCCAGAGGCCTCTGTTCTTGCAGCTCTTTCTCATGGGAGGACAACACTTCTTTGAAGAGGCAAGAGCTCAGTCGGGCTGAGGAGCAGCTCAAGTGCGGCTGTCTCACAGCCCTGGGGCCTGGCACCTCTGCAAGGTCAGAGAGGAGCATGAGCTCCGCCTCTGAGGCATTGCTGCTGCCCAAAATCCGGTGGCAGCAAGAGGAGGATCTTGCAGCATCTTGGTGGGGAACGGGAGGAGACATCCCGAGTAGATTAGGGGAATGAAATTACACTGGCTCAGGACAAAATGCAGCAACTGAAGGACTAAATGGAGAGACACAGGTCACTGCCCGTTTTCTCGAAGGAGTCTCAGCTGTAAAAAGATTAGGAGCCTCTGACCTAAAACATGACATGATTTTTATGAGCCCTTCCACAGGAGCATCTATAAAGTCCTGCTTTGTCTGTTGGTTGTTGTGAATGTGTTCAATCTGTAAAAAAACCTCCAAAACCCCACCACCACAAACCCAAATATAGTCTCCTAGCTACTCCATCTCCCAGACACCACTAACATCTCCAGGTAGGAGCGTTGTCTTCTTTTGTGTCTGTAAAGCGAGTAGTATGTGGCAGGTATGGCCCTAAAAGCTACAGTGAGAATATACTCCTCATGCTCTGGCCTCTTCTGATTTGCTCTGGGTTTTGTTCTTTTTTTGAGACAGTTGCGAGGCGGAGGTACGAGCGTGCCTTGCAGAGCCAGGATGGAGTTAATTTTCTCCTCTTGGCTGGTTCTTTAAAGCAGAGTGCCCACTGGCAGAGCCTGCTCAACTCTTCTTCAGAAGGGAGCTTTTCTTTTCCCTCTCTTTATGGATTTTTGGTAAACACGCTGTGTTGCAACAGAACAAGCCAATGAAAGTCAAAACTTCCTCTTTTCCAGTCTGTAAACATTTCCTGGAACAATAGGCTCAGCTTTGAAATCCTTTCCAAAGAGTATCTTAAGACCTCCCTCCCTCTTTCTGTGAGTCACTCGATCAGATCAGCATTCCCTTTTCTTCTGTTCAAGCCACTTCCAGGCAACCTTGTTAAAGCAGTAAGGATTTAGTGTAAAGGAAACCACTGCCAGTTTAGCCATTCCCACGGGACATGCAGCTGGTTACTGGCTGCTGGAGCTTCTTGGGAGTCTTTGGGCTCCAGCCCCAGGTCGCAGACTCTTGGAGCAGGAAATTTTTCTTGGACACTCTTGTGTTAGTCAGAAGGATAAAGTTCATGGGCACGATACAGTAGGCTGCGCTTTTTTTATTGCGTACTCCTTCTAAAACAAATAAGTTAGCTATTTGCTCCTTCTGCCCTGCTGGTAATCCATTACATATTAGACCTTACTTCATTGTGTAGCAGAAGTGAAAACTGAAGGGGAATTTAAATAATACAAAGGAAATAATAAGCTGTCTTTTGAGCTATCTACTCTTACTCGCCAGGAGCGCACACGGGTTAGCCCTGTGATGGGGTCATGCCAATAGCAAGGACCACAGGTGAACGAAGTGGGCTGGGAAGGTGCCGTGGACTCACGAATTGGGAAAACCGGAGCTTGCAGATCTTTGCACCACGTCTGTGTTATGGGGACCTGCCACTGGCTGTGGTTGGGCCCAGGGTGGCATACCGGAGGTGCAGCAAGGGCGGCCTGACCACATGCTCCATGGCCGTTGGAGACTTTACGCCGCTGCTCCCAGACGGTTGTACTTTCTCCTCGCTTATTGTGGCCGGCAGAGGGGTTCAGTTCTCTAAGCTGTCCCTGAGTCCCAAGCTACCGCAGCACACGGGGGACAGAGCTAACCTGGAGCTCTGCCAACACAGGAGAAAACCCTCAGCCTGTGGCCCTGGTGCTCGCTTAGGTTAGAATACGATCGATATTATTGTGTAGATGAGAATCAACCTTCTGTTGGTGTTAGGGATGCATGCTGACTCTCCAGCTGTAATCAAGACTGACATTTATTGTAAAGGAAATTAGACTGAGTTTAACTTTCCAGATTTAAGGAGATGTTGGGTGGAAAAAGAGTTAAAGCACTTGTGAAGCCTTACTCTTCCACCTTTAGCAGAAGAGAAGTGTGCATCAGTTAACAGCAGCTTTGTGAAGCTGCCTGTGTCCACACAAAGTGTTATATCTGTGAGGAATCGCTTTCCATATTTGTTCCTTCTTGACTTGAGGAGCAAGCATGCTCCCTTTTTTTCCTCTCCCTCTTCCTTCTCCTCACGGTCACCTCAACCTGACAGACTGTGGTGCAGAGAGAGACGCTTGTTGGCAGGATGTGCCCCTGTGGGGGCTGTGCATCTCTGGAATCTATTTCCCTGGTTTGGTCTGAGCCCAGATCTGTGGGCATGGTGCAGAAGACGTGTTCGAGAGAGCTGTGGCTGTGCTTCCCCAGACCAGTTGAAGGAGAGAAAGGATCTCTTCTTTTCTTTTCCCCCAAGGTGGTTGGCTGGAATATTTTCTTTCTAATGATGATTTGAAGGCTCGTGGTGTTTGGTTGTATGATTAATTATGTGTTAAGATTCCTAGAGCCTCCAAGAAGTGTACAATTATTATTTATTAAAGTCAGAATACGAGTAAATATAATGAAGTGGGGCTTTAAATAAGCATGGAAGAAAAAGCAAAGGGCATTTTCTGCTGAACACAAGCAGTTTTACATTGAGCTGAGACTGTATGGAAGAGTGAAACTTGAAAGGGAGCTTAGCCACTGATCACCCAAGGGACTCAAGTCTCTGAAGACCAAGACACAGCGAGCTAGAGAGAGACACAGAGAGAGAAGAGGTCTTCCTGTGGCTGATGCAGAGCCACAGACTTTAGGAGCCCCAGTCCTCCCTAGGCAAATGATAGTCTTTGTGAATATTCCTCCCTTTCCCTGTTTCTTCTCCAGTAAAACCAAACACCTCTGAAACCAAGCAACTTGTGCAACACCACCATGCTCCCAGACGCATTCCAAAGTTTGGCAGGTGGAAAAGCACAAGCAAAAGGAAGGTGCTTTGCATTATTCTGGGGTGCTTTACTATGAACTTCAACCTTGAAGGTTAAAAAAAACCCCAACTCATCATCTCTTACTTTCAGTCTCCTTTTCATACATAATCATTGAAATCACTCCCTCATTTTCACAGAAGTAACGTAACGGGTGTGACTGAATAGCAGCTTTGAGAAAGTAATAACACTTTGTTCTGCTTCATGATCCGTCTGATACGGACTTTGCCCTGTACAAGTGTGGCTGAGTCTGTTTCAAGAGCTATAGAGCCTGAGAAGGTTTGAACGTAAAAACAAATACTTGAGTGCAGAAGAGGCAGCCTAGTTGTTGTAAGTGGCTTTGCCTGCCAAGAAGCTGGTAATAGCATGTTGGCCAGGCATCTTCGCTTTCCTAATTGGAACCACAGGCTTTTGATTACAAACTTAAGAATAACATTACCTCCTCTAATTTAAACTCCCCTTCTAACTTCCATGGTGTGATTCCTTGCTGGAGTGCTTGCCAGTGCAGACTGCCTGCATTTGTCTCCCCTGTCATCCCCAGGCCCTCTTCTTTTATACTTCAGACCATGGCGTCCTTTCATCGGCTCAGTTATCCTCAGCACCCAAGTTTCGCATGGACTGACATATAGCGAGAGTCTGAGATGGATAGATTGATGTGAGAGGTTTGTGCAACTTTGTGGGAAGTTGTAATTCTCTGAAAAGAGAATGAGCAAGTAATGAGGAGGATTGCTGCTGTTTGGCGTTGGATAGCATATTGAGTTCATGTGGTGCACCAATGTTGTGATGTTTTAGCAGTTTTCGCCAGATAAAGGAGCTGTGCCGTAAGTGCAAAAGGTTGGTGCTAGATCTCTAGAAAGAAATGGCTTAAAAATGCTGATATTTTGAAGTTGGCATTGGATTTCAGATTCAAAAGATCACTGAGAAATACGTGGAGTCTCCCAGACTTTGCAGATAGCCTGCCCCAGGACATGATGGACTCAGGGAAAGTCCATCATTTTATATTCAGACGTGTTGGTTGGTCATATTCTGATACAGCATTTTTTTCAATCAGACAATGCCAACTTGAAATCAGACGAGTTTGTGCAACTGGGTTGGTTACATTGTGATTTTGACAGACACCAGGAAGCTTCCCTAGAAAACTTTCTCTGCAGTGCAGGATCTGAAACCTGCCTCGTTCCCTGCAAGCTCCATCGCCTAGCCAGCAGGCACATGGGAGCCAGGACCAGGGAAGTCTCAGGTCTGTGTCCTTGGCAGCCTGGTCTTGCTGGCACCCGAGCTGTGACTGTGATGAGACCCAGACAGTAGGATGCTCTGAAACCAGCCCAACTCCTCTGAAGATCTGTACATCCCACCTCCTTGAGTGCTCCCCCCTCCAAGGCTCAGGGACCTGCAGGAAGATTTTTCAAGAAATGCTGACATGAAATATGGGTATTTCATGCCATGCCAAGCACTGGCTGTGCCGACCCACTCTTTTGACTGGGTGTGACAAGTTACTTACCTTGGACCTACAAGTCTCCGTCAATATGTTTGCAGTAGATGCAACAGATAGTTCTTCAAATAGGTTAAAATCAATGGTCCCTTCTTCACCTGTGGGCAGTGCAGTACCAGTGTGTGCCACACTTACTCTCTTTCTTTGCAAGTGCTGTGAAAAAATTTCAGTAGTATTTCCACTTAGCAGTACCAGCCTCTAGTTCCCAATTATCTCCAGTGGCAGCACATATGGGACTGATTCCATCTACAAAAGCAATGGTTAGCATATGCCTCCCCACACATACCCACCCCAGAAAAAAGAGCTGGCATGGTAGCTAAGACAGTGCCTCTTTCAGAAAACATAGAGATTTCTACCTTCCACTGGCTTGGCTTTTAGCTTTCCCAATTCATTTTCCCAGGCTGTTTCATATAAGCGCTCTGCTTCTTCGAGGCGGTAAATTTTAAATGGGCAAAATGGGAAGAGAAGTAAAAACTTCAGATTGTGAGGGCCTTTCTGCTTTCACAGTGCCCTTTGGAAATCTGCAGTACCCTGAGTTTAGGATGTAGAAGCCACATTGTACTGTTTAGTTGAGCCAACACATAGGTAACTAGTTGTAAATTCAGTTTCTCAATGAATAGGGGTCCATCAGCTAGATTTGCATCCAAGTCGTCCATCTGTGCTAACTTAAGTCGATCTCTGTTCCTCTGCCTTCGTTTCTTTAATCACGTGTGTTTGTCAGCAGAGCCAAAAGCAGAATGTCTCTGCCTCAACTGAACCAAGGGGAAGGAGTAAAACCTCTTTTTGTTTCTCCTGAGGATTCCTTTCCCCATGAGAGTCTTTAAATGATACCAATCAACAGCTTTGAAACGCTGGCAGCGCCAGCTGGGAGAGATGGCATGCCGATGTGGGACATGACACAACACCACCTTTTCTGCCACCAGAGCTGAAAGTCTGATTTTTAACACTTTAGAATAAATAATATGTTTAAATAGCCATTCGTTTGTAGCTGAGACCTTCTCTCAGTGCTTCAACAGTCTGTGTGTTTGCTTTGCGGAGTGTCACACTGCTTCTATTTAGAATCTAATAATATAATTTTCGTGGTTATTACACAGGCTGTTTGGCTCTGAAGTATCCTAAGAGTCTAAGCAGTGCCAGAATGTCTTACTCGAAGCTTTGGCAAGCTTTAAGTGAACGACATTCGTTGATCACTGTGCAGACGAGGGCTGGGGTAGGGAAGCGGGCAAGATACCTACAGAAGCTTCAATTAAATATTGAAATCTGAATGACTTGAGGTTTAGTTAGAATGGAGCCCTCTCACTATCCTGCAGATATTTTCAGGCCTAGTTACTGGTGCACAGTGTGTCATTTGATTCAGTTTGAATCCAGAAGGATGTTTCACATTATGATAAGTTACGATCCTTTTTCTACTGGTAACAGCTCCCCTTGCCAAAGGTATAGGAAGGAGGATTATTTGGAGAGTGCTTGGCCTCTGTTATTTTTTATGATGTCTGTTGTCTGACTGATACATTCTACTTAATTCTACTTAAATTTGAGACTGCCCTGAGTCTCAAGAGCAATAAAAACCCAGTGCAGATGCAAGGACAGAAAATACATTCCGGTAGAGTTTTCATCCCTGTCTGACGTAGGCTGGTGCCCATCAAGTTTGAGAGAACTTGAATGCAAACCTCACTCATGTTCAGGCTTAGAGACTTAAGCCTTCCTCCTCCTTCAGCTGCTACTAGGAAAAATAAAGCGTAAGGCTGCAGAGGCACACACTTAGAAGTTAGGAAATGCCCTTATGTCTCTGCATTATAGCAAGCTTTAATTATGAGAACAGTGGCAATTATGGCATGGAAAATTTCAGCCCGTGCACTTAGAAGTTTGAACAGAAAGCCTTAATAAGCAGCTGAAAAGCTACGCTGAGAAGGGTTGCTTGCTGCCTCTAATGACATGCTATCGGATCCCATATGCTGTGTCAGATCTTAACATATCTTTGACTCCTTCTCCACAGACTAGTTAACATAAGTGTTCCCACTCCCGCTCGCTTTGTAGCCTGTTAAATTTTGGGGGCAGTTGTGCAGCTTGGGCTGTGGCAGTGTGTTCCCATGAGAGGGAAAGAATGATTTTTTTATATGATTTCTTTTTATATCTGAGATGGTGGACTTCAGCAAAGGGAGGTTGGTCCTGATGAAGCAGTAACAGGTCCCTCAGATCACCTGGCAGGTGACAGCTAATTTCACTACAGAATGCACATACAAGTTTAAGTCCTGTTCTTGTTGAAGTTATGATCAAGACCGACTCAGCTTTCATTAAAAGGAAAAAAAAAATCAGCTCGATAGTCCAAACCTGACTGCAAATTCAAACTACATCTGAAAAGGAGGTGAGACAGCAGCTGGGAGACTTACCCATGGATTTTTACAAATAGATACGTCTGATGTTTGCAGTATAAAGAACGCTGCTGAGGATGTGCCGTGGGGTACAAAAAAATCCACTTGTCCTTGAGGCTGCCTAAGGAGCTGCCTGCAATAATTGTCCGCCACTTTTGCAGGTTTCGAAACTTGCAGCCTAAAAAGTTTCTAACCCTCGTGGGACCTGCACAAAATGGAGCGAATGTGAGCCAGTCCCGCGCTGCAGCAGAGCGGCCACTGACGAGCACCTTGGCAGTTTTCACTGCTGCTGTTTCAGATTCTGTGGGTGGCAGGGAAACAAGCAGGAATTAGGTCAATTTAGCTCTGCTGCTGCTTGGGAAAGCGAAGAGCAGCTGCTGAGACAACCACAGGAGCTATTCCCTCTAGAAGAGCAGACAAAAATTGAAGCTGGGGGATGGGTTAGGACAACGAGCAGCGATGTGAGGAGGAGGATCAGCTGCTGGAGTTGCCTGGACTGGGAGTGGGCATTTGCCTCAGGTGCACAGGGCATGCATTGGCTGCACACTCATGTAAATACATCTGGGGATGTAGTAACAGCATCGTCTTGCATCCTGGGAAGGGAAAAGAAGGGAGATGTGTATAGTTTCTGCCCTGCAGCTGCCTTGAAAATGTTTCCTCTTCCCTTATCCTTTCTATTTGTTTCTGCAGTGTTGAGGCAGGGCTAAAATCTGCATTCGTGGAGAAAAACAGATATTGTAGTTTGGTACTGACTTGATCTTTGGTAACTGGGCTTTACGGGGATGTTGTAGTGCTTGTGTGAGGGGTGGCTCTATGAGAAGGAGCAGGTACCCCGAACAAAACACTGCTGCCTGGAGGCAAACAGGCTGCAATTGCTTTCTGCTTAGGATGACTTATTATTTTCTTTTTTACCCTTCATCCATCCAGACAAGTTCCCTGGTCCAGGTCCCAGTGTGTGTGCAGTGCCAGCTGTGTCAGCAGGACTGGAAGGGCACTGCAGTGGGTGGGAGCGGGCAGCAGGCAAGGAGGAGAGAATGTGACAGCACGGGGAGCGTATGGGGCTGCCCAGCTCTGCTCTGAAACCGGAACCTAAGAAGGAGAGAGTGCCTATAATAAATGGAAGATTTCTCTCACTTGGCCCCCTTTAGAAACAGCATCTGAAAAAAGATCTTGTCTGGAGCCTTGCAAAAGAGTAAACCCTTACTTTGATTTGCTGTCTCTCCCTGGTAGCTGGCAAGGCTACAGTCAAGCATCCACCATATGCACAGCCCCAAAGGTAGGCTCCAGTGGTTTTGCTAATAGCAGTAGCTCAAAAGAAAGGGAGAGAACTCGCTTTTCTGTTTTATAATCCGTTGACTTTCAGCCGTAGTACACTGGTAAAACAAAACACTCACAGAAAGTCTGCGTTTACAGAAGGTGAAAATCTGCCACCAGGAATGGTAATGTTGTTTTAATTATGCCAGGGCTTGAATGAGAGTTGCAGACAGGCTTTCTGCTCTGTGCTCCGAGGCTTGGTGGGTGCCGGCATTATTCTCTTTGTACATCTGGCCCCGTCCCACCAGCTGCCAGGCTGCAATAAAGTTACGTCTGAGTCACTGGTTCCCAAAAGGATGACAAGTAGGTTGTGCGTAGCTGAATGGGACGATGCTGGTCCTCCGCTGATCCTGCCAGCTTAGGTCTGGACTCAGGCCATAACTGCACGATAAATCCAAACGAATGCCGTTGGCTGTTTAAGTGAGCTGATTGGCTGGGGAGAGGAAGGGAGAACGAGGCACGCAGCGGAAAAGTGGGCTGGGATGCCAACAGGAAAGCTACTGGCCCCATTTCGCCTTTCAACAGATAGAACGGATCACTGGAAAGACGCAATGGACCTTGTTTGCAGCTGGGACGCGCAGGAGCAGGGGGATGCTGTTTTAGAGGCCATGCCAGGCAGGCTAGAGCTGTGGATGTCGGTCCCCGGCCTCTGTGTGCTTTGGTCCTATTGACACCATCTTGTTTGGTGCCACTGTGAGTCCCCGAGTTTGTTGTGCAAATATGGAGAAGGGGTCTTGAGTTTTTGTTTGGTTTGTTTCTTGGTTTTGTTCTTTTCGTTTGCTTAGACCAATAAAACAAACTTCTGGTGTTATGGGGAAAAATCTAACCTATGTGTAGCCGGTAGGGCAGATACAGGCATCTGCGGAGGTGAGCCTGGCCCCAGGTGTGCTCCCCCATAAAGAAGCACCTCCAGGTTGGATTAGTTCTTGTGGGTAAAGGCAGCCTGCATCTGCAGCTGCTCTCCAAAGCCGGCTGATGGCAAGCCCGGGAAGCCTCTGCTCAGATGCATGGCACCTCCTGGAGACTCCATATCCCATACACAGTGAGGAGATCCCTGTGTTCTGTTTGCATATTTTGGCATCTCACACTGCTGTTGCGATGGCTTTTGACGGTATCCTTAGCAGGTGATGCACCTTAACCTGAGCAGAAGTCTGCGCTCCACTCTTCCAGGTGAACCAGATAATGCCCAAGTTGCAGGTTGCTGAGTTTTCCGCCTTCTTGGCTTGCTTTCCACACAGGAGATACGCTCAGGGCTTAAGTACAGAAATCTTACTTTCTTATGCTTAATACTGCCCTGTTTGTTTGCTGATACCGCCTAGGCTGTGTGTGCACCAAAGTAAAATTGCCGTGTCTTTTTCCCATGGGCTAGATTTGGTTGCATGGTCCAAGCACAAAGTGATGTCTCCAGCCGTGACATGGCTCCTTTCTTCCAGCTTGCTTTTATATTAGAATGCATTCAAACATAATGCAATGATTTGTGACAAACATTTGCAGAGTATTATTTGATAGTCAAGTTAGTCAAAGTCTGGCATAACAGGCGAATATCTGATGGAGTATTTAATTAAAAAAACAATGCCAGAATTTGCATAAAATATTTGCTACCAATATGTTACCAACTGATTCCTAGCTTGTAGCTCTGCTTTGTATTTGGCAAAGCAAAGGTATTTTGGTTTTGCAGACAAAAGCTGTAGAGTTCAGTCCTGGCTCATTATTTGTAATGGTTGGCCTAGGTTATGGGAACTAGTTCATTTGCCGAGTGTGATAAAGGAGGTGAAAGATAAAGGTCACGCTGTCACTAGGATTAGTTGGGTGAATTAAAGGACATGTGGAAACACAGCTAATTAGAACAAGGGCCACACAAATGCTACCTTCTACTAATATCCCGCAGTACTCTGATGTCTTGAAATACAACTCCTGCACAAAGCAAGCAGGAGAAGTAAAGATGCCACGTTCAACAAGCCACAGGGCCGAGCACCAAAGATCAAAGGGGATACACAAGTAAGTGTTTTGGGGTATTTGACTTTCAGCTAATTTCAAAATTCCGCACTACAAGGAACATCTTCGTGTCCCCTGAAAGCTCTTCCTCACAATTTTTCCTGAAAGCAGTGTCCTTCTCTTGCTGCCTGCAGTTACCAACTCCCATCAAGTGCAGCTGGAAGTGCAGGAAAAGTAAAGGTATTGCTGCAGTAGGTGTCAAGGTTAATTTATATACTGCAAAACTGGAACACCTTTTAAACAGTGACTGACAGGCTTACCAGCTTGAATGAACTGATTTGCTCCAGCAATGCCGCCAGGCAGAGGCAGCTTGTTTGGAGAGCACCAGGGTGTTTGCAGCACCAAGACGAATATGGGTGGTAGAGGTGAGAGGACAGCTGAGTAACCGGAGAAACACAGGCTAGGCAGCTGGTGCTAGTGGAGAGGGTGGAGCCTGTCCTGGTCCCTTGCTCCTGCCATCCTCACCCAATAAATCTGTGCCCCCTCTATCACTGTGGTGGTGGGGAGCTGGATGCTGACTGACAGAAGCACTTTTGGCAGGCCGTGTAAAAAATCTTTGGAAGCGCCAAGAGAAACATGAATGATGTAGCACGTTCACATTCGTAATTTGTCTGTGTTTAAGTGGTGTATCCGGAGAGGAGCAAGGTGTGTCGGTTTGGGGCTTAGACTGGCTTTTCCTGGGAAAGAATGCTGCTTACACAGACTCTACATATACGTGGTGTGTACACAGTGTATGGAGCAGAGTGAGACATCACCATGTACCTGGCCATACCAGGGCGTAAATTATTTTTAATTAAAAAACAAAACAAAATGAGGTTTGCTTCAGTGTTCTGGCTGCCATCAGGCCCCTCTCATGTGCCATGAGACAACAGCAATGGTGGGGTGTTAAAGCCATATGGAAGCACTGAGGAAATGGATGAGGGCAGTCTGGAAAATCCCAGTTGCTTCTCAGGTGTAAGCAATGTCTGAGGAGAAGTTACAAGGGACTCCCATACACAAGGAAATGTAAGTGGTAAAAGTAGATTTGGTGTAGACGAGTGGGGCTAGAAGTGACCTTGCAGCAGTGCATTCTAGTTAGTAGTTAGTAAACAGAAAGTCAGTGCTTTGTGGTGAAAGGCTTACAGAAGAAAGAGCTTGATGAGCCTCTGGTTTGAAACAAACCCTTGGCAGAATAAGCAGCACCAGAAGTAAATAATCTCAGAATCTTAAATTCAGAGAAAACTATAGGTTGGAAAGGACCTCTGGAGGCCACCTCATCAAGCCTCACAAAGGTTCACGGTGCGGCTGATTTCAAAGTACTACGCTTAATAATTAGAAATACTAACATGAAAAGCAGCGCTGGAAATGATTTCCAAAACATGCCATTTGAAGAGCTACAACACAACCAGAATGCAGTGGCTGTGGAGCAATGTTACGATCTAAAGTAAATCAGTGCCCTGCCAGTCATATTTTTTCCTGCATGGGATATCCGCCTGAAGTGCTCATACTGGGCTTGTGCTTCCCGCAGAACTGAATCTTTCAAAAATCCCACGCACAGACTCTTCGAAGCACCATTGTTGCTCCCGCAATGGGAACGCAAGCCCTGCAGGAGCTTCTCTTCCCAAGAAGCTGTCTAGGAGAGAGCCTAGCACTTCCCAAATGCTGAGCCGGACTCCTTCTGGGTACGCGCCGGTGCGGCTCCACCGACTCGTGTTACTGCTGTGGCATAAAATGAGGATGAATCAGGCCTGCAGTCTTTCTTCTGAACTATGAATGTCAGTGCTAGCCTAGAGAAATACAATTTTCAGGCTGATGTGATTTGACACTAAATTCTACAGCAGAGACACTGGACAGCCCGATGACTGAGTTAGCTCCCGAGGGACAGCGATGAGTGATGGGCTGGCGCTTTTTTCATACACGGAGGCATTCTCCATTCAGGCTCAGTAACATCCAAACCCGACTGATCTTCATAAAGGGCTGCAGTTTGGGCCCTGTGCCACACAAATCCCTCCCTTTACTCTCTGCATTACTCATCTTCCTGGGGGCCTTTTGCTCTCAGATTTGTTGCTGCTGTTTCTGGAAAGCATCCTATTGTAGAGCCTGCGGAGAGCGCACATCTTCCGTCATGCAGTGAAAAAGGCCAGTCACAGATTCTTGTTGTCAAGTCCACAAGCAAAACAGACTGAAAACAGAGAAGAATGATACCTTTGCTAAATCATTCTAGCGTGTTAAGGATTTTTGTTATAAACTAAAATGGGTACAGTACTTTCAGAAGGAAAAGTGGTATTCTAATGTGACAAATAACTCCCTTCTCCCGACCGAAGGATCTTGGGTTGTAGCCTTTCAGACACCTCACGGTGGGGCTGTTCGTATCCATCTTGAGCTCAAGGAGGAGATTGGGGCCATCCACAGCATTACGTGTTGTTACCTTGTGCACCGCTAACAAGTGCTGCCAGCTGTAAACAGGGCAGTGGAGACCCTCCGGTCACTCTTTCAGGCTCTGCTTTAGAAAAGTGGTGCCAGGAGAGAATATTTTCATCTCTTTTGTTTCCTACTCTCCAAACCCAAGAGTGCTGAAGCACATTTTGTTTCATGGGAGTGGAAAAAGCATTTTTTTTTTTCAGATTCGACCTCCCTTCTGTGATTACCCGGTATAACCTTTTTGTGGCATGGTGATGTGACACGTGGTGAAGACTGTCATCTTGTTTCAGGCAAGATCCTGCTTAGCCTTCAAGTGGTAACTTTCAGCTACTAATGGCTGTTATTTGTTTTGTATAAGCTGCGATAACATACACTCAAATTAATGAAGTCCTACTTCCAGTGCTTTAGGTTAACCATAACTTAACTCTTAAGAGCTCTGCTTTGGGCTTAACTATTTAGTAGGGTTGTTATGCTTTAGGTTATTAAAAGACCAGCCTCATAATAATAAAAAATAAACCCACCAAGTGTTACAGAGTGAAATTTCATTATGGATTCTGTAATACTGGGTAAACATTTGTTGGAAAAGCTCATAATTCAAGCCTATTTTAATACAAGTAACAAACAAATTATAGTAATTTTCAAAAGCATCTAGAAACAACAATTGTGAGACTGTCTGAAGCTAAACAACTCCTAATGAGATGCAGCGGTAGCAATAGCAAGACAGACAGAAAATCTATACAGATAATTAAGAAATTATCCATTTGGGAGAAGTTTAACTGTCGTTTACCTTCTCGTCTGTGGAAGCCAATACATATAACTTGTTCTTCCTTCTCACATCTTCCCCACCTCCAATTATTTAACAATAAGATAGGAATTGCTACAGTGTAAAGACGTCTCTGGGAATAAAGCTCGGGAGCCCGAGAATTGGTTAACACACTGTCTAGCTGACTGTTCTATTGGCAGAGCTAGATTCCCAGTACAAAATACTAGCCCCGGGGGTAAACAAACTCAGAAAAAGACTTTAAGAACATTTTTCAGAAATAACACTATGATGCATACAATGGACAAGAAGAGCAGAATAGTAAGTGCCAGCAAACTCATGAGTCTTATCCTGATTTGGTTTGCACTGCACCTGGAATGGTTTTACCCACTCTGTCCTTTCGTTCTTTCGTGATAGTATGAAACCCAGTGAGTTTGTTGTGCAAGTTTCACACAGATCAACAGTAATCAATAACATCTCAGCTACAGCTATCTGTGAAATAGAAGGATCTTTTAGCATACGGGAAAAAAGTAAGAAAGAAAGATTAGATTCCCCCCGCAAAGAATGCCATTCTTGGTAAGATGTGCAGTGACCCTCGGAAAACTGTGTGGTATATACAATGCGCACATATGAGAGAGCTTCTGTAATTATACAGGTAATGCTATTTTGATGGCAGCCTATCTTCTTTAGAAGGAGTCTCCTTGGAACAAAAACGAGCCAAGATAATGAGGTGGTTGAAGCCCAGGAGTTGTCTGGGCTGCTTAGTCTGGAGCGGTTTGGGGACTGAAGAGTAAACAAAAGAATTCATGGCTCTGGGTTTGAAAAGAAAAAGATGAGACAATGCTGTGGGAGTGCCTGCTACAGTCCCTCTGTCTGCCACAGTGGGACCACGACATGTTCATCCCTGAAGTAGATCATTTCGTATCCGCCTTTCAGGAAAAAGGATCTGGCTGACTGAAACATATCTTTTAAAGACCCATTTTAACTAATAAACCCTGCCGTTTCACATGTCTGGATAAAAAGCAAAGAGGTTTTATTTTGAGGGAGTGAATCTCATTGTGGTCCCTCTTCTTCCTTCTTGTCCTCCTCTTGCCCACCACCTCCCTTCCCCGAGCCCTCCCAAAATAAGGTATCGGGAGCTGAAAGCAGTTGATTATGTAAAGGTAAACTATTGCATCACTTAGGTTGGTGTTAGATTCCTTACTCCCAGCACAGCAGGGAGATCAGAGCCGTGCAGTGCAATACATATTGCTGGGATTGCACAATGATCCTAAATTGCCATTCTGATGCAAATAAAAATATGTAAATGATGTCACCCCTGATGAATGTAAAACTGAGCCAAGCAAATATGGGAGTGCCAATAAAATGCCAGATGCCTTTTTCTAGGATAATAAAGACTAGCTAATTTGTCTCCATTTTCAGGAAGTAAGAAAGAATCAATGTAGTCATACAAGTGCGTTTTGTCTAAAGTGGTTCTTTGTCAAAGGTGATTATGCTAAGACATATTCTTAGTGTAACAGCTAACATCTACAGCCCAGCTTCAATAGGTTGAAGTATTTTCACGTATTGGTGAGAAGCCAAAAGTAAAGAAGTCATGTGGTAATACGAGGGATTGAATGACTAGGGATCCTGCCTGAGGTTTCAGAGTTCAAGCCCTTCACTTGCACTCAGATTCATGGCCAAGTTCTTTGTGAGCAGTTCCACAGCGTTAGATGCATTAGATCACTTACGCTGGGGATCTCGTGATAACATATTCTTCAAAACAGTGAACTTGTTCACCTGTCAATGACCTAGGAATAGCGAAAGAACTTTCTGAGCGATCGCTACAAAGTCTTCTTTAAACCATGCTAGAAAAAAATAGTGAAATATTGCTTACGCTGGCTGTGCACAGCTTTGGTTTTCAGGCCTTTGCCTTGGTGCCTTGCCATGTGGATCATTTCAGTTGGGTGAGACAGGGGCGCAGCGTGATTATGTTATGCAGGTTGCATCATAGAAGTAACTAACTTTTTATACATAGCGATCGAAAGCAGTGAATTCAAGTCCTTTGCTGCTCTTACTGCTCTTTTCCCCTTACACCTAGCCTAGATGTCTTCTGCTACAACTTCATTATTCCTTAAGTGCTCCGTTACTTCTTGTCCTATCCTCTCTATTCATGGAGCACGGTCTCTTTCTCTTTGCTGTAACCTTTTACGTACTTGTGGCCTGACATTGTGAAAGTTGCGTGGAATATCCTAGTCCAATCCCACTAACCCTTCGGCATTTTAGGGAGACAGAGAAGAGAGAAACTAGGGGCTTAAGACTTTGGGAAGGAGTCTTCCAGAGATGTAGAAGTCCTCTTTTAACCACTGACAGGCTCTTAACCTCTCCTCTGAACATGAAAAAGAGAAACATTTTGGACTAGATTCTCATCTGGTTTATGCTGGTTGTGGACAAAAAACTGTTTGGTGGAGTGATCCCTCATGTGAATGAAAAGTTTTAAGATGATGATGCCCTTTGTTTTCTACCACTCCAGAGGATGAGATCAGGACTGGGAAGTGGTTGCACGTGCAGTATTAAGTAGTGACTGCAATAACGGTATCTCTGACTTCTGCACTGGTGGTAAAATACTCCACCCTCTGTCTTGTGGTTTTAAGTATGTCTGGAGTTCTGCTTTCCGTAGTTTTGTCTTGCATTGCGGCTTTCAGAGAGACAAAGTCCTGAAGCAGTGGAAATGCAGGATCTCAAAAATCTTCGTGTGGCTCATTGCTGTGTACACAGGACCCGGTGTTAGACCAATCTAAAAATGATGCATGTGCAGGGGCTGAGGGGGGGGTGGGGGGGGGGGTGGTGGTGGGAGGATAAGGGGGGAAGGTGGGAGTCTGAGGCTACGAGAAAATGGGACAATTAAGCATGAACCCAGAGCTTACACCCTGGCCTGATTAATTTAACAATAATTAAAGACTTTCAGTGGAGATCAGCGTTCTGCCGGTTCCCAGCCGCACAAAGAAGGATGAGTCGTGCAACGGTAACCAGCCCCTATTCATCGCAGGCAGCACACAGAGCAATTACCAATGCTGACTATAAACTGAACCAGACTTTTGCATTAATTGATTTACTTGGACCGTTTATCCCCGTTCTCTTTTGTTTCCCGCTTTGGTCTCTTACGTTTTTATTTGAAGGGCTGGTTCATTTGGCCACGACATGCAGCAGTGGCTGCCCATGGGGGATGTGTCCTTGGGATACAGAGTGGCACTGCCTGGATTTGAGACGCTGTGCTCTGCGACTGTCCCATCCCTCTGAGTCTGTGGTTCCCAGGGTGCTGCCTGTGAGACAGATTTTCTTCTGAAATGCACTGTAGTAAGCAAGGTGGATTGGACATCTGCTCTTTCCCTCCCTTCCCCACACCTCTTCTTGCACTCCTCTGTTTTCAGCAGTGATGTCATTTGCCTCTCATTTCATGCTGAATATGAGAGAGATACCTCATTATTTCTGACTTAAGTATTCACATGTATCTTTCTACAACATGTCATGCCAGTCGCCAGCTTGTTACAACATCAGAAGAAGAATTCAAAGTGCTGATTTATCTGCTATTGGAAATGTCTCTAGGGATGAAAGAAGATACGGGAAGGAGGGGAAAAAGGAGAGAAGAACACAGGGGAGGCAGCACAGGGCTGCTGCTTTCCAGGGCAAAAATCTAACCTTATCTTAGTTTGCTTGCTTATTTGCCGCTGTTCTGCTGTCTGGACAGGCAGAATGATCAATGGGATATGAAATAACCAAAGATGTAATGGGCAGGAAGCTTTTGTATCTGTGAAGAAAAGCTGTGGGAGAAAGATGCTACAAAGTCTGGCTGGTAGCTGTTGAACAAAAAGAAAAGAAAAAAGTTTGTTACTTAATCCCAGTCTTTTGTTTGAGAATGAACAGTAGTTTTATTTTAGAGCTGAAAGGCTTCCAAATACAGAGAACATCCGTCTGCCCCTTGCACAGTATATTGGAATCAGATGTCTTCATTTGGTCCTCTGTGTGGTTTTTGTTTCATGTGCCTGGCTCCCTGTAGCATTTTTTGCAGGAGCGGGTGGTTGATGATATCTCCAGCCATGGGCATGGCATTTCTAGCCATACCCACAGAAAAGTAAAAGGCAGTGAAATGCTTTGGTATCCTCAGACATTGGGATTTACTTTGCATGAGCATGTAGCAGTCCAAATGAGGGATCTCCATTCCATTATGCAAAAGACACAGAATAGTTGAGGCAAGAAGGCATATCTGGAGAGCATCCAGCCCAGCCCCTGCTCAAGGCAGGGGTAGGGGCAGCAGGTTGTTCAGAGACTTGTCCAGCTGGGTGTTGAGTATCTCGAAGGATGGAGACTCCACAAGCTCTCCAGGCAATCTGTGCCAGTGTTTGACCACTCTCACGGTAAAAAAAAGCTTTTTTCCCTTGTATTTCATTTCGTGCTCAGGGCATGTACCTGCCAGCGGCAGGCATGTGCTGTCCCTGCGTGGGCGAGTGGCACGTCACACATAGCATTTGTCTGCAGGTGCCACAAAGATGTGTAGCTGCTGCTCCAGCCTCACGTCCTGTGGGAAAGAAGGCACTAGGAGAAGGCAGACAGTGGTGTCTCCGGTCTCCTCCGTGTTTGTGGGGAAGCAGAAGCTTTCAGTATCCAAAGGGAAGGGCAGCACAGCCTGGCAATGCCGTGTGACGGTTCTGCTATGGAAACGCTTTCTGGCTTTCTTCTAAAATGGGAAATACTTGGCTTCAGTTTCATTTTTTTTGGGGAAAATATTATTTTCACTATCTTCTATATATAGGTTATGTATCAGAATGTATGTCTTCTGTCGGTAATGTACGAAATGATTCGTATGGGTCTTAAGCCATTCTTGAATCTGAGCTGGTGCCCAGTGAAATGGTTAAACAACTTACCACAATGCTTAAAGGGATGTTGTGAAAACAAACTGATATTTATGCAGTGCTTTGAAGGTTTAAAGTGTGCATTATTTATTTACTGTTATCATCAGAGAAGTGATTGATAGCTTCTGCCTATGCTGGTATTGACATGAACCTGTGAATAATATATATCAGGAGAATGTCAGTTTGTCTGCAAATGGAAAAACCAAATGGAGGAGATCCTTTGAAATGATAAAGAAAGAAGACAACAAAGCTATAGAGCAACCTTAAAAACATATTGCAGTGTTAAAATTTCTACTAAGTGTGTGTTTTGTATTATCAACAGCCTTGCACACTGGCTAGTGGGGTCCAATATGTTCACATTTTAATACACGAAGCATTTTTCATTCAGAAAGAAATTATGCTCAAAAAAGACCCATTAGTATTTTTAAATTAATAGGAGACTGGTAGTAACTCTCTGTGACATCTACTTAATAAGCTGTTGAAGTGCTTTAGTGATCAATGAGCGCTGACATTTTGGAAAGGGAAAAGCAAACTTTGGCACTCCTTTTGGCGGCCCTCTTTGCTGTGTGGGACGTAAGAAGGGCATATCCCCGGGGACCTGGGTCTGCCCGAGCCGGGACACCTACGCCTCTGCTTGCAGGAGGCCACTGGGAAGAAAGGTGCAACAAATCTTCTCCTTTCCTGTTGGAAAAGAAAAAATACGTATTCTCTGAAATGTTGATTGAGCAAAGCATTTAATCTTTGGCATGAAGCATAAGGCTACTCCAATGTGGGCATGTGTTTAGGTGCCTTGTATATGACCGTCTTGTGTTTATTCCCTTTTTACATCCCAAGCACTGTTACACTGGGGGTTACACTGCTGCAGCATGAGGATGCCTAAACTTGTGTGTTACTCAGGGGTGGGGAAGCATGCCGGAGCCAGTTTTCTCTTGCTCCAAGGAATGGGCTTTTGCACATGTCCTGAAAGCCTCCTTTATACGGCTGTGAAAGGCACACGTCACAGGGAGCCTCTGTTATACCCAGACTGTGTTGCTTCTCCTAGAAGAGATTTAACGATCGGAAAGAAATTCCTCAGGTTGTAATTGTTGCTTCCCTTTCAAAACAGCTACCAACGCACAAATAAATGTAGTTAGCCGCTTTAGCACAAAGTGTTAGAAGGCACAAACAAAACATGCATTGGGAGTAGATACTTCTTTAGCGGAGTTTCTCACCTGGGGTTCAGTGTAAGGTCCTGTGCTTGCAGCTGGTGGCCATATCGCTCGTCTGCTCTCACCAGCCCTTGCTAAGCCCCACTCTGGAGGGACGTGCGGGGCCATGGTGGTGGTGGTGGTGGTGGTGGCATCAGCAAAAAAGGGTGACCCAGACTCCCGTGGGGCTGGGGCAGGATGGCCTGCGGCTGTCCCCAGGTGCAGCCGCTGAGGTGTACCTGCTGCTGCCGAAGTGAAGAGAGCTGCCGTGGCTCCCTCCCCGGCTCTTGTTGCCTATGGAAAAAGTTATATGAAGTATGATGCAGTGAGACCTGTCAGGCATTACTGAAGGAACCCTGAAAATTCAAAGGATTTTCAAAGGAAGATGGGGAAGGGCTGGAAATACCTGCTGAAATGCTGTGCAACAGCTGACCCCACAGAAAGGAACATTTTCTGTTCCACACGGTCACTGAGAGACATTTAGCTTGGTGCCTGGGGAGGCAGTGCCTGAAAGTCTGGACTGCATGAAGACTTCTCTCTGCCCTCTCTCCAGACATCTGTGCAATGAGTGTCTACATAGAAACATGCAAGCCCGTGTATATACCATATGTGTGTGTGTGCACGTGTGTATGGTATGCACGCAAATATATATGGAATATGTATGGTATATGACATATACATGTCATATGGCACATATATGGGATGTTTTTTATCTCCCTATACATAAATATGTATACAGCCTTACATTTTATTTTTGCAACAGCTGTGATAAAAGTGTGTTTGAAAAATGAATATTTTCTGCTGTTCCTTTTTCACTGAATTCAAACACAGATGTTTGACAGTGAGGCGAAGTTTTTATTCAAAAAACTGAGCCTATTTCCCTGAGCCCAGTGAGAAAAAGTAAAACCCAAGGACGGTGTTAGCATTTAATGAACCAGACCTTTAGTAGGAATAAATTAGTGTAACTTGACTAGCATCACTGAAGCTGCACTGATTTCCCGTGCCTGAGAACCTGAGCCCAGATTTTTTGTTTCATTGGCCTGTTTTAATGTCCTTAGATGACTCTTACTTTATTATTAGCAGAAGACCCTGTGCTAAGGATTAAATCTGTATACAAAGCATTCTGCCCTCTGTGTTGGCACACACATGTGGGGCTGGGCAGTGGTGGAGCAGGGATCGGCCGTATGGCCCAGAGAGCACGGTTTTGCCAATTGACTATTTCCTATCCCTTCTTTTAGGTTCATAGGTATAGAGGTAATGAGTAAAGACAATTCTGCTCTGGAGGCACCTTTACAGATGATTATAAGGATTAATAACAGTGCCTATCATAACATATTTGTCAACATACCCTTCAAATGATAATAATTACCTCTACCGTAGATTAGTAGCTAGTCCCAGCTCTTTTGCTCTTCCTTTGTCTGCCTCCTCTTCCTGACTTGACTTGTTTTGGGGTCCCCCCCCAACATTAAATACAGCACTTGGGTTCCAAAACTGAGGCAAACGGAATAAAAGATGTGCTGTAAATTGGTGTTTATAGGTCACGTTAGCCGGGCAAGCATTTCAGGAAGTCCATCAAAGCGCTTCAAGCATGTAGAGCTACTCTCGGGAGATCAGGTGAGGCTTGAAATGCATTCTGTACTTGGCTTTCCTTGTCAGATTTGATTGTGGGAGGTTACGATGGGACTGGATGAGATTTGACTGGGATTTCCAGTCTGCAGAAGATGTTATTGGGCAGGTCGCTGTGAGCCTTCCCTGTTCTGCTGGCCTCCCGTTACAGATGGCTGGAGTGATGTGCTGTGAACTGACAGCTTGGGGACGTGCAAACGAGATGCTCTCTGGAGTGCAGCTGCTCCGCTGGGCATTGCTAAGGTAAAGTTGGAATCTGCTGAGATGCCACTGGCTCACTGCAATGCGACGAAGAGGAATTAATGCTTGGATACCAGTGCTGCAGCTCTTGAAAGGCACCCTGGCACAACACTTGCACTGCTAGCTGCTGGAGAAGCTTCATTTCTTCTTTGGCTCTTTCTTCCCTTCCTTCAAGCTCTGCAAAGCAAAGGAGAGACTTTGGTCTGCATTGTGGAAATTGCTGCATGTGCTGCCTTTTTAGGGGATAAAAAGGGAGCACGTCTCTTTTCTATGCTTTCCACAGTCTTACAGTCCTTTCCCTGTCTCCTACTGGGTAATCTTTGTCCTTTAGGATGAAGATATTCTCTACTTTGCTGTCATGTTTGGGTTAAAATACTAGTCAGTACAAATGTTACTCTATTGTCTTCTTGAGTTTTGATTTGTGTGCATGATTTTGGGGGAAAGAAAACCTTAATCTAAGAAACGTCGCTGTTGAACCTTCGGGACCCTGATAGCTGTGCCCCACTTTGCCCTGGGCTGTGTCTGAAACTACACGCTGACCTGACGTGTGCTTCAGCCAGCAATGAGTGTTGCTTCTCTCTCAGGGAATGATAAGCAAAGACATATGGATGCTGAAATTCAACTCCTAAAGCTAGAGCCTACCCTATTTGAAGCAATGGTCTGGAAACCATTGAGGACCAGTTGCATTTAGCGTTTATGTCACGCGAGTGCGGTGGAGATGGTCCAGTGTGCAAATAAGCTTTCAGGGCACCCAAGGGCCAGAGGGAATTGCCCTGCAAGCTACCAGCAGTACATGGGATAACTTGTAAGCCTCTCCTCTAGAGTCTAAGGATGAGGGGATCAAATCTGCTTTTGATACGTTTTCTTCGTGCCATTGCTATATTGTCTTCCTGATGTTAGGATTGTGTCGAGAATAAATACTGTTGATGTTTTCTTATACTAGCATGCATTTGTAGTGGCTTGAGAATCTGATTCACTGCTTACTTTCATGCTAAACAGATTAAGTTAGGTGGCTACCAAAACACAGGGTTCAAGAGGGAGGTCAGTGAAAATGTTTGTGTGTAGTCTTAATGCACAATCTGTTTTAGGCAGGTCTCTTCTAGACTTTGGCATTCACTGCGCTCTCCTTTATTTGTTTTACTTTTTGAAAGCATAATGGCTATGAAATGAAGCAGAGTACCAATATCTGACAAACAAAGAAGACGGATTTGAGGTTTCTTTTCCACTTTTTTTTTTCCTCCAGCACAAGTAATTACTTGCTTTAAAACTTTATCACTTTAGAGGCAAAAGTCTCACCAGAAGTTCAACCAGTGATGGAGTTTGAAGTGGTGTAACCGTAGCGATGTTCAAATTATTCACTGGCCTGTTGCACTGCATAGAGCTGTTAAATACCTGTAGAGCACCGAGTGTCGTAAACATCACCGGCTTTACTCAGAGAGAGGAAGCATGATGTCTAAAAACAAGTAAACCGGCCCCTTTCAGCCATGCCAGGAAACCTACAGAACAAACAAAAACCCTTGAGAACTATACAAACAACTGTTTTGCAAAGGAAAATATGTATTGAGATACAGTACAAGATACTCGTCTCGTGCACCATGTGCCCCTTTGGCTATTTGAACAGCACAACAACCCCTGTTACACCAGCCTGCTACTATTCAGCGCTGGCCTGCGAGGAGTCTCACTCTTTTCCTCCACTTGGTAATTTCACTGCATATCACCACTCCAGCCCCGTGTCACCACTCCCTGATAGCAGAGTCAGCTGGTCTCCAACTAAGCTTTGAGCTTTTACGTGAGATCTAGTTTTTGCAGCGATCCCAAGTGAAGCCTGTCGGGAAGTTTCTGTTCTCATGTTGTGGAGGGATGTGCTGAAAACCAAACAGTTATCCAGTCTGCTCTGCCTCTTCTGGCTTGATCAGCTCTGGATGTGGGGCTTTCTGTGAATGGGGTGAAAAAAACCCCAGCAATTTAGTAGATTGAGGGTCCTGTCTGGCATCTATTATTAAATATGTTATGCATTGAAAAAAAAAAAAACCAAACCCCCAAAACTCTGGAAAGCACAAAACTACAAATGTCTTTATTGAAAGAATACAATTAAGATTGCAACAAATATGCATGGAAAACGCCATAGCTGATGTTGTTCACGCAGCCTTACTTCAGCCAACACAGGTACGTGCCTTACGCTGCAGTCTTCATTCGCGTGATGAGATGTTGCACTCTTCGGTGCAAGAGGATTAATATGATTGAAGGCCTTTTATAGTGGATACTTGGAAGGAGTGCGCAAGAGTGGCATCGACCCACCCAGCTCTCTTTTAGGCAGATAGTGAAGCAGTCCTCTGGGGCTCCTTGCGTATTCATTGGAGAGAGGTGGGTGTTTCTAGGGGAGGTCATTCCCGTGCCCCCCATAAGATAAGCCTTGTGTGTTAGGAAGGCTGGATCCTCCCCTCCGGTCTTCTCATTGTTTTTCTCAGTGTAAATAAGAGATCGCTTACTGTTTTTCTGTCCTCCTTTCTAACCGCACCTTCTTTTTTTTTATGCTGTTGTGAAATAAAGCCTGTAAAGAGCACCGATGTCACGGTCAGCTAAAGAAGGCAACACCCACTGGCCTTCAAAGCCTTGTGCGTGTCTGGCCTCGGCAGGGCGCAGATGGGCGGTGCGTGACAGCCGGGTTTTGACCCGCTTCTCACAGGCCCCAGTGCAGGCAGTGCGGCACGTCTCTCCATCGCTTTATCTCCAACTGCCCCGTACGTGCCTGGCTCATTTCTCCTTGAAGATTTGTGGCGGCAGGGCAGGAGCATCGGCGCATGTTACAGGCGGTGGGGCAGAGAGCAAGTGAAGGACTGTGACTTCTCCGTGTGTTGAAACCGCTGAGGGAGGAGACCCACACATTGCAGGCAAAGCTGGCTTTGCAAAAGTTGTTAGAAAGCACTTTTATGATGAAAGCAAAGGGGTGGGAAAGTCCCATCTCTCTTGCTTCTAGAGGTTTGAAATGAAAAACTAAAGCTCTGAGTGCTGTTCCAGGACATGCGCAACACCTCCACCCAAACTCCTAATGTCTTCCAAATGAGCCCAGGTGTCAAGCAAACACCAAAAGGCCTGACCAAGGAAATGAAATGTGAATGTGGCTCTGTGTTAACCCTGGAGTGGCTGCCAGAGGACCTACCTGAGAGTGGTTTGGGGACCTGCTCCAGCTCCCTGAGGGCCCTACGGTGCCAGCACTGCCACTCCCAGTGGGATCCCAGATCCTGTGGTGCCAGCCTAGAGTTTGCAGTGCAGCTAGGTTAGCAGCTGGGACGGGAGATGGCCTTAACAAAGATGGGATGTGCTTTGGAAGGGAAGGGAAGGGGGTGCGCTGTCCCATCAAACACTTGCCTTCCCCATGCTCTCCTACGGCTGGAAGTACAGTTGCATTGTGGTCAGGGCATTAGGAGGTGGAGACCGGTACCCTAGGTTTGGCCAAGCCGTGGCTTTACCCCGTGATTTTGGGCAAGCTGGTTCACCTCTCTGCATTTTCCCCCAGCAGGGTCCGTCATACCCATTCATACAATCCCAAGCCACAGCACCCTAAGGGGCTCAAAGAGCTGCTCCCGCAGTGTTTGTATAGTGCCTGCCTCCATGAGTGTGTGCCTCACAGCTGGTGAAACTAATTGCCACCACTAGACATAACAAGCAGGCCTAACACAAGTCAGGGACGACAAGGAGGGGAACTCTGGCCTTCCTTGTTCTCTAGACATTGTTATTTTGGCTTGTCAAGCTTCCCTGTGAATGAATTTAATGGCAGCTGAGCCATTGCGTGAGCTGTGTGAGCTGTAACTTCCTTGGGACACCTGGGTCACTTTGGGTGGCAGATTTGGGCCCTTGTTTTCTGGACTAACCTCCTTCTCCGTCATTCGGCAGCTTCTGGTCTCCTTTGGAGCAGGGAGAGGTGGAACAACAGAACAGAAGTGTACAAACAGCAGAGAAATCTAGAAGCAGCTTTATCATGAAGGCCTGAATTGCATCTTACTGTTTCTTAACCAGGTCCTTGGTTTTAATGCAATTAGTGTAGTCTGAGGTAACGTGAATTCATTCAGCTTCTTTGCCTTCAGGACTAAATTGGTTTCTCAGGGAGATCTGGAAATCTCTTCCCTAACCCATTACTGTGCAACACGATACGATGTGTATAAAGAGGAGCACTGCAACTGAGCTAAGAGTACAGACCCAGCTGCACGAAAATACCTGGATGTCCAACTCCCACTAATCAAGTGTCAAAGTACATTTGTTTTCTGGGCTGAGGTGATGTAATTTGGAGAGAGGGAATAGGGCAAAGAAAGCTTTCATTCCCCCTCCCCCCGCAAAGGAATAAAAGCAGTTTCCATCAGGAAAATCAGAACAATTACTTGCATTTATTAAATCGTGCTGCCTTTTCTGGTGTTGGCTTATCTCCTCTTCCATACCTTCCACCCTACTGACCAGGGTCTCCAGCTGGCCTGCATCCCCCTGATGCATCACGGCCAGCCTGTGTGTGAGGCGAACGGCATGGTGTTGCTGTGTGGTCAGAGCTACGCAGGCTAGGCAAAGAGCATGGGTTATGGAAAGAGACTGAAATATTTAGACAAATAATCATGAGCCGCTCTGGTGAGAAAGAAGGGAGGAAACTGGTTTAAAGCAAGAGTCAAGACCGAATAATGTCTTGTTGCAGGAAAGCTGAAAGTTTATTTTGGATCAATACATCAAAACAGTATCTGTCAGTCTTTCCAAATGGAAAATTTCAATTTTTAGCTCAGAACTGAACTGTTTCACTTTCTGGATGCCAGAATATCTTTGGTGGATTTCTGTGAAAACTGAAAAATGTCAGCCAAAAGCAGATACTTTAGGATAAAACTCTGTTTTCCATTTTAAAAAGCAGCCTGAATAGGAGAACTGTGTGGTCGTTTCTTGGCATCTCAGCGTTTGTACAGCCTCACCGGAATGTGCGTTCTGTGTATGAATGAAGAAATGTTCATTTTAAAAGGTTCCTTAAACTTTCTCTTGGGGCGTGCAGGAGAAGGGGACGTGCTGACACTGATCATTCTGTAAAATGCTAACTATGAAGACGGAGAGAGAATAGTTATGCTTGTTTCACTGCTCTAGTAAAATTAAATGTTCTTTTTTGTTATTCCCATTAAGAAATAGGGGAGGTATTTTTCATGCACTTGTTACATGAGGGACATAGGTGCTGATTTGCCGTAACAGAACATTTCCCATGCAGTTTCTCTATTGACATTATTTATAGGGCTTGAGCCTTAGTTGCCATACAAGATTTCTGCCTTGAAAACCCTGATAGTTCCCTGGGGGCAAGGAACTGTTTCTGGCTCCAGAGGTAGAGCCCCAGCGGAGCACTGGCCGCTGAAGGCATTCCCAGCCCTCTCATTGCTGCTCCCCATGCACCGCAGCGGGTAGGATGGAGAGGGAGGACGTTGTGCCACTAAGCACTGTGCCTGCTCCCTGTCTGGTGGCCAAACAGCTCGTGGGGTGGTGGGCTGGAGAGTGCAAGAGGGAATGACTCTACCTTGCCTTCTGCTGCCCTCACTGCCTGCTGACTTGCAGGGGAACGGGGTGGCTCGGCGGCTCCAGATTTCCTTTTCCCACACCTTTTCTCCCAGTTCTGCACAGAGGAGTGGGAAAGTGCATCCCTTGGAACTTCCATGGGCGGAGTGGCAAGACCGTAGCACAGTCAGGCTCCAAATAAGCAGTGAAGGAAGTGGGAAAGGACAGGAACTCGGATACTGTGTCACAGTGGGTTCAGTTGAGCATCTATCTTGGGATGTTTGTTTGTTTGGGGTTTTTCACCTTTTTTTTTTTTT
>VZSC01017691.1:93917-107606 GCA_013398225.1 Steatornis caripensis
AGGCCTTAGCCTTCCGTGTTGCATCCCTGCATGTTCTGACAACAGTCCTGTATTCCTCCCAAGTAGCCAATCCTTTTTTCCACATCCTGTAAACTTCCTTCTTCCCTTTGAGTTTTTTTGCGACCTCCTTGTTCATCCACGGAGGTCTCCTGCCTCCTTTGTTCGACTTCTTCTTCATCGGGATGCACCGATCCTGAGCTTGGAGAAAGCGGTTCTTGAATATTAACCAGCTCTCTATGGCCCCCCTGCCTTCTAGAGTGCTAACCCAAGGGATTCCTCCGAGTAGGTCTTTGAAGAGGGCAAAGTTAGCTTTCTTGAAGTCCAGGGTTCTAATCTTACTTGTAGCCCTGCTTCTTCCACGCTGGATCCTGAACTCCACCATCTCATCATCTTTTCTTTAGGGGAGCTGGGTGTGATCAGGGGGGAGAAACAATCCTTTGCCCGAGATTTGCAAACTAGAGAAGCTCAGTGGACTTTCACACTTGACATGAATTATTCAGCGGGTCTCCTGGAGAGAAATACAGGGACACAGACTCTTTTCAGTGGTGCCCAGCGACAGGATAAGGGGCAACGGGCACAAACCGGAGCACAGGCAGTTCCACCTGAACATGAGGAGGAACTTCTTTACTGTGAGGGTGACAGAGCCCTGGCACAGGCTGCCCAGGGAGGCTGTGGAGTCTCCTTCTCTGGAGAGATTCAGAAGCCGCCTGGACGCGTTCCTGTGCACCCGCTTTAGTGGGGGGGTTGGACTGGATGATCTCCAGAGGGCCCTTCTGACACCTGCCATTCCGTGATTCTGTGACATCCTGAGGAAAGCAAGCTGGGAGATACAGCCCTGGTTTGCAGGGGAAGGAGAATACTGACCGGGCTTTCGAACAAGTGGTTGTTTGGATTCAGTGCTTGCTGAAGGAGATAAACACACCCATCCCAGGGCTAAGGCACGTCCGAAGGAACAGTGACACATTTAAAAAAAACCACGTATTTTTTACCTTGCATCTTCTTCTAAACCCTGTCTCTGTTATTGTCATTGTAGCTAGGACAGGGTGCTCATGTTTGACAGGACAGTTTCTTCATCGACTTTATTCTTCCTCTTGTACGCAGTTGCGATACTCATGTTGCTATCTATGCTTTTCTGAACAGCTCTGACATTTGCTTTTTTTATAACCTATCAAAATGAAATAAACGCTAGGAACCAATGGTTGTTGCTTGAGTAAGAAGAGTGTCAGGTAATAGAAGAAGAAATATCAGAAGAGAAAATGCGTTTCAGTCTCAGGGTTACATGCTTCTATAACTAACAGCAAATATAAAAATAAAGTGGTGAAAAACATTTCCATGGTGGTGAATTCCCTATTAGAAGCACGTGAGCACTTCCAAAACAGTCACCTAATTTCTGCACTCTGTATCTCATCCACAAGAAATAGCTTGAAGCTAAACTGGTGGGTGGTGTAGATTTCTAAATCAGGGAAAGCTGTTTTTTTTTCTCTTAACAAAACTGAAGCTAATTCCAAGATGGCTATTCTAAAATAAGGATGGAATTTAAACAGGAAGAGTTAAGATCCTTATTTATGCTCTTTTAATTAGCGTGCTTACCTTGACATGATTCTGGTCCAAACTGCATCATGTAGCTGTTGGTATTGTGGGGAAGTTACTCTGGGCTGATGCCCAGCATGGAGTCGATCAGATCCTGGTCTCGGGATGGGAGGTTAGCACCTAGATTTCTAGAGTGCACACACGCAGCAATTTTTTTCTTCCGTATTTTAAACCCAAATGCAATAAAGAAGACAGCTGTTAGGGTCCCTGCAACGGACCCTCAGCAACCGGAAGTCCTACAACCCCCGTCATTAGGAGCCTTTGGCTGTGTCTGGGGCAAACTAGGGTTATGGTGACTTTGGGGTTGCAGGAAACCTGCCTCTTAAACCTTCTGACCATTTCAGGGCTTGAAATGCTGAGAACCTGGGAAGTTCCCCCCGAAAAGTGAGCACAGGGTTGTTTCTGGTCGCTCTTTTCCTCCTGCACCTCAGCTGGTGTTTTGGGGGGCCGTGCAGCAAATGCAGCAGCGGTGGCAGGTGTAGCCTGTGCTTGAGGAGGTCCTTGACGGGGGCTTGTTGACACGCTTGCAGCTCGTTTCTGCCTTTGTTACAACCTTGAGCTATTTGTAGCCTTGAGGTATTTAGGAGAAGAGCTCTTCCTGATTTAAGTGGTTTGGCCAAAAGAAGCTGCAGGAGGGAAGGTTCTTATGTGGAGATATTTCTCTTAAGCGTGGCTCCAGGGTAAAAGTGTGGCAGCAACTCAAGGAATTTTGCTTTACAGTGTGTAACAGTATGCACAATTTTAGGCACCCTGACTTGGCTTGGCATACCTGCCCTTTTACAGTGCATCTTAATCCCAGCATTCTGGTTTTCACAAAAATCCCCCAATCCCTCTCTTCTCTTGAAACAAGTCCAGGTGTCTTTTGAGCTCGTGTACAGCCTTTGTTTCAGCTACCTCTCCTGGTAACTTGTTCCACATGTTTGTTACCCTTCGGCTGAAGCAGTCCCACCTGACAACTTCCCTGTTTACTCGCAGTTGTTTTATTTGAAATGTTTGCAGCCTGTTTTGACATCCCTTCCCTTCCTTCCCCCTGCTTCTCCAGCCTAGCTTGATCGCCCCCTTTCATGATTTTGAAAATCTTCTAGTAGGTCACATCAAAGTATTCTCTTTTCCAAAGAGAATAAACGTAACATGCCCTCACATCACCCACCTAATAATTTAGGGCCCAGTAAGGGCCAAGATCTGGATTCACTTTTTGTTGCCCTGCTCTTGCACCTTCTGAGGCAATAATATTCTCTCTGTGATATAGTGACTAATACAGAGCATCTGTTAAGCCTCTGTCTCCAGAACAAGCCATTGATTTCTGCTTGTTACTGTTGTATCTCTACTAACACAAGTTTGTGTCCCATTTCTCTTTTTTTTTCCTTTTCTCTGATGTTCTGCCATATATTGGTGACTTTAATTATGTTTTTTCCACTACAACCCTTAAAATCCTTTACCTCTACAAAGTGTCATGTCGTTATGGTACTTAGTATATACAGCTTTGCCTGATTCCTTTCTCAGGGATTAATTTATTTTATGCTTTTTGTGTTGAGCCACATTTGCTGAGTGAACCAAATTCTTCTGCATTGACTGTGCTCAGCCTAGATTTATTTCCTAACATGAGAGCTAGAATACCGTGTGAAGATACTCTTTTCACTGTTTCTGTATTGACATCAGTGTACGAGTACAAGCTCAGTACTGTGAACCAAAAGCAACTCTAAAGGCCATTGTTCATCGCTGTGATAATGTAAAAGCCCTAATGAAAGGTAGCGTAGGTCATGAGGATGTTTTTGTCTGGAAGATGCTGACACAGAAACAGTTTTTGGGGCAAGTGGATGGGCTAACCTTTGTAAATCAGACCCCTCCACTCTACTCTTTTCCCAATATAAGCTCCCACCCAATATCTGATTTTATCTCTTGCTCCACAGCCACTGTTCCGTCCTTTTACTTTGCAATCCATAACTTTCTGTTTGTCTCCATTAGTCATCTCTGATGCTGGACCTTGTCAAAACTTTGTTTGAAAAATCTAACCTCGGTGTGCTATAAAGCATCTGTCATGTTTTTCTTATCTGCCATGGCAGCATTATCTTCAAAGATATGCAGCAGGTTAGTTAAGCATGACCTCCTGTGTCTAAATGTATGCTGGCTGTCCTTAATCAAGCTATCTTTCCAGGTGTTCTCATGTCACATCCCTTAAAGGCTTCCTGTGCCAGATGTTAGTCCTACTGCTCTGTAATTTCCTGGTTTGGCTCTTGACCTCTTTCGGGGATAGGGGAAAGAAGCTGGAGCACAACTTCTAGCTTTAAAGATTTTCTGCCAGACTCAGGATGCTTTAGTATAGTATCTTCCTTACTCCCTTTTTTATCACCATACTTGCTCAGTCTCATTAATGGGGGCCGACAGTTCGTGGGCACTTAAACCATATTCACCTTTCAAACCAGTTGGTATCTCAGAAGCATGACAAGCTTTTATAACTGAGAGGATACATTGGCACTTTGCCAGAAAACCAAAGGCCAAAACTGATGTACTCAAAATGGAGCAATGTTGTAGCTGCCCTTATTTATTAAAGGAGGAAAAGCTTGAAGAAATGGCTCAGTCCTTCTGCACCAAGGTGCAGTGCCTTGGGTTTTCTCCAAGGAGATGTGTTGCTGGATGGCTCATTTCTTTGAATTGCAGTAGTTATGATGGTAGGAACAGTGTTGGTACCTTTTTTTTGGCCTTGGAGTAACAAACTGCAGTGCAGAGACTGTATTTCTTCTTGATGAGGAAGGTAAATTGTCCAGTATGTAATGAGTCTTCCCTCTTCTGTATGCCAGATTGGAGATTTTTTTTTTCCTGTTCCAGAAAGCCATGCCATTCCTTACTCCTCTCTTCTTATATGCTAATGATCTATAGTCTGTGAAAGGTATTTTTTTCACACTGGTTGAGTTTTAGACTGGTGGCCTGTATGGAGGAACTGAACCAAACATCAGCTGCTTGGGTCTCCATTCCCCTTTTTCACTGAGTCAAAGATTCACATTTCTCAGGTTATTGCTGTGGGTGAGACGTCAGCGCCAAGAAACATAGTGTGAATAGATGTGGAGGGGCCTTGTTCTTCCTTGTGGAACTACAGAAACAGAGAATAGAAATGAAAGGATATTACTACATCTCATATAGTAATAGAAAATATTGAAAATATATATTATAAAACACCTAACTGAAGACAAATGCCATTCTTCACTCCACTGATTCCCAAATTCATGGCTCTTTTGGAATATTAGATTAAAATGGTCCCATTTTCTCTCCGTTAGAAGTGAAAGCATACTCTTATGTTTCTGTGCTAAACGCTGTACTCTTAAAGAGGCCATATTAATATTTAACTAAACTGCTTTCCTTGTTTTTTAAATACCTGAAGCAAAAGCGTTGCATGCCTTTACAGGTCGAAATAACTGAAATTACCTTTATGGACTGTCCTCATTTGCTTTTTAATTAATCTCCATACCCTTAATGTTGTGATAATTAAGGGTTGTTTTTAAGATCTCAGATCAGCAGCGCACATACTGCCATCAAGTATAAGAGGTCTTCTCTGGATAAGGGGATGTGTGAATCAAGGCAAAACAGCAGACTCTTTCTTTTTGGTCTGTGGGTCAGTATGATAAATGGCTTTTAAGCTTTGTCCATGCACGAGCAAAAGCACACAGATAATTTTATGCATACAGGTGACAGGAGTTTTGCTGTTGATTTCACTGCATGAGTGGGGGCTGTTCATAGCAGTCAAAGAAAAGCAGGTACATAAGGGTTTGAGCCACTGGTGCTGTAGGATGAACTTGGCCTTGAATGAACCAAGTCTTGCTCTCTTCCCCTCAGTTCCCATTCACTGCTGTTTCGGTTAGAAAGCTGGTGATATTTCTAAGAGTTTGGGAGGACTGTGCCTCCAGGTCAGGCTCTTCAAAGCCCAAAGGGTGGCTGAAATGCCTAGGAGGTTCCCAAATAACGATTAACATTTTGGTTTCTCTCTGGGAAATAACTGCTGCAGCGTTTTATGTGTTTCTTTTATAAAGCCTTTACAAACTTTTTTTTCCCTTGAATTTTGCATTTCTTGCTTTCATATACTGATCTCCTTTAGACTTATGCAAAAAAAAAAAAAAAAAGGAACAGAAGCATGAATATGCAACTGAGAAAACTCTTTCAACAAATATTATTACCACAAACCTGCATACCAGTCTGGTTTGTTACTATAGCAGCAGCGCTAGTGTGGTATGTTCTCAGGCTGTGAGACTGTAAATCAAGTGCAAACCCTTTAGTTGTGTCTGGTAGGATCTCGTCCCATTCTGTAATCTTCCCCTACCTGCGCTTACTGTGTAGTTCTGGTTTGGAGAGCGGAACATCTGAAGCATCATTTGTAGCGGAAATCACTTTTCTCTCCAGCTGCAAGCTAGAAATGCCGAAGTTTATGTCTCCATCAGCTGAGGAGACATTTTCTCTTGCAAGTCAGCTTCATTCCGGTTGTTTAATAGGTATTAGTAAGTGTGGAGGCCTGAAAACATCCAGCTAATTTTTTAAAAAAATTAACAGAATATAAAATTATATCAGAATTTGTTTGAAAACAATTCAGAAGAATTTGGATTGCCTCATCATTGTTAGGCAAATAACTGTATGAATGGGCTGCTTAGTTTTGTTAGAGGAACAAACGTGGAGTGAAATGACTGGCAAGATACAAATAATTGGTTTGGCCAGTGGCCTGATTTGGCTGGTTGGTCAGTTTGTCTGTCTTTGTTTCTTTCTCCAACAAAAATAAATGAGCTTCCCAATTCATCTTTCATTTTCAGTAGAGCAAGTCTAGCCAGTCAGTTTTCTTCCTTGATTGATCAAAAGAGCCAGAAACAGAAATGCAACCAAACCATGTGCAGTATTTGAAGGAAGGCTGTCAAATTATTTTTATTAAATTGATTAATTGCAGGAAATTCCAGTTTCTGACTGATATACTCTACTATAGATGCTCTTCAGAGAAAGGGATTGTTCTTTCAAGAAACCTACCACGTGTTTGGTTTCTTTGGGCCTTTTTCTACAGTGTTGATCTTTACATCTGGAGTCTTTTTGTTTTGTCTTTCTTTTTAAAGCAGGGGAAAATCTAGGTGAGTAGGAACTTTTGTTAAGTCTCGGATTTCATTGGCTCACAGCTACTTTAATGTGATAAAATGCCAGTGGAGTGAACGCAGTCTGTGCAGTCTTTTGCCGATGGGCGTGCCATCTATGTTGGCAAGACTTGCGCATCTAACTTCCACTGGAAAAATGGAAGGCTAAGCATGGCTAGAGGTGAGAAACCATGAACTTGGTATGGACAAGAACATGCCACTCAGAAAATATATAGAATGAGCTGCGGAATAACGTAGAAAAACCTCTTTTCCCAGAATAGAGAAAAACCTCCTTTCCCAGTCCCCCGCTATCTTCATTTGCTTTGATCTTGTAACTGGTTTGATCTGGTAACTGTGGAGGAGTCAATACACGTAAATGTATTTTTTCTGGCTGACTGTATTTTATTAAAGCCACTGGTCAAAATAGTTGCTGGTGGACAGTTGGGTTTTGCACACAGAGCCATGTAGTCTTTGCACTAAGTACAAGATTGTACTAGGTGGCTTGGTGATTTAACTGCATCCTGCTCTTGCTCACTCTCTCTCTTGCTCTCCCCATCCTCATCCCTTCTGTTTTCAAAGCACTGCAAATGAACTCTGCTTTTAATGAGATTCCTTCGTTGCACGTTCCCTTGCGCACATCTGTAGTGGACAGTGTTAATCTGAGATGGGCTTGGAGCAGATAGCAACCGGACAGTGAGAGCTCAATCTTTAATGAATGCGAGATCACTCTTTCTGCAGAAATGGTTCACCTGGTTCCCATGCATCCAAACAGCTGAAATTTCAGTATGATTTCATACATTATTTCCCCTGGGCATCTTACAGATGTCTTATTTTCCTCTTTGCATTGGCTTTAGTCCCCGTACCTGTTTACTTCCACTGCATTGTATTGTTGTTTCACCTACGTACTCTTAATGTACTGCCTGGGTTTTGTTTTCAAGCTGATCTCCTTTGTATCTTGTGCTTTACTATGGCTTCAAATGGACACACCCAAATGCATCCTTTTTTCTGCATGCTTTCCTTTTTCCGGTAAATGCTTTATTTAAACATACCATGAATTTAGTCTTTTTAGCCATGTGGTTGTTCTTGTCACTTGTGCTGAAAGTCATCTATTACATATGATTTTCTGAGGAGACTGAAAGTTTGTACTTTGTGCTATGTTTGTTATCGTTACTGCCTTTGAGTACGGTTCAAGATTTGTGTGGTGGGATGTACATCTATGCATGTGAGATACTTGTGTCACACGTGTTTATGATTACCTTGGAGTACATTCCTAGGTTTCTGCACCGGTGGAATAGATTGCATATAGTTTGCAGTTTTGACCTTCTCACCTGCACTCTGCTCACTGTAATCGTACTCTGCAGGAATTGCTTTGAACACCTCAATTCAATAAGGCTGTTTTTATACAACACACTATTTTCTAATAAAAATAACCTGCTGTAAAAATACTTTTCTTTCTTCCCCTGTGCCATCTCTTGCAGCCTCCACTGAGTCACAGCAAGGAATGAATATTATGCTGATCTAAAACTTAAGCACTACAGGCTTAGGACTGTATGTATTAAGAACAGATTATCTCATGAATCAGCTAGGCTAGAACAGAAGATGTTTCACCAAGGTCCTTGAAAGCATTCTTTTGCAACTGGCAGGAATAATGCAGTGTTATCACACCTTAGTAGTAAAAGAATTATGTGGTTCAAGACGGAGGATAGAAATGATTTATCCTACTAGGGAAAAGGAAACTAAGGCAAAGGCCAGGCGAAGCCAGGACATGAGCCAGGTTGTCTCTCTGCCTTTCTCTTCCATTTGCTCCCTTCTTTGCCACAAGGAGAATGGCAGAATTGCTGTTCAGGGCCCTACTCAAACTATCTTGCTTCTGTGAGCATCCCCATGCGAGGCACCTACGGCTTGTATTTTCTAGAACTTTATGTTATTCCTCCTAATTATCTGTTCGGGATCCAATCCAAGAAGTTTGAGTACAATTTAATTGCATCTAGTAAAAGATAACTTGTGCAATGCTTGTTTCAGAAAACTTCTTCTATTTTTAATCTGAATATGAAAACATTTTGTTACAAGCTCATGTTGGAATGGCATGTGTAGATATTGTCACCCAGACATTAGCAGGAAAACAGTGCATTGTGTCGTCTGTCTATATACACGCTCCACTTTGAACACTCGCCAGTTTTCTATACTTGAGCTAACTACTACGTTTAGCTCAATTAAAGTCATACAATATATGATATTTTAAAATGGTTATCACTGGCATGCACAGCAGATGTTTTGGGAACATGTTTTCAAGCAGAGACAGCAGCTGATGGTGGCTGTTTTGGTGCAATAAAATAGTAAGCGCTGGTGAGGAGGTCTCTCATCCCACCACCTCCTCTTCCTCCTCCTTCCGTATTTAGTTTGACGGTGCAGAAACTCAACAGTAAAGTCACAGGTTAAATCACCTGTGTGTCAAGAGACGGTCTTCTAGTTTTCTTTTATGTGCCCAAAAGGGTAAGACAATTTGTTTCCAAAATGCAGAGGGAGGAGTTAGAGCGTGGCTTTGCTTGCTGTAGTACTGGAGAACCATGGGACGTGCCCTGAGCAAACCCAGCAAGGAAGGAGACAAAGCTAAGAAGGCACCATGTGTTTGTTTACGCCCAGTCTAGGCAAATTGAGATCCTCCTAACTTGTGGGCCAGCTCCGCTCTAAGATCTGAAATGCGTTTTGACTAAGAGTAAGTCTGATTACCCTGACTTTGTAATTAAGTCAGACTTAGTCAGTCTGCCTCTGCCTAAGAGCAACTGCATCAAAAACGCAGCAACCAGTCTGTGTGCAGGGCTGGTTCCAGGGGACCGATGTGGCTCTGCCGGTTCACGTTTGTTCCAAAAACAGCACTGGGTAACTTTGTACTGGCAGGCTTTAGGCAGGATTGAGTGTCGTTCGTCCTCCCACAGCTGGCATGAGGCCAGCATAAACTCTGTATCATGTGTTCTAGCTAATTCATCTTAAATGTGATTATGTGCCCTGGGCTGATCCAGATCAAATGTGTACTGAGAGCAAAGAGCCAGGATTAATGATCGTGGAGGCGTGACCTGAATTCAGCCATGGAAGAGAAAACTGTGATACAGTCTGGTTGCTCTGACGGAGCAGCTCGTCACTTCCTTCCTCGGGGAGCAGGACCAGGAGCGGGAAAGGACCAAATCACTCTCAGGAAAGGTTTTTCATGGTGGTGGCGATGTCAGTTTGTTCCTCTCCGAAGGTGCCTCTGTTTATTCTCCTCCTTCGAACTATGGAACTGCACACATGGATTGACATGGGAGTTAGGAGATCCCTCTGTAAAATACCAGCGTCTGTTTTGCTGTAGTCTCTCCAGATTTGATGATGAAGTTGGACCTTTCCGTTACTGGGATAGACCCGAGGCTCTGTTAAATTCTTAATTTAAGAGCCTCTTGTTGAACAAAGCCGCTACAAGTTTCTCTCTTTCTTTCCTTGACTTGAGGTCACGGCTGCTGGATGTGCTCCCCGCACATCTCCGCACTGGAACACAGAGGTTTCTTCTGACCCTCCCACGCACCAACCTGTGATTCCTGTCCAACAGTCGCAGCAGCGCTGCTCTCCGCTGCCCAGCTGTGTGGTTCATGTCTGTCATGGGCACTAGTGATGGATAAGTCTTTGGGCAGGAGACCTGTCACAACACAGCTTTTCCTAACAGGTCGCTGGCAGGAGGGCAGGAGGAGGAGGATTTGTAGGTCTGATCCCTGTAACCCAGGGGACCTTCTGACTGCAGAGCCATTGCAAGGCTCGGAAGTTAATGTCAAGCATTCCCTGGGGGAAAGGAAAAGCGCTGGTGTTTTTGCTAGCATTGCATGGACTACAGCAATAAAGAGTGTACAGTGATGATCTCCTGTCACCTTACAGTCCAAATACAACTTCCTAAATGTCAGCATTGTAAACTGAAGCTCAGATGGTGGCTGAAGAGAGGCCAAGGTTGCTTGAGCTCAGCGTGGAAAGCAGGCGGTAGTTTCGCAGTGAGGCCTGCGCAAAGGTACCTATTTTGGAAACATGGGGCTGTGCTTCACCATCTAGCTTTTCCACCAGCCTGACCCTCATGCCCATGGCCCTTGATCACCTTTGGTGGCTCCTGCTCTCGTGTCCCAAACCATCTGCAGCAGAAGCTTTGGCCAGGCTCCTCTCTTTCAACTCGAACTTACCCATGTCCCTAAAACCTGCACCTATTCTTCCACGGCAGTGCTTCTTTCATTTCCCTCTCTATAGCCACATTGCCATCCACTTTGAATGGCTCCCTCTGTTTCACCCCTTCGTGCTCAAGCCCCCTTGTCCCTGCGCTGGTTTACTCCTGTGTGCACGCTTCTCTTCTACACTGTCCTCTGACTCGTTAGCTCCACTGGTGCTGCTAACCTTGCCTGCAGATTTTTCTTTTTTTTTCACCAAGCATACTTCAGACGTGAGATCTGCAGTTGATCTGTAAGTAAAGTCTTTTCCTGGCCCTGAAGACACTCCCTAACCCTGTTTTCTACATAGAATTACGCAGCTGAATGAGAGGAGTCAGCACTTGGTAATAATATTTCAGATATACAAATCGGAAGCATTTGCTTACATCTTTCTTACCATACCTTTGCATATTACTTTGGCAGACAGTGGTGAAATACTTAAATCACAAGCTCCCCCCAGGCAGAGCGCAGGTCCTATCTGCTTTTTACCTGGCACCAGCACTGTTATCACATGAGCTTCTCATGATGGTAATTGGACCTGAAAATGAAGGGGTTTTTTTTCCCCGTATAAAGTTTGTGAGGGTTTGATGAAGTATTTTCCCTAACACCTTACTATATTGCTTCTGAAACACTGCCAGAGCACTTTGTGAGTTTTATAGTTAATAGATGCTTCGGGCTTCCACTCTTCTCGTTAGCCTGGTCAAACTAATGACTCCCCTGTGGTAAAGGGACACAGCCCATCCCGGACAGGCACCTAATGTGGGGTTGTGCGGGATGCACGACGTGACCCCGAAGCGAGCGCATGAGCAACACATGGAAATAGCTCCCCAAGTTCACTGCAGCAGTGTTTAACACCCGTACTCTACGGGATTTAGTGCACTGACATTTTTCAATACAAAACAGAAGTTTGGTAGAAAGTATTCCTTAAGCAGAAACTCAGTTTTCTTCATAGCTGTTTTCCAGAGGAAAAATTTCTAATAGTTCTCATAATAGCAATAGCTGAACCCTGAGCTGCTGCTGTATTTTAAACCTCCAGGATCTTCGGAGCCATCTGGAAGGCTGTACATAGGTGCACAGTGTTGAAGGCTCTACATCTCTTACTGTACACAGTGGGGATGCAAATCTATCTTCAGAGAAAATAAAGAGGATCAGAGCATCCCTGTATTTAGCAACAAAATCGAAGGGGATTTGGACATTCGTTCCATTGTCATATTTCAAGCCCGTTTTTAACATGACCTGGGAAACACCATCTCGCAGCGTTGGAGGCTGCTGGCACAAGCCACCTCTCATTCATACCTCAGATGCCAAAGGATGAGAGATGGGTTTGTTTTTGCAAAATTATATTAAAAAAACCACTGAAAATATCTGTGTCTGCAGCTGCCGGTGGGCAAATTTAAAGCTGTGGATTGCTCTTCGGTATTAATCATGTTAATTTATGGCTAGATGTGACTCATTTGATTACTTATGAAAATCAAAGCCGAGTGATTTTTTTTTACCGTATGTAGGAAGAGGGCAAGCGTGTGTGCGTATGTGCGTGTGTGTGCGTGCATTATCAAAAGAGGGAGTTACCTCACCAGTCACACTCCTCTGCTGCCTTTCATCCTTGCAACCCATGAAACAAGAATTCATGCAAAATCACTTTTCAGTGCTTTTAAATTTTTATTTTATTTTATTTTTTAATTAAGGACTGCCTGTCCTAGCAGTTTGCTTCATGTTTTCCGGGGGATTTCGTGACTCAAGATGTCTGACAGAACTACAGGAGGTTTCACACTGAGGTTTTGATGGTTTCCCATGTTCTGTTCTTTATTTTTGGAAATTATCACAAGAATAGCTTGAACCAGTTTGACCTGTTTGTACATCTCATAGCACAATGGGGCTCTAATTGAGGCATCTCACATTACTGAGCTGATGCCATTATTATTTAGAAGCGAGTAGGTACCTATTAGGAATATTTATTCCTTGTCTTCTATCAAGAAAGCAATTTTCTAGAGAGAGTCGTGTTTTTGTCTTATTTAGGGTATTGATTACCTACTACTTTGAAATGAAAGGAGATTTATATGCTGTGCTGCTCGATAATCTGTGAAGAACTGTTATGGTAAGATTGAGTCCCTAGGCTTGGAGCCAAGAAGAGAGAGGATGTCTTGCAGCTCGGCTCTACCTTTCTCACATGATTCATCAGATGCTATTTAAGTCTCTTTGTACCTCTGTTCAGTTCTCGATTTCACAAGAAAGTTTTAATCGTTGTAATTGTCGTGATGCTGAGCTCACTGGCTCATGGGGCCTGTAGTAACGCTTGCCATGATACAGAGACAACGTGCAGACAGCTCTTCCGCTCTTCTGTCGGCCCCAGATATTCAGAACTCATGCCCAAGTCACTTGTGATTTAACTTCTTTATTATTATTATTATTTGTGAGGTTTTTAATCTCGAAACATTTTGAAGTGTTTCAAGTCTTTCTTATTAGTCTATAGTGAGATTAGCTAGAAAAATTCTTATTTTTAAATCAAAACAGGGGCTCGTGCAATCAGGTGATGCAAAGACCTGAGGCTTTCGGCAGAGCAGCAGGTATCGTAGCTAAAATGGCGAGGGTTGATGTACACTAGTATGCAGTTTTGCAGATGTTGCTCTTCCCAGGAAAACAAACGTGGAGCTGCAGGAGGAGCAGTGCGTGTTCCACAGCGGCAGTAGTAGTTTCCTAAAGAGGAAACTCAAGAGGAAAAAAGGCTTTTGGTAAATTGAGACATTGGGGGAATCTGTAGGCAGCAAAAAAAAAAAAAAAAAAAAAAAAGG
>VZSC01017691.1:107745-123911 GCA_013398225.1 Steatornis caripensis
AAAAAAAAAAAAAAAAAAAAAAAGAGCAGTTTGAAAAAAAAGGCAGAGGAGCAGCGAATCTTCTTGCTTTCAAATAGATGCAGAGTTAAGGACTTGAGAGGATGCTGAAGAATTTAAAATTCCCATCAGTGTGTCAGTAGGTGTGTTTGCACTGCTTATATTGAGTGAATCTGAAGGAAGCACTGAGTAACATATTCCTGGTAGTAGTATTTGCGGGGATGGAGGTAAGGGAGCACTGTCTCCCAAGCTGTTCTTGAAGTAGTAACACCATACTTGGTGTTGGCATGAGCACCTCGAAGTGCAAGCTGTGCATTCTCCACACCCTCAGCAATACCTACTCAGTGCTGCTTACAGATTGCCTGTACTGAAAAGACTACTTCCCCAGCTGGTGGCATGCACAGTGGAGATCTGGTCCCTACTTATTTTTGGTTGTTTGTTTATTGTACCCCTTGACTTTGACTCAGTGGAAGATGGGAGCGGAGCTTGTGAGAACCACATAATTGACGGATCGGTCTGAAAGCAGAGCATGATGAATATAATGGGGCTGCAAGGGGGGCACAAGAAAAACACAGAGGGGTGGATTTTCTGCTTCTGTATGTTTTCACAGCCCCACTGACTTCAGCCGATCACTGGCACCTGGCCGGGGCGTTGGCATGAGCTTTTTGGCCACCGCGGAACGAGGGCAAGGCCCCATCCAACAGACTCCCCGCTGCTCGCACGCAGCCTGTCCGGCGGCACGCTCCTGCTTCTCAGGGCAAAAAGCTGAAAACGTCAAAAGCCGAAAGCTTCCACAAGCGACCATTTCTCCAGGCTGCTCCGAAGTTCACGTTTCCCCCGTGCACAGCGAGACGCCCTGCCCAAATTGCCAGTGCTGGCGCATAAGGAGAGGGCTGCCGCTGCCGGAGCAACCTGCTGAGCATCTGCCCCGCAGCCAGCACCTGCAGACTGGAAGCTGCCGTGCACTAAAAAACCCCGTTTGGATTATAAAGCCCGTAGGGAGGCAGAGCTCTGGCAGGAGAGCATCCCGGTTTGTGGCGGCATCTTTTCCTGTTTCCCCTCTGAAAATTAGTTTTAGGACATTTGCATGGTTGCTTTTTTTTCCCCTCTCTTTGCCCAAGTAAGTGTTGCGGTGAGGCAGTGATGGGGCGAGAAGTGATGCAGGGTGGTTGGTGACCCTGACCTCGGTGCTTGCCAGGGGTTCACTGCCACTGACAACGGTTTGGACGTCACAACTTGCACTCGGCATCCGGTGCATGTTGCGTTTTCACCCGGGAAATCACCTGTGGGGGATCATTCGGTCTGCACAAACCCAGTCGGGGTTCTGGGAGTGACATGTATTTTAAATGAGATAAACGAGGATGTCATTTGAGTTCAGCCTTTTCCAGAGTTGTCAGAGATGAATAATTTATTTCAAATTTCTGACATAGTCCTCAGTCTCAGATTCTGGCTGCATCTATTAATCCCCCTGGCTGTACTAAAATCTGGAAAATAGGAATCCTAAAGTTTCAAAAGGCAGAACATGAATAAAGATCTCCTCAAGACAATTTTCTAAACATCCTTTTTTTTTTTAATTGAGAATTTAAAATGACTCCCATTCCCGCTTGAAATGTAAGTCAGTTTTTGGATTGCCTGAGGCGGACAATGCTGCATCGCCTGTATGTTTTGAAATTTCCAATCATTCGCTATGTGTATGCATGATTATATTAATTGGATTATATTCTGAGTGTATAGATACTGCACCATATTTATGGAAAGCTAATCAAATAAACGCTAATCCTCAGAATCTGCCAATACAGAAAAAAATGCTATATTATACACAACTGATAAGACAGATTTAAATGGCTTGCCCCCAAAGTGGCGGTAGAGTTGGGACTTCAACTGTTATTATCGTTCTTCAAAACCTCTTTCCAGTTGAGATTTATCTTTCTCCTCCATGCCTCTTATTATGATCTGAACCTCCCATTTGTTTTAATTTAATTTCTTTTCCTGTATTTACACATCTCCTTTTGAAAGAGCTGTCACAATCTGTTGAGCGAAAACTCAGTTTTGCGTAATAATGCTTAGATGCGACTGTTCTCACAAGTTTTGTAATGGGTTTCTCCAAACTTCTGGGTGATTCTTGGCTGGGCCGATCAGATCTCAAATTTGCTTTGCCACTCAGGGCACCTATACAGCAAGTTTTTAAAAATATTTTGCAACCTGGAAGTGGCCCCTGGCCTGCAACGAACTGTCGCCATATGTGCACCCAACAGAGCTACAATTTCCGCAATTTGTGTCCCACCAACTTTTTCTGATTCATAACAAGCAGTTGCTGCTTAGTTGGGCATGTCTTTGGAGGGATGGGATGGCGACGGCTGGAAGAGAAGCTGCCTGTGGCTTTCACTTTGCAAACATACAATTTTCTTTTTGGATTCCGTCAAATATGTACGGAAATGCGCTGCTGCCACGTCTTGTGTGGTGGGAGAGAGTTCAACCTGCAGATCGCGCCGGCGGCAGTGCTTTGAGGGAGGCTCTCTAAATGCGTGTGGGTGTGTGCCAGCAGCCCCTTGGCCTGACTGTCACCTGCACTCCCACAGGAGCAAAACGGCGTCTTTCCAGGCACTGCATACGGCCTAAGCGCTGCGAGCCTGGCTTTATGCCAGCAGAGCTTTGCTGGTTTGATGGTAAGGGTTTGGACCGCGTCTCATCAGATAAGGTCTTTTTGTTCTGCATGTGGTGATGCAAAGAGCTGCTGGAAGAGGGCTGCAGCGTGTCATTCGCTCATCGACGGAGCAGCGCTGCGCCCGCTTCTGCGAGTTGTGCCCTCCTCCTGCAGAGCTCACCTGACTGAAGGTACGAAATGGCCAAATGATTTTTTTTAGGACAGCTTATATGTTGTCTCTACCAGTGGGGCAACAGGCACTAGGGATTCAGGAGCACCAAGAAACTCTTTCTGCCACTGGCTTCCCTTTTGCTGTGTTTAATTTCCTTTCTAGAACTGTCGTAGCCTTCAAATGGGTATGAGCCTCACAGGATTAAGCCTCAGAGAGATACTGGAGATGTTTGATTACCTTAGGTTTGAGCAGCACATGAAACAGGTCAAACAATACATAAAAATACTTTTTTTTTCTCCAGATTTTACAGCTCTATCGTTTCCTAAAATGCCCCATGTAATCACTGGGGAAGTTCGGAGAGGAAAGCAGCTCCCATGCAGCGGAAGTACTTCCTCTGCTGCAGTTACGGCGGCTTGTGTGAATTCATAATTTCTCAAGCCTTGACCCACACTAGTCACGAAAAGAAACTGCCTGAGGACAAAAAAGCTTTTCTTTTTTTTTAAAAAATACAATCGAATGGTGTTTTTGCTTAAAGGACGTTTGCCCTTTTTGCATCCAGCGCATTCATTATATATTTCTGTAGACCAATTCTGTCCTTTCAGTCAGGATGACCTTTATTTCATTTCTAAATGCAACAGCAAAACAAGGAGAAAAAAGAAGTAATGTGAATTCTTCTTCAGACCTCCTTCGCTGGCTTGCTCTCTACACACGAATGCAAAATGGCAGCTGCCACTGCATCGCGGTTGAGAGTTCCCATTTGAAAAATGCAGTGCTTACAAAAGAAGCCCTAACAGCCATAAGCTACAAAACCCAACAGCTGATAAATGGAAAAGGACAAAATCAGGTCATGGAGGCAGAGCGTATCTTTTGCCCTTGTATCTATCGCATGTTTCATCTGTGGATCTAGAGTCACCGTACAGCCGTCATCCTACTGGCTGAGTGAAATCATAGAATAGTTTGGGTTGGACCCAAAAAGGTGACCCTTTAGAGGTCATCTAGTCCAACCTCCCTGCAACGAGCAGGGGCATAGAAATGGAAAGGGGCAGAGAGGATCGTGGATCCCAGGGAGATGGGGGAGCTGTGTGTTTGTATACAGCACCATTTTTGAGAAGGGAGGTAAAGAATTTCAGGCTTGGCTGAAGCTGCAAGTGGCATTTCTTTAGGCACAGGTAATTAACTGAACTGGAATTAATGCTCCTGTGTGCTACAAAAAGTGCCCTAGGATTTTAATCAAGGCTATTCGTCAGCATATTGGTAAAGCGATGCTGAGTTCTCCAGCCCCCCTTATGCGGCAGTCTCGGTTGATTACGAATTCACCGAGAGCCTTCATTTTTCTTCAACTGCACCTCCAAAAGGACCACGCAGTAGAAACGTTCTGCCAGTTCCCAGCGCCCTTGAGGAGCGCCCCTGCAAACAGGCGTCTCTGCGTGGAGGCAGATGCGGAGGGGCTCCTTCCAGCGTGGGGCACAGGAGCTGCCCGGGCTGCCTCAGCCCTGCCTGCCCCGGCCGCCCTGGACGAGGAGCCCCAGGCGAGCAGCGGGGGCAGGTGGGGAGCCAGGCTTTTCATGTTCCTGCTGATTGATGTAGCACGGAAAGGTGAAGTGCGTTTGCACTCATGCAGTGCCACTTTGCAAAGAGCCCTCGTGAGTGAGTTCTCAGTTGCCCGAAAACAAACTAGAAGGAGAGCGGCCCTACTATCAGCAGAAGCAAATGGCTGCCTTTCCCACTGGCTCCACTCCCCTCGCGTTTCAGAGGATTTCTGGTCTTTTCCTGCATGAATTCTGATAGCCAGTGAAGTCCCAGCACTGTAACCTGGGATTTACGGTATTAGGCATATTNGCAGTGCTTACAAAAGAAGCCCTAACAGCCATAAGCTACAAAACCCAACAGCTGATAAATGGAAAAGGACAAAATCAGGTCATGGAGGCAGAGCGTATCTTTTGCCCTTGTATCTATCGCATGTTTCATCTGTGGATCTAGAGTCACCGTACAGCCGTCATCCTACTGGCTGAGTGAAATCATAGAATAGTTTGGGTTGGACCCAAAAAGGTGACCCTTTAGAGGTCATCTAGTCCAACCTCCCTGCAACGAGCAGGGGCATAGAAATGGAAAGGGGCAGAGAGGATCGTGGATCCCAGGGAGATGGGGGAGCTGTGTGTTTGTATACAGCACCATTTTTGAGAAGGGAGGTAAAGAATTTCAGGCTTGGCTGAAGCTGCAAGTGGCATTTCTTTAGGCACAGGTAATTAACTGAACTGGAATTAATGCTCCTGTGTGCTACAAAAAGTGCCCTAGGATTTTAATCAAGGCTATTCGTCAGCATATTGGTAAAGCGATGCTGAGTTCTCCAGCCCCCCTTATGCGGCAGTCTCGGTTGATTACGAATTCACCGAGAGCCTTCATTTTTCTTCAACTGCACCTCCAAAAGGACCACGTGTAGAAACGTTCTGCCAGTTCCCAGCGCCCTTGAGGAGCGCCCCTGCAAACAGGCGTCTCTGCGTGGAGGCAGATGCGGAGGGGCTCCTTCCAGCGTGGGGCACAGGAGCTGCCCGGGCTGCCTCAGCCCTGCCTGCCCCGGCCGCCCTGGACGAGGAGCCCCAGGCGAGCAGCGGGGGCAGGTGGGGAGCCAGGCTTTTCATGTTCCTGCTGATTGATGTAGCGCGGAAAGGTGAAGTGCGTTTGCACTCATGCAGTGCCACTTTGCAAAGAGCCCTCGTGAGTGAGTTCTCAGTTGCCCGAAAACAAACTAGAAGGAGAGCGGCCCTACTATCAGCAGAAGCAAATGGCTGCCTTTCCCACTGGCTCCACTCCCCTCGCGTTTCAGAGGATTTCTGGTCTTTTCCTGCATGAATTCTGATAGCCAGTGAAGTCCCAGCACTGTAACCTGGGATTTACGGTATTAGGCATATTCTGCATTTCTAAGTTAGTGCCAGAGATTGGCAGTTTCTGATTTTGGCTATTTTATCACTCAGCCTGAATTCAAGGTATTGTCCAAAACCAAATTTGAACACATGCACATGCATGCATGCATGCAAACGTGTGTATGTGCGCATATGCAAGGTGAATTTTGCACCAATTTTCCATCATTTATCCAAGTCATTGGTGCACATGGGCTCTTTGATTTTTGTTGATAAGCTGGTTGGAGTCAGGAAAGTTCGTACCTGCCAAAGGAGACTGCACAATTCGAAATGGAAGTAGAGATCGACACATAGGTTTATTTTTCAGGCTTAGCAGATTTTCTGAAAAGCAAGCTATGGCGACGCCGGTTCCCTTTGCGTAGCATCTTTTATGTGCTCCTTTACTGAAAGAAGAGCCTCACCTGTGTGGCAGGGTAGGACAGCACCCACAGGCTTTCCTGCCAGCCGAAGACTGGTATCAACCCCGGGAAGTGAGGAAACTGGCCTGGACTGAATATCATTAAAAGCTTTTAGAGGAAAGTCAGTTAATTCCTTTTGTCTCTGAAACTCCCATTAATCTCTGCTCAGATTCTCTCGGTTCCTGCTGCCACACCTGGCTTTTACAAGCAAAACACCCTTGGTCTCCACTAAGCATAAGGAAAGCAACATGAAAGAGAAGCTGTAATTGCTTTCCTGAGAGTGTCTCTTCTCCCCCACCCCCTTTTCCTGCTGTTTGGTCACCTTTGTATTTCCCTCTTTCCCTGAGGTTTGATGTCTTTGCGCATCATTTTAACTGTCAACAGTACACAGCAAGCTTTGTGGAGCCGGGACCTTGGGCCTGGTTTTGATCTCATTTTCATGGTTGTAAAGGGAGTTCCTCGAAGTTTCTGGTGGTGTAATTGATAGCAGAATCGAACCCTCCTCTGAGATACCGGGAACGTGCCATCCCCCCCTGGCACGGCATAAGCATTTGTTACTTTCATAACTACTCCACAGAGAGAGCCTGGTGCGTTTGTGAGTTAACGGCAAACCTTTCCATGTGTGCGCGCGCGCGTGCGTGTGCGTGTGTGTGTGTTCGTCCATCTTTCTCACTCTTTTTATTCCTGTCTACTCTGTGGCATTTAATTTAGGGTTAACTTCCATTTACTTTCACGGTGTTGCAAACTAATTACCAGAAAATCCATTTTTCAATTCTCTTTCCTTCTTCCTTCTTTTTTTTTCCTCTTTTCCCCTCAGTCCTTTGTCAAGGTTGAAGTTTACTGTGGTGACCTTCCTTGCAGAGGTCACCTTGAACTGCTAAAGGAGCACCTAGGGGTCTTAAACGAACCCTGTAAGGGCAACTGAATTTTAGCTCCGGGGCATTTTCAGCTGGTATGGAGCCAGCCCATCTTGGTGCCAGTTCCCCTTGGCTCTGCCGGCTGCGGGAAGCATGTCAAGGCGAGGGATAGTGCATTCCGGCGGCTGAAGAACGCTGCGTTTGGATCTGCCTTGACAATGTAATGGTTCCTGAGAAACCATTGCGAGTCAGCACTCATTAACAGCCACCAGTTTACTCTGGTTTCTGCCAGCAATGAGTTCAGCCCTGGGTTTCGTGAAAGCAATGCAGTGGCTTAGAGCTGCGCTGGGCACAAGCAGAGAGGCTTCCGAAGGAAGGAGACAGTGCAGTGTTTTCGAAAGGAGACAGTGCAATGTTTAATTGCGGGTGGGTCTAACTCATCTCTGCTGTAACTCTTTGGTAGCCAAGCACAGTTATACTACAAATTAACGCTGGTTTAAATCGGACGTGCCTGAAGAGGGAGGTCAAAGGCTAATACAAGGAAATAATTTCTTCTGACTGATTTTGGGGAGGCAGGGCTCCTTTCGGTGTTCTTAAAGGCTATTTGCAAGTGGTGGAAATCGGAAAAAAAATGTTAAAATTCCTGCTGCTTTTTGCATTTGGAACATCAATTTGAATGTGAAGAAATGGGACCAGCTCTAGTTCTTGACCTATACTTGCAGTGCTTAATTCTCTGTGACAACTATGATGGATGCAAATGCACCAGAGCTAGCATTAAATCACGGCTAACTGTGTAGCTGCATCAGCACAGAGCTAACTGATTGAATATTTACCCACCTTGTCAGGCAGGCTCTGCTGCATGTGCTGAGCTCTGTGCTTTCTTGTCTCTACCGCTAGCAAGCATCCGAGCTGCTGAGCTTCAAGTCCCCATGTGCCTGTGGCCACATGGACTGTTTTTCCTGCTATGATAGCAGCTGCACTCACAGGTACAGACTCTTAACGCCATTGTTTGCAGACGGTTCAAGATGACCCCCACGGGTACCGCTACTGAGGGAGCTGATTCTGCCTTTCCCACTGCGCTGGCCGTGCATTCCTGCTCCTGTGCTGTAATTCGTTTTTGCTGGATTAGTTTCAGCCTGGATTAGTTGCCCTGGTCTGGCTCACTGCAGAGCTGAACAAATGCTCGTGCCGGGACAAGGCAGAGCAAAGGCAGAGATGGAGGGGGACAAGATGATGTCTTTGAGAAGTAGGGCCAGGGAAAAGCAACTGTGAATTTGTGGCCTCCCTTGCTCTCACTTGCTTCGCCTTGTTTAATGAAGAGATACTGCTATTTTGTCTCCTTGTTTGCTTTTAATTTCCTTCCTCAGGCTGATTATAGAAGTGAAGGAATGATGATAGGTATTATACCTGTAGGCCACGTCATCCCTGGATGAGTCCAGCTGCTTTTAGTTGCTGTGTTTTGCTTCCAGGGCTTCGTGTAATTCACTATTGAATGTTTTCCCCAGTGTGCACGGTGAGTTTGGCTGAGCGTGTTTCCAGTAGTCCCACTATGTACCTGCCACCTATCGGTGCCACGTTGCCCCCTTGTTGCCCCAGCCGAACCCCAGTGCTCAGCCTCCAGCCAGGGTCTGGTGCTGAGCTGCACAGGAGCCAAATAACGTCTTGGTGGTGATCTGCGAGTCTCTGAGCAGCCCTGCTTTGCGTTTATTCCTCACCAGCACTATCGCCTTTAAATACATACGCTGCCAGGTGCTCTCGCCTTCGGAAGGCAGGCGGCTCAGCATGCCGCGGCGCAGGTTCAGGTGATGGAGCGCTTTGTCTGGGGACTCCTGGGAGAGCTCCTTGCCCGTTTCCTCCACTGCGGCACATCCCGAGGATGGGTTTGATTTTTCTGAGTGCATTGGATCTTCTAGCACAGCGTGATGTTCTGCATACTGTCAACTACTTCGGGCTGCTTGTCAAGGAGAGGTGCGATGTAAGCTGAAATACTGCTCTAATTTTTGCGTTATCATTCCTGTTGCAAATGTCAGTATTTAATTAGACTGCGCAGTACTTCCAGAGGAAATATTTTGAGGGGAAGGCACGGGTGTTCCTGCATCTCAATGCCTTGATTACATCTGGGCTAGCTGAACGCAACATGTAATAAAAAAAAACAGAATCAATGGCTTGGGTCCAACAAAAGAAATGGCTTCAGCGACTTCAGCCTGGCCCCATATTAGGCCATGGCATGTTGTTCCTCTCGCTGCAGCCGTAGCCATAAAAGGGTAGCTGACCAGTTGGTTTCCAAGAAAGAGTGTGACCACCTTTCATACAAAATACGGACTAATCCCTGCAGGATCCTTACAAAAACAAGTTTAGAGCTTTTAAATTCACTGAGTGAGTGAGTCTTTGCAGCACTGCACAGATCGCTGCTGCTTTTCTGCCTTTTTTTTTTTCATAACGAGGCTTTTGGCAGTATCGAGTAAAAGAGATTTAGTTCCATGCTATCCTTGGAAAAGAAGTAATTCTCGACTCCTCCTTTTTTCCAGAGGAAAGTCCTGACCACTTATCAGATTGCTGGAGTGTTGTAGAAAGGGTTGTCACATAAATCCCCTCATTCTCAGTCTGTTGCTTGTTCGTGCGCTACTTTCTTGTCTGGTGGCCCTTTGTATCTATCAGCCACTTCCTTTTCCAGAGACCAAAAACTGCTCAAGTCTTGCTCTGGTGTTGCAGATAGGAAAGCCCACAATGCTTTGCTATGTTGGCTTTGCAGTAAGGATTTATTTATTTTACCTTTTAAAAGGTGGCTCTAGAGTCACTGTTACTGAAATAATAGTGTCTGTAGCTGCTGCCTGTTGCTTTTTTTTATTGCCAAGGTATTTTTCTTGTACTAAAAGGGCCTGTGCTTGTTGGTAACAAGTATATGAAGTGCTCTGACATGTGAAGTACCTCCTGGAGGAAGGACTAGGTTGTTCATATTGCACTGTATGAAAAACAATTTTTTTCTAAGTTTATTGCAGGGGGTAGACTGCGCAGGGAGAGGTGTGTTGTTGCAAAGTTTTACTCAAGTAATGTGTAATATTTGCGTAAATAGGATTTAATAATGATGCTCATATTTGGCTGAATCCTGCCGTGCTTGCTCACGTTATGTGGGCTATTCACCTGGAGGACATCTGGTTGCTTTCAGTGGAGCTGTTGCATTCGCTCTCTTTGCCAAGACCGATTACTCGAATAGATCTTTGCAGATTTGGACCTGGTCTTGATCTGACCTGACTTGTAACGCTTCCCTGCAGAGCCCGGATGAAGGAGGAGGTCACCCTGGGCTTCATCATTGGACTCCTCGTCACACCACCGCTGGGACAGAGGCAGAGATCCAGGTCTCTGGTGGACTCCTATGAGATACCTCCAGCAGGTTGTTAAAGTTGAGTGGGTTAAATCTGTCCCTCATTTCTGAGTTTCCGAAAAATAAGTGTATGCAGCTGCTCTTTTAGAATTTACTTGTATAGATGGAGAAAGAATTTTCTAAGGCTTGCAGGATGTTACTTGACCACAGCCACCTATATAAAAACATCATAAATTTTTGGTTCTCTAACTCTGCATTTCTCCTAAATAGCAAATTAATAGTCATTTATACTTTCTGGAAGGATTACCTATAGCTGTTAGTTTCTCACTGAATCTCATTCTACCTTCATAGATGAGAGGGTTTTCTTTCAAAAGTACCTCTGCTTGAGGATAAAGTCCTTAAATGAAGAAATCCTCCAACATTAATAGCAATTCTTTTCATAGAGATAAAAAGATGAAATCCCACTAAACAGACCTTTTCCTTTTCCTTTTCCTTTTCCTTTTCCTTTTCCTTTTCCTTTTCCTTTTCCTTTTCCTTTTCCTTTTCCTTTTCCTTTTCCTTTTCCTTTTCCTTTTCCTTTTCCTTTTCCTTTTCCTTTTCCTTTTCCTTTTCCTTTTCCTTTTCCTTTTCCTTTTCCTTTTCCTTTTCCTTTTCCTTTTCCTTTTCCTTTTCCTTTTCCTTTTCCTTTTCCTTTTCCTTTTCCTTTTCCTTTTCCTTTTCCTTTTCCTTTTCCTTTTCCTTTTCCTTTTCCTTTTCCTTTTCCTTTTCCTTTTCCTTTTCCTTTTCCTTTTCCTTTTCCTTTTCCTTTTCCTTTTCCTTTTCCTTTTCCTTTTCCTTTTCCTTTTCCTTTTCCTTTTCCTTTTCCTTTTCCTTTTCCTTTTCCTTTTCCTTTTCCTTTTCCTTTTCCTTTTCCTTTTCCTTTTCCTTTTCCTTTTCCTTTTCCTTTTCCTTTTCCTTTTCCTTTTCCTTTTCCTTTTCCTTTTCCTTTTCCTTTTCCTTTTCCTTTTCCTTTTCCTTTTCCTTTTCCTTTTCCTTTTCCTTTTCCTTTTCCTTTTCCTTTTCCTTTTCCTTTTCCTTTTCCTTTTCCTTTTCCTTTTCCTTTTCCTTTTCCTTTTCCTTTTCCTTTTCCTTTTCCTTTTCCTTTTCCTTTTCCTTTTCCTTTTCCTTTTCCTTTTCCTTTTCCTTTTCCTTCTCTATGTGGCCAGACAGTAAGTATAAGGAGACATTTAGGGAGATCTAGAAGGTTGGTATGAGACCTCATACCCTCTCACATGTTTGTACCTTTGCAGACTTTCCAGATCCCTGTCCCTTCTGGAGCATCGTGCCTGAGTAGAGATAAGGTTGTTTTTCTCGTTGCCTTTGGCTCTATTTTCTCCTGTGTTGTAACCCAATTAATTTAACAGTCCACTTAAGAACTTAATTTGATCTCTTGTCTCTTCCCAGCTTAGTTGTCAACCTTGTAGAGAGTCCTGGAGGGATCCACTCACCTCCACGGTAGTCAGAACAGGTACAGAGCGGGATGTCTGCTGCTCTGCAGGGTCATGCGTTGCCCCATCACTTAACGCTTAGGCATTTTGTGGGGGGTGGACGACCTCGAAATTGCAAATGTTCAACAAGAGGAAAAGCAAAAGGCAATGCTTGGCTAGAGGGTGAGAGGAGGCAACAGCTGTTCTTCCAGTGCGTGGTACAGCCAAAGCCTGGTGGGTGCTAAAAGTGGCTGAAAAAGTGAAGAGCTGTATTGCGAGAGGCTGTGTTTTTCCTCCCCCACTACTCGTCCCCTTACCAGCAGTGATGTGCACATTTGAGAACTACATTAGTCTGGAAAGCTGCGACTCTGGCATCTCCGGCACACGCGTGCTTATGTGCCAGTGAAAACCTTCTACTTGAGTGTGTAGTAATTGGAGTGATTTCCGCAATGCTCTTGGTAAACACAGGCTGGAGAAGGTCATGGAAAGGACAACATCACAAGCTCTGGTTGAGACTTTACTTTTATCTCTGTATGTAAGGAAAGACTCCTCCCCTTCCTCCTGTCTGCATCTCCAGGCCCTCCCCTCCCCTTCCCCAGCATCACCCTTTGCCAATATCTAACACTCTTGGGGGATATAGATGTTAATGTAATGACTTGGTTTTGTTTGCCCTGGCAGCCAGTAAGGAATGCCACGCTTGGTGGCATGTATTTCAGAGGCATTTAATAATCTTCAGTGCCTCGTGTTTTCAAGCAGAGTAGCTATGAAATGCAATGACAGCTTCTGTCCAATGCAGTCCCTGTGCTGCTGAGCACAGGAGAGTTTCCCAGCATCTGCTGCTGGGTGCACACCACAGCTGCGTCCAAACTCCACGTTGGGGCATGACCAAAGCATGCACCATCCTTTCCCATTCTCTGCTGTGCCAAGGAGCCAGAGCACGCAGGCTGGATGGGAGCCACAGATTGCTCCAGCGGATATACTGCATGTCCCTGAGACTTGCTGGGGCATGCCCTACTAGGCAACCTCGATACAACCACTGTGGCACATAGGGAAGGCGACGGAGAGTGGATTTGTAACACTATACCCAAGGGAATAATGCTGAAGTATCAGCTTCACGCTGAGGTGCAGGGATAAAGCTGAGAGGAGCAATGAGGGATGCTCCCATGAATGGCTGTTTATATCTGAAAGACAGTGCAGGATCTGGGAGGGGTGTGCACCAGCTCAAGTGAATAAGTACTTTGGATGTCAGATTAAGAGCTGGCTGAGATGCCAGCATGCCAGTTATAACCGATGAAGGTAGGAACTGAGCGTTTGGAATGAGGAAGGGCAAAATCCCACAGTTAGTTAGATAAAAATGCTGTGCAACAGAGCAGTGTAAATCATAATTGCTAGGAAAAGCCCTGTAGGTAAAGGATGTGGGCACAGGAAAAACGCTGTAGCAGCTAAAAAACACCGTAAGGAACAATGACTTTGAAGCTGTGGTTTCCACAAAGGCTCAATAAGCCATGCAGAACAAACGCTGGGCATGACCAGCCAGCTGAATCTCAGGTATGATTAGTTAGGAAGATGAGTGAGGATTTGGAGAGGTACATATGTACTGTGCTAACCTTATCTGCTGAGAGCATCTCCTAAATGAAATAGGTGGAAAAGGCTTGCGAAATTATTTTTTTCAGGGTAAGAGTTGGAGAAAAAAGAAATCATGTACAAATACATCATCCTGTCCTTAACATGTTTTTATCTTGTGAGGTTTAAACTCTCCTTAAGGTTTACGGTACCGGTAATATGATACCACTGTCACATAAAGGGTTTTGAGTGCTAAGTTATTTACTCCTTATAAGAAGACAATGCTGAACACGTAGGCTGTGTTTCTGTCACCATTAGCCAGGCAATCTCTCAAAAGTGCATGCACGGTTTCTGTGCGTGTCCATATCGTTATTTTTTGGTACAAATAGTTCTGCATGCGTAACCGTATACAAATGTAGTCTGATTAATTATTCAGACACCACCACCAAGTGCTGAGAGCTTTGCAAACAAAAAAAATTGTGAGCGCAAGGTCCTTGCTCTACAGATTCTCTGCACAGAAAAGGGGAGGAGGGGAGGAAATGTGAAGGCCAGCTCTGATAATGTAGTCTATAAATTTAGTGTGGGAAGGTTGCATCCTCCCTTTTAATATATTCTGAGCTTTTGTGTTTTTCAGCTTGTCAAAAGAAAAATGGGATAAATGTTTATCTCCCCAAAATGATCTCTAGTTAGGCTTATCTAGACTGTAGATTGAAAATCAAAATATAAATCATGAGCCTTTCTTATGCAAATACCCATTGTTAACATTTGTCAGACACAGAGAGAAAACACTCAAAGTCCTCTCTCATCTTTATGGAGAATGAAAACAAATCACACAAGTAAGTAACGCTGAAAGTGCTAATATTCTTCGAAGCCTTTGAGCAGTGTTAGAATCCCAAGAAACCTGAAGGTGAACTGTCTATAAAAATAAATTTTAAAAGTGCTTGGCATGTTAATGGCCCAAAGCCACCATTTTGTAGGAAGCTTCGTATTATGAGGGCAAAAATACCCCTGGCAAAAAAGATGCCAAACACAATGGCAACTGGAATCGTGGGATTTTATGCTTCTCTTGTAAGGCATGATGCTCTCCAAGAAAAAAATAGCAGAAAATGGAAAAGTTTACATTGGCCACATCAGGAGGAAGTCAGAGAAAAGTCAATTTGCTAATTGAGGAAATATTTCAGACTATTCTCTACCCCCGGAGGGCTCTAAGTTTCTTTTTTGAAAGCTGTTACTTTGTTAGTATGAGGTACTCGGAATTCTTGAGTTATTACTGTCACCAGCTTGGAGAGATTTTTGTGACTGGTGTGCTTGGCTAGAAGGGTTAGTGAGCCCATGAGGGCTTTTACTTTTTTTTTCTCGTAATTTGGAGAATGTTACCTAGCTCTCAATCACAGCTTCAACAAATGCGGCGAATAGTATTATCACAATCTCAATGACTGTGGTGGGAGATGATAGGATCTAGGTAAACTAAACCAAACTGTGTATTTACGAACTTGGCGGTCTTGACCCTTGCTAGTTTTGAATGTGTCTGATTTAATGAATCTCCTCTTTCTGTCTTCTTCAAAATCCAGCCTGGTGACTACTTCTTCACTTCAAGATGTTCAAATTTTCTTGTGTTTTTGATGTATTACATGGAAAAATTGATCCCTGAGCTCTTCAGAACCTCATTTATCTCATGCCTTTGCCATCAATCATGAAGCGCACGTGGCAGAAAAATACATAGAGAAGCACCCCAGCCACAGTAGGCAGTTTGAGATGAGAAACACAGCTGTGTCTGCAGGAGAAACGGAAGCTTGGGTCTTTCACGGTTCCCTCCTCCGGCAGTAGCAGGGCTGGTAGCCGTCCATGGCAGAGGCATCACGGAGTTGCTCCTGGGTGATTGCGTCAGTTGTCATGGGAGATGTCATGAAGCTGTTGTAGAAGTGGAGTTAGAGAGTATTGCACAGTCCTGAGGATCTGGTTGGGAGTAAGTGGCTTTAGTAGATCTGATTGATAGTCTGGTTAAGTGCTAGTTAAACATCTCTAGCTGTGGGTGATCCTCAGGACTTGTCTTCTTTCTGAGACCCGTGAGTGATCCTTGGCTCCAGTCGGCTTAAATGGCACAGAGTGATGTAGCTAAAAGGAAACCAGCTCAGCTCTTCAGGCTTCTGGCCAGGCTGCACCAGCACAGCATGAGGAGAGGCTTGCCTTGTGCTGGGGCCCTGACCTGCTTCCCATGGCTCTGGATGCTGTAGCCTTTGAATACATCTCTGCTCTTAAGGTCTTTCGTCTCTCAGAGGTCCTGGGAGATGGGGAGGGGTATGTATGTGACAAGAGATAAATTACTTGTCCTGAGCCATTTGGGAAACTTTTGATGGGGGCAGCTTAGTCTAACGTCTCTCTCCATCAAATCCGTATTGTACGTGTAGATGTCTGATACACATTTTTGTGTAAGGACAGGTGCTATTACCATCCTCACCATGAATTAATGTTAATCTTGTTTTGGCTGGAAATTCTTATTTCTCGTTGTAAAATCCATTCTTTTCCTCAATTTTCAATCCCATATCAGCAGCAAGATGATCACTATATATTTGTACCTGACTGGCACAGTAGGTCCTGTACGAGTAGGTACCCTACTTCACATCACAGTGGAAGTTAACAAAAATTCCCAGTCAAGAAAAGAAAAAGTCTAAGAAATCTGTAATACAGAGTAAGTCTTCCCTGCATCTTTTATCAGTGCTTTTCTCTGCTTAAGTGAAAACCAGATCCCTTTGGACAGTTAAAATTTTTAATCTTTCCTTCCTCTACAGTTTTTTTTTTCCTTTTTATCCACAAAAAAAAAAAAAAAAA
>VZSC01017691.1:124059-139829 GCA_013398225.1 Steatornis caripensis
CCAAAAAAAAAAAAAAAAAGAACTGCATCTGCAAACGAGACCCTCATGTTCCATCACGTGGTTCCATATTGATGAGAAGAAATGAAGGATGAGCATACTGAGGCTGTGTGGCTCTGCTTTGGTCCATCATCGCAGAGAATGCAGGGATGCTGTTGCACAGAGATGTTGCAGACCAGTTACCGACTGTTGTGGCTTAAGGGTGTGCATCTCGTTGTGCAGGGTGCAGTGCCTCCCATCACTGGTGCATGCATCTGTAAAGATACTGTGGAATCACTGTGGAAATTTTCCTACGTGGAAATCATCCAGTGCTCTCGGAATGTAGCCCCTGGGTGGTATTAGGGCCTTCCCTGCGTTGTTGTTTGTTGATTTTCAAGCTGAGACAACCCAGAAGGGCTTGGCAGCTTTTGAGCTCTGCCAGCCTTTTGATGGGTCCCGGCGTGGATCGGGAGTGATGTTTAAACATTCATTGGGGTGAAGATGCTCTTTGTTTCAGTGCTTTTTTGATGTGAGGTCAGCAACGCTGAACATATTCCAAAGAGCGTGGCTGGGGGGAAAGTCCCAGTTCAGCTGCCTTTGCTGCAGGGTTGATGTCAGAAGGATTTACTCAGCTCTGGGGACTTTTGTTTGGGGAGACTGACCGCTTTTCGAGAGACAATGGCCACGCTGGTGCTGGTGTTGTGAGCAGCGGGAGATGGGCACACGGCCACTGAATGGGCCCAGCCGCCGTGCAGATGGAGGGATCAGCCAGCGAAACAAAAGTAAAGCTGCTGCCAGCACATTGCTGAAAGGAGAGAGGCAGGACAAGGCGCCTGGGTCGGCGCGGGAGCTGCCTGCTTGGCTGCCGTAGAGCCAGCAGGGCTTAGCGGTGACTTCAGTCCCCTGAGAGAAGGGATGCAGCCCTCAATTTAAATGGGGAGAATGAAAGCAGGCTCACCTGCTGTCTCTTGGCACCAAAAGGGTCAAATCCCAGTGGGGTCTGGCATTGCCCTCATACCTGCCCAGTGGATTTAGTGATGAGCTGAAGAGGTTTTTGATGGATAACAGGGTCCCAGGGAAAGTGCAAGGATCTCTCCTTCACTATTTGCACTGAAGCAAATCCTATGCCTCTGTGGACATGCTTCAGCTTTTGAGGAATTTGGAATTTTGTTCCAAGGATAAAATCATATCTGTGAATAACCAGGAGTGGTTGGAGAAGGCATCTTTGCAGGTTGAGTGGCTGGTTTTTCATCTCTTCAAGAGAATGGCCACGGCCAATGCAAGCCAAGCATGGGATGCACGCAGGGAGCAATCCTGTTCCCCTTGTGAGCAAACCACACAGGACTGGGGCAGAGGTGTTTGAGCAAGGTGCCAGGACAAGGCCCCAATGCAACTGCTTGCTTGGAAAGGTACCGGACCCAAATGAGGGGTGCTGTATCCTCCGGCCAGCCCAGCCATTTGTAAACATCCTTTTTCCTCTTGGAACAAGAGTGCCTTTTTGAGGGCTCCAAGATGTCATCTTCTGCCCTGGTGACAGAGTAAGTCACGCGTGTCACTAGGGTTTTAACTCTGCCAGTGGAAGGATTGGCCATACCTAGCTGGGAGATGACTTTAAGGGAAATAGCAACAATGTAGGAGGTCTTCTGAGCTGCTTTAAAGACTTGCCAGGACCTCACTACTCTAAAACTTAGGCAGCTTCTAAGTTTGGGCCCAAATTAATTTTGAGCAGTTTATAATAATTTATCCTTGAGCCAGCTTCAACAGCCTGCCTTTGTTTTTGGCCTTTATCTCCACAATGAATTTAGAGAAGACACCATCCATTTTGCAAGACTGAAGCTGAAGGCTTCTAGCCTCCTCTTGTAAGATAGGCTCACAAATCTGCAGTTCCTGGTGGTTTTTCTGTTCCAGAGCTTAGGTAAATAGTGTTCTTGGAAATCTTACCCCAAAAGGACTGTGGGATTTTATAGCATTACATCCCTCTAGGTGTTGTCACTTCTACTAGGCTAACTGGGATAGTGGTGTGTGTTTGTAATGTATACATGAATACGTAGAGTGCATGCACATGTGCATATTTCAGATTCACATTTTTGTACGCATAAGTCCTTACCCTTATTCTCTTGAATGACCTGATTCATTTTTTACTCCTTACCCTATCAAAGAACAAAAATAACTTTGTAATTTCGGAGAGGCCGAAATCAAAATTGCATATCACAGTTCAGTATAGAAAAGCCACCAAATAAGGCCTTGGAAATCCCACTGATCTCCAGGTTTCATCTTTTACAGAGAAATACTCATTGAAGTAATTTTGCCCCTGTCAGAGAAGCAAGTGAAAGAGAATGTTTCAAGGGAAGTTGGTATTTCAGAGTTACAAGCTTTCAGAGGAACTAGGAAAGGTTACTGTTTTAAAACAGTTGGTGCTGGCAAGCAGGAAAACAGGCTATTTTGCCGTCTAGTCTTTAATTTTGATTGCAAAGAGTATTGCCAGCTTGAATGATGGGGCTTTTGAGAGTAGATTTTTTTAAAGCAGCGTTGAAAAATCAGAGCAAGTGGAAGATGAATGTGTTCATAAGAAAAGGGTAGCAGCCATCAAAAACGCCCCTTCTTTCCAACCTCATCCTGCAAGGTGAGCACATCCTCACTGATCTGCGGTGCCTCGGAGCTAGTGCCATGCAGCCTGGTGGGGGAATCCTTTCTTTTTGGTTTCCGTGGGCATTAGGAATACTTATTCTTAACAGTGCCTCCATTTGGAAACTGAATGAGCTCTCACTGAGCTCTGAAGGCCGTTTTCTTCCAAAGCTAGTCTGCAGGGTGACCTAATGTTAAATGTGTGTAAAAATGCTCCGTTTTCGGTCTTTGTTTTTACAATGGAATAGCTTAACTGGTGGCCAGTAGGCTGAACCCAGCTTGTGGCGTGCTTTGGTTTCCCAGAGAGATACTGGAAATGCCCATGCCAGAAGAACCAGATGCTGCTGTCTGCCTGCGTTCACGAGCTGGGTTGGTGATGCTCCTACAGAGCAGAGGCCAAGAGTCACTCTTGAGGACAGAGAAAGTTTATAGGGGATCTCAAAACCTGCATCTGGATGCCAGAATTAAACTGTCTTGTCCTTGAAGAGGTAAAACAGGGTATGTGAGTCTTACAAAAACAACAGTTCTAGAAGATGAGATCCTCCGCTGTGGCTGTGCAAAGGTCAGCGGAAAAATATATGGGCCAAAAGTGGGCTTGGAGCATCTGTTATGTACTTGAGCTTTAATCTGACCAAGATCTAGTTTGTCTCTTGCCTCAGGTCTGCTCTGCCATTTGCTGCCTACCCACAAGTTCAAGTGGTAGTCATGTCAAGGAGAGGGGGCTTGGCTAAGTGGAGAGATGCTTGGGCTGTGTGCTGTTTCCTCAAATATGTTTATGACAGCTTTGCACTGCCAGAGTCTTATCAGTGACTCTAGTCCCAAATCTTCTTATAAACAGAATGATAGTTATTTTGAGATAACTAATCTCAGCAGTAAGGCAAGGGCTGCTTTCTAAAGTTGTGCATCATGGGGAAGGTCTATCTCCTTCTACAAAACAGAAGTAAAGGCTTGTAATGTGCCCATATCGTTCCCCCGATGATCATGCCAAACAAGGACCTTTCTTTAGAGCCCTTCCTACTTTCCTGTGATACGATCCCAAGAGCTCTCCAGTAAGCTTCCAAGCCTCTCCTGTTGCCAAGACTTTAACAGCTATTAGATCTGGGAGAAGGAGGGCATCTCAACTGTTTGTTATGCCATGCTCGTTTCAACAGAATATGCTGGGTCTCCAGAGTTGAAGGTGTTAATGTGACCTTGATATGGTGTGGTGTTTAATGGTCAAGTGAGGTTTCGGAGTTTGAGCACAGAAACCTCTGCTTGCTTGGGCATTTTGCCAACAACTTCCATTAAAGTCTCTGACTTACAAAGACTTCACATTATCACATAATATTCACTTTACAATACTATGCTGTTAAAGATACAGATGAAAAGGCAGGGAGCAACTGAAAGCATCTGAAAGGTGTTGTATAGGCAGATCTCATTTTGCTTCTGAAGTGCATTGTTTTGCTTCAGCGACGGAGGTTTACTTGAAAAATTCAGTTTGAGAACTTAGAATTGGCATTAAATATAGTATTAAAGACCATAACTTGTTGGAAGGCGAAGTCAACCGAGATAAGCTGGAGTAGCTGCTGCTGCCTTTTTGGAGAGCAGTGTATTCTTGCTTGAAAGATAAAGAGGGGAAAAAAGGCAAATAGAAATGACAAAAAATGCTACTTCCGCTACTGTTGCTGAGTGTCCTGGCAGCCTCAGCACGGAAAGAGGCTGAGCACAGCCTTATCACTCACTCCAAGACTTGGCAAATTAGGACCAGCATTAAACTGTTTATGACTGCTTTTAGCTGTCTTGGTTGTGAGCTCACTACAAAATTGCCAAAGAAATACTATTGACAGCTGGCTGGGCTTTCTTAGGCAAGGGGACAAAAGAGGGAATTCGGAAGAAGTGGAAGAGCCTTTCTTCTTGTTTTCACTCAGACCTAGGACCAGTATTTATTGTGCAAATTTTGGTGGATTGATTTCTGGTTCTGAGGTCTTCTTGCTCATGAGACATGACTTCACAGAAACACTGGGGTTAGATCACCTCCTATGTGGACTTACTCCAGCCTTTAATTTTCACTTTGATTTTTATGTTCATAAATAATTGCATGTAACAGACTAAGCTCCATTAGTTTCTGTGAAATTCTGTGTGTGTTTGGAGCAGGGAGGGAACAGAACAGAGTACGTTCTGATCTGGCCTAGACATGGAGTGAGAACAGGCATTGGGGAGCATCTTCAGATGTACAACCTCTTTGCCGCAGGTGCAAGCTCATTTGCTGACACTCCATCACTGAAACAGGGGTCTGACCTCAACTCAGTGTCAAGCCTTAGGGAAAACACTTAGGGAAGCCTGTCTTGTGTCATCGTTGCATGGTCAATAATCCATCCATTTGTTTGACATAGTTGTGGCGCTGGCAAGAATCCCAGTCTCAGGTATTGAGGCTGGATGAGGCCTGCCCTGTTACTGGAAGAGATTTTCTCTTGGCAGGTTCAGTACCTTGACAGAAGCTGTAGCCAGGAGATATGTTGCAACTTTTAATCCATTAAAAAGATGTTCATAGTAGATGATCTTTCGTTTTATCCATATGTTATTGCATTTATCCAACTTGCAGTTTACTGTTGGCAAACAAGACTTACCTACCTGGGCTGCCTTGAAATCGAGTGGATTTCTTGAAGGTGGAAGAGAAGGGAGTTTGTTCCATTGACCACATTGTGGCTTTTTATAACCATTAGAATAACTTTTGCCTCGGTCCCCCTGCCTCTGCTTTTCTTAAATCACTACTACTAGGAGGCAAGCACCCAACATCCATCATACTTACAGCCGTGAAAGGTTGACCTCCTGTGCATTTTAAATTCCTACTGGTTGAGAGCTGCTTTCAGGCACTCTTTGGATTTCTTTCCCTTCAGAAACAGGCTTTTAGCTTGTAATGTGTGAGAGAAACAGAGATGAAGATGCACACACACAATTTAATTTGATGGAATCATAATTTGTCAAAGCAAGAATGGATATGGACATAAACTTTGACTATACTCTTAAGAAAAATGAAAGAAAATAAAAATTCAAAATGCGTGCCCAATGGCGCACCACAGTTTCGCACCTGCGCCGTCTCGTGTATCTCTGCACACACATTTTCAACCATAATGTGAATCTCACGGCTTGCATCTACAAAGTCAGTTTGAATTTTAGGTTCCATTTACACAGGATTAAACATAAAAATTACTGTCTATCTGTCATCTTTCTGTCTCCCTCTGTGCACACACATCAATGCTGAAATGGATTGCAGAAATTTATGAGCAAAATTCTCATGAAAATGGGAATGGGTTATGCAATAAACTTTTAACTGCATGAATAGAAGTTTATTGGTGCTTCATTGCATCTCTCAACACTGAATTTGAGGTTATGGAACATGAATAAACATTGTAATTGTGAAGTTTCTAAACACAAGCAGTTGGAGGTTGATACTGAGGCTTGAGAAAATGGCTATCTGAGCGTGGATGGACAGGAATTGAACGGGCTAGTCAGAAAAATGTGATGGGTTCTATTCATGTAGGACTGAATTATTGATCACCACAACAAACTAGTGTATTCCCACATTTAAAGAGAGATTGCTCAACATAATCTGACCACCAATGTACTGACTGTCAGAAGAAGATGGATCCAGACACTTCTTGTTGGTATCCGGTGACAGGACAAACTGAAATCACAGGAAATTCCATCTGAAAATAAGAAAAAGCTTTTCTGTGCTGAGTGTAATCAAACATGAGCAGGTTAGCCAGAGAGGTTGTGTAGTCTCCATCCACGGAGATACTCAAAACCCAACTGGACATGGCTCTGAGCAACCTACCGCAGCAGCCTCTGCTGGGAGCAGGGACTGGGCTGGATACTCTCCAGATGTGCTCCAGCCTCAGCCTGTCTTTGAGTTTGATCCAGAGAGTTTCTGTCAACTGTGGCTGATCAACACTGTACTGGAAAACTTTTCTTCTCTGGCACCTTCTGGCTTCTGGTCTAAGATTAAATTAGACACCTAAATCTCAGCTGGTTATCTCAGCTTCTGTTGTGGTAGTGGCTGTTTATGGAAGGGCTGCCTCCCCTGTGTGCTAGGTGTTTAAGGTGGATGAAATGTATGAAGGTCTCTTGTTTCCCTTTCTTGACCATCTCAGACTTAGAGGTATAGCTTTTAGACCCCCCAAGTTGGGTGATTCCTACCTTGAGTTTCTCTCAGTGCCTGCCCAGCCATGATGTATGCAAAATCAGCAAGCACCGGTGGAAATACCAACCATAAATGCCCTGTGCCAGCCACACTTTCTCCATGTGAAAAGCGGGAATGGTGACACTGAGCCAGGTTTGTAAAGCATGTGGAGAGCTGAGGACAGACATTCCCTGCGGAACTCTGGGCTCTGTCTGCACGGCGGTAGTGCAAAGTAGCAGGAGCAGGCACACAAAGAAAACAAAAAGCCAGCGCCGAGAACTTGGCCCCCATTGCATATGTTGCAGGGGCTCATCAGATCCAGCCCCACAAACTCAGCACCCTTTAGCAGCTGGAACATGCTAGATGTGTTCCTCAAGCACATCTTGCAGTTTGGTTTTATCTGAAAGAAATTCAGTTTGCACACTCCCAAAGCACTCTGTGATGTGAACCAAGGCGCAGCACGTGGGGACGACAGGGAAATTCACTTCCAAAGCACACTTGTGAACAGGACACAAAAGCGCAGGTGTTCCTCGTGAAGGTCAGAGAAGTTCGAAATAATTTTAAAAACCAGCAAAAATGGACAAAGTGCATTGCTGTTATCTTATTAACAGAACTATCTTAAGAAAGGGCATAATACACTAAGAGGTGGTTTTGTCAATACATGGCTCGTTCTGCCTAAAATGTGGTTTTAGAGATGCTGAAATTGTTCTAGAAAATGGGTTAAATTCGATTAGTATTTTTGACAGAAAAGAGGAGGAGGTGAAGGTTTAACAAAGTCAAAACATTTCATTGAAGTGTTTTTATGAAAATGAAAATATGTCATTTTCAGATTTGCTAAATGAAACTTTTCAACCTTTAATTCTGAAACAGCACGTTCATTTAAATGATCTGAATTTTGAAAAATTGTGGAAGAAGGCTTTAAACTGTGCTAAGTATACGAAAACAGAAGCAAGGATTTGGTTTTAGTCTAATGCGATAGTCTACATATTTTTGTGATATTTAAAGCCTTTTTTTTTTTTTTGCCTGGAGGAAGGTGAAGAGAAAGAAAATCGGATGAATTACAGGTTCATGGAAGTGTTTAGGTTGGTCACTGAATGTATTTCCCATCCATACCACTTGACAATTGCATGTGGCATTTATGTTTCCATAAAATGCAGCTGTACGTTTTGCAGGCAAGAAGACACTTTCTTTAAGTAAATTTTATCAATCATTTTCTATCTTCATTTCTGAAAGAAAAATATCAGAGGATATGATACAGGAAACTGCCCGGTTGTGTGGCACAGATTTTGACCACATGCTTATAGAGTTAATTGTGGCTTCTCTGCTCTTGTGCAGTAGGGGTTTCCAGGAATGCCACTGCACTTAGTTGTGCCCTATGAGTATTCTCATATGACGGTTTTTGCAGTTGCTACTGGATGTTGATTTTTTTCTCAAAGAATAAGCTGCGCTGGCAACCACAGCTCAGCTTCAGACCTCGCAACCTTAAGTTTAGTTCCACTTGCATTGTGAATACAATAAAGCTTTCATTCGAACAGGATTCATTTCTTTTCACCTTTTTTGTAGGTATTGTTATTGAGTTTTCCCTGGCTAAAAACTTCACCCGTGAACAAATCCATGTCCTGCATCAGTCTGCAGGCAGGGTTTCACCTGCCAGAGAGATTTCTGTGTGCGGGAGCTTTCCTCGAGTTTAGGTGTTCCTTTCGCCATTTTTCACCTTCCCTATCCTGCCAGCTGCCCAAAAATGAGGTGCGAGAACTCGATTAACAAATGTGCCGTGCCACGAACCCATCTCGCTGCAAGGGCCCTGCCCGCAGCAACCTGGTGCCATTGCCTTTGCCCGTGATGGGACCCAAAGCAAGGCACTCTCTGGCACTGGGAAAGCAAACATAGGAGGTGAAGGTGTAGAGGAATTACTGTCAGTTACACTCTCTTCCCTTATAGTAAAACGAGTGAATTCACACATTGGTGCAACCCTTCTTGGTCACGGATAGTACTTTCAGAAATATGCAGAAGAGGAGATTTCCCTAAAAACGCCAACAAAATGTCAGAGAAATTCACGTGTGCATTTTGCACGTCCACTGCTCGTCTCTTGGATCACCCAGCTTATCCAGAAGTGAGGGGCCTGGATCTCTAAGGGTGGCATGTTCCATCCTGCCATAGAGGAGAAAACACTGACGCTCACCTGGCGCTGTAATGTAGGTCATGCGTGTTGCAGCACAGCAGCTGAGCAAATGTGAGCACTGCTGAATGGATCTGTGGATGGTCCTCAGAGAAACAACAAGCAGTTTACTTTATTTCTACCTCCCTATCTTCCCCTTTTTTCATTCCCCCCCTCCTCCAAATCCAATGAGATATAAAACAAATGCCACTGCTGTCAAAAAATGCACTGGTGCTGGCTCTCTTTTCTGTCAGTTCCTACTCACTTCAGAGCCTACAGAGTTTAGATACGTGCAACGTACGCAAAGTTCAGGATTGTTCACGTATCAGATTCTGACTCTCTGAAATGATGCACTGCTTTGCTTTCTGTCCTTTCCTACGTGTATACTTGATGCATGCACAGCTGTTGGTGAGTGGGAGGGAGGCGGTGCACTGGCCTGTTTTAGCTTGGCTGTAAGTGAGACTGAATTTTAAGATATTGAATACTTGGAGCATACCTGTGAGTATTCATATGTGAGTGGGTGTTTCTGTAGGTCCAAGCAAATTTTTTTTGAGATTTTTGAAGGGCTTTAAGCTTGGCCGGTTGTGCATCAGAGCAGAACCAGAATGGTGGCTATGCAGAGCTCTGAAAGCTTGGGGAGATGAAACCACAACGGATGATTTCATTTACTGATAGAAATCGAGGAAGGCGGAGCCATTTTATGCAGTCAGGGGACTTTGTAGCCATGAAGGTGCATGACAGAGGGGTCTTTACTATGTGTATGTTTCGATAGCATGTTGAATGTGGGACTCTCAGGGCAGATGACCTGGGAGCAAGACATCGGGATGACTTGGAGGAAAACAGATAGATGAAAGCCAAATCCCTCATTGATGCTCCATGGGAACTAGTAAAAATGGTCTTAGTGAGTGAAACCGAGTCAGTAACTCCATCCTCAAGTTGCTTTTCCTCCGTTGTTCAGAAGAAGCTGGAAGAAAGGCAGAGGAGATGTGCTGCTCCTCAGCACTCACGTGGCATTTTGAGGACCCGGGAAGACGTGCCATGGGTCGGTCTGTCATGAATGCTTATCTTCACGGTGCGCAGCTGCATCTCCCAGGGTGCAGCAGAAGTACAAGCCAACCCTGATAAGGGGGAAAAAGCTAGGAGTTAGCATCAAATGTCCTTTCTCATTTCAGCTGTGTTCCAGGTTGCCATGCACCAAATTGTCTGTTTATTTGCCCCTGGAGCACTTAGTTCCAGCATATATAATAGCATACTACTTTTTTGGCCCTGTTTGGAGACAATGAGTGGGTGTGTTTGTTCTGGTAGCTTTAGGGTAAGAAATAGCAAAAGACGTACCGTCTCCTCTGTAGTTGGGAGGAAGGTGAGCACTGATTCTGTTATTTACAACAGACTCCATCCTGGGGTTTGCCGACTCCGTGCATGGACATGCACAAGTAAGAGGAAGAGCAGGGAAAGGAATAAATGGAAACAGAACAGCAGTACTGAGCGTGTTTAAATGTTTAATGTTATTTTTCAAGGCAGTCTCTTTCATTTCACAGAGGACACTGCCAGTTGCATGTTCAAGGATAATTCACCCATAAAACGTAACCCACCGCCGGGGTGGGATCTGGGGGTCACTTCCCAGCACACCACACCATTTTTCAAATTGTTACATTTTTTAGGAAAGGAGGGGAAGTGGTTGTGAGCTTGGCTTTTAAAGCTCTGAGAAGCCTACTTTCAGTGAGAGGATAATCTTCTGGCACCCAGCTAACAGCAGATGTGACACCCAGCCACTGAGCTTGCTCCCGGAGTGTTCTGGGCCACAAGGGAACAACTTCCTTTAAAATTGTAAGACCATAATGTTTCCAGATCCTGCTGGAACCAGCATCTAGGTGAGCAGTAGAGAGGAAAGCTTAATTTTCATACTCGGCTAGGGCAGTTTTAGTTAGGTTTCTGGTAGCAGTTTCCTCACTTTCTTACCTCACCCATTATTCCCATAGGAGGCCTTGGAAAGCGTGCAGTGGGAAAGATGTTTATAATTCACTGCTTAGCCCCACAGGAATATCCATAGATCATCACAAGCTGTAAAACCAGGGGTACAGTAATTTCTTCTTCCCTCTCCTGCTGTCTCTTAGCCAAGACTGAGTCTTTCAAATCCTGTCAGTTGAGATCATATCATTTTCTCGGCTGGCTTTTCCTCAAAAGGAGAGGTGCTCTTTCTCCAAGTCTCCAGAAGCCAGAGGAGAAAGGCAAGAGAATGGGGAAAACAGACCTCCCTAGATTTGCCCTCAGGACTGAAACAGACCTATAAAACACAAAGTCAATGCCTTTGAAGACATTGAGGGAGCCCCTGGGGCAGCTGGGGATGAGTGTGCCGGCCACGGCACACTGAGGGCTGCAGGAGGGAGCGCAAGCGATGAGCCCGAGGTATGAAGGCCACAGGGTGCCTGGGACCCACAGCTGGCCCCGGCGTTGCATTCGGTGCAAAGGCGAACAGTGGCCAGCTCAGCCCCATTGCCCCCCCCAGCCTCCTCGGAAGCTTGCACCCATATTGCTGTCTGCTGCCCCACTCCTCCCAGCTGACTGCAGTCTGTGCCCTGAGGAACAGAATAACTTCCTCCAAATTTTGTGATCTTATCTGGGGAATGATGAATGTTTTCTTTTGCTGGGTTGGGTTGTTTTGGTTTGGTTTGTTTTCTAGGACAGGACGCTTTCTGAGAGGATCAAATTAAGCAGCATCACTAACCGCATTTTTTGTTCCTTCTTTGTTTTCTTCCATTCCTTGTTTTCTCTTTGTTTATGGATAGATTTTAGACATGATACTGAGTGACACTGAAAGCAATTTCGGAGTGCTGGGAGAACCAGTAAACGACAGGAACCTTCCTGCAATTTAGGAAAGGCTGGGGAAGCAGGGAGGAGAGGAGCAGCTGCTGTCGTAACTGAAATAGGCTGCAGGACGCAGCTGACAATTTCTGTGGAAAAGACGTAGGACCGTGCACAGATAAGCTTCCATAATCGCCCAGAAACTAAAGGGAAAAAATCTTGAGTCCATAGGTGACATTAAGGAGGGCTGCATCGTTGCCTGCTGGCTCACCTGTATTTGGATTAAGTAAGGCTGGGATGAGAGGGAAAAATGTGGCACAGGGACATGCTTCGATTCTCTACCACCATGACCAGTTTGCACGGTCTTGCAGATTTTTCCTGTGTAAGAGAGGGAAAAAAAATCTTATTCAAGAGTGAGTTGACCAACAGATACAGGATCATGAAAATGGCTGACTGTCGTTTCATGTCTCTGGTTGTAGGGACTTCATACTCATCTGCCCTTGTCTGCACGTACTTGGTACGCATCAAAATAAACCTCTTAGCCCTGGTTCATCAAAGTGTATGTGATCAGCCATGAACACAAAATTCATTACAATGGAATCAGTCAAACTACTAATGTACTTAAAGTTAGGCATGTTCTTAAATACCTTGTTGAAATAGGGCTATTGCTTTCATATTTTAGCACGGAAAATAGGTTGGGGAAAAAAAAAGAATTTTCCTCAGTTTTTGAAGGGTAGATAGGAAAAGCTTCTTTCCCACTCAATAAATAAAATCTTGCATCTTTAAAGGAAGTCCATACCCATATGCAAAAGACAAGATAAAGAAGAACAGCTTGAGGGCAGTAACATGCCTGCCGGCGTGGTCGTATCTGTTAAAGAAATTCTGTGGTGGGGAGGTGGTTATCCAGGTGCAACGTCAATCACAGAAAAGATAACAATTTTACAACTTTTGATTTGGTGCTACAAATACCAGATTTCACGTTGTGTCAGAGATCCATGAAAGAAAGAGTTGGGGAGCAAAGCACTGCTGCATTTTCAACAGTAGTGAGAAGCCTTGTGTTTCATGTGGAAGAGAGAAAGGTGTTTGTTTTGGTTTTATTTTGAGGTGTAACTTGGCAACTCCAACTTAAGGAAACTTGTATGACTTTCCTTGTCCTGTGGTACACAGCAGAGGAGACAGATAACCTAAGGAACTCCGCTGGGTTAATGAAACCACCTCAGCCGAGTTTGTACCAGGAGGAGTTTCAGACTGTGGGCTGAGTACACCCCATCTGTCTGTGGGTAGTATCTCGTTTTTCTGAGTTACCTAATTTCATGAGTAATCTAGAAAGGTTTCACAATTTAAGAGTCTTTATGCTCTATCTTCCATCCCTTCCATTACTTTTGGGTTTCATACCAAAATTGTGGGTTTTTTCTGCCTGGTTTCTCAACTTCTGTGATGCTGCTTGCCCAGTTCTTCAGCCCTGTGAGGTTCACATCCAATCTGTAGAATTCATACAGAGATTTTCTACAAATCCAGACCCTTTTCTGCTAATGGTTTTGTTTCAAGGTATGGTGATCTACCAGTGGGGCGACCTAGAGAGTGGCTGTATTATGTATTTCAGTCTTTAGCCCTCTGTGAAAGAAGCAATGGCTTCTCACTTGTATGATGTCTGAGTTAAAGGAGTGATGGCTTGTCTTTAACCGAAGATCACATCTTTTGGGCCACATTGGCTCAGTATTGCCTCTCTTCCCCACTTAACTAAGATGAGCAAGAAGGAGCTTAGCAGTCAGAGAGGGAACAGGAACAGTTTGGTGGCTCCTGTAAAAACCCCAGTTTTTTGGAGTGGGGTAATTCACAGCACTAGTGATTTACTGGGGAGAGTCTTAGGGATACAGTAGTCTCCGTTTATGAAGTGGCTGCTCCTGTTCATGTTAACACATCAGACACATCATCATGAAAGATAAAATGGTGCAGAGCCCCTTCTGTAGAGTCCTGAAGTGCAGACTGCCCGTTTCTCAGCTGGTGCTGCAGAGATGTCTGCAGCAGCTACGCTGCCATGGCATGGCACAGCTGCTCCTCTGAGATTCCTCTTTTAGCTGCTAATTCTTCAATCCCTCATCTCCGACAAAACCCTCCCATGGAAGCCTTTAAGGCCCCGCATTTTCTTCATTTGCAGTGTGCTGTTATTTTTCTCCTTCACTTTTCCAAACAAATAAACCCCAAATCCCTGAATGTATTGATTTGATGATACGTCTGGACAATGATGTCGCTAGTAATGTCACAGATATAATACAGATATATAAGTGCATAAAGCATATTTTCTGGCCAATTCGAAGACTTTCCCTGAGGGGTATGTTATGTAGATTGACACAACTAAAGGATGGAGCACTTAAAGAAGCACTGAACCTAAACAACCCAGCGATGATGAAGTTAATATGCATTTCGTTTAGCTTTCACTGAGCTAATTGAATTTCCCTTCTGCTTTGTTCCTCCATCCTGGAGAGAGATACGAAATTGGATAGTCCTTTGAGATACATGGTCAGGAGAAAACTGAGCAGAGGAAGGACACAGTGCAACACACCAGGCTGGAGAGTTCATCTCAAGTAAGAGTGCTGTGGAAGAGCATCCAGAGTGGAGAGCAAGAAACGAAAAGAGGCAAAAGTGAAGGCAGAGAAAGGGGAGATGTAGGTTATGTTACGGCAGTGGATGGAGGGTCCTCAACTTCATTTTATTGTCTCATTTCTTCTTCAGGCTTTTTGTCCATCTTTGAGTGCCGTTTGGGCTCAGAGGCTAGGTGAGTTTAGCCACCTTCCCTCACTGGTGTTGTCCTCCCATAGTTGTTTACCTGTGTGACTGAAAGAGCATCTCTGCCCAGTCTGGAGTTTCCTTTCCTGTATCAGCTATCTATCAGGGTGGGTGGGCTTAAGTTGAGCACCACAAGAGCCCTTGCGCTCTGCTATAACCCACAGGTTCCCCTCCTATACAACTGCTGCTGGCCCAGTGGTTCCCTGTCTTGTATTATTGCATCCGATTCTTCCAGTCTTCATGTAGAAGCTTTCTGTTATCCAAACTGAATTATAGGATGTTATTCTCAGAATGTTTTTCCAACTTGAATTGTAATCCAGTCCTCCGGGGCATGGGCAGCTTCTTTCAGCGTGGTGTTACTGGGAGTTTCCTTGCTCATCCTTCCCTCCCTCTTTTAAAGCAAGGATTCATACTTACCCTTTTCCTGCCTCTGGGCCTTCACTCATCTACAAGTTCTCAGAGATGACCGCTAACAAGCCTGTTAATCATTCTTCTGTTAATTCTCTGAGTACTTTTGGATGGATTTTCTCAGACTCACGTGATACAAGAGTACCTGTCTGTTTAAGTACTTTCTAACCTTTTTTTCCTATGGCCCANTCCTATACAACTGCTGCTGGCCCAGTGGTTCCCTGTCTTGTATTATTGCATCCGATTCTTCCAGTCTTCATGTAGAAGCTTTCTGTTATCCAAACTGAATTATAGGATGTTATTCTCAGAATGTTTTTCCAACTTGAATTGTAATCCAGTCCTCCGGGGCATGGGCAGCTTCTTTCAGCGTGGTGTTAGTGGGAGTTTCCTTGCTCATCCTTCCCTCCCTCTTTTAAAGCAAGGATTCATACTTACCCTTTTCCTGCCTCTGGGCCTTCACTCATCTACAAGTTCTCAGAGATGACCGCTAACAAGCCTGTTAATCATTCTTCTGTTAATTCTCTGAGTACTTTTGGATGGATTTTCTCAGACTCACGTGATACAAGAGTACCTGTCTGTTTAAGTACTTTCTAACCTTTTTTTCCTATGGCCCAATCTGAGACCATTGCCCTTCATAGGTAGTAGTTATTATAAAAACATTATTGCTGCTGACTTTTTTTCTTGTAAACGCTGATATGAGGAAGACATTAACAAGCTCACTCCTCTTCAGACATGTGCTTGTCTCCAAAAGGGGAGGCTGCCCTGAGATCCATGGCTGGCAGAGGACAAGGTCTTGGGCAAGCCTTCGAGCAGGCTTTTCTCTGCAAGGAAGCCTTTTGATTATATGCTGAGCTC
>VZSC01017697.1:2694-51565 GCA_013398225.1 Steatornis caripensis
CTCTTCTCCCGCAGGGACGAAGCGCGCCGCCGCCGCCTCCCTCCACAGCAGCGCCGCGGCCCGCGCCAAGGAGGACTATTACCAGGTGCTGGGGGTGCCCCGCACCGCCACGCAGAAGGACATCAAGAAGGCCTCGGCTGGAGGGGAGACAACAAACCGTCGGCACAGCATCGCCGGAGACCCTCAGCCCCAGCGGCCGATGGACCTGGCGCTCCGTGGAGGCTGCCGACTCCAACGGAGCCGTGCCGGGGGCACTTTACACGGCCCCGTCCTCTGGGAGGGCCTGGGGAACGCGGCTGCTCTTGCTCCCCACCTAAAAGCGCGTGGCCTCGCTGGCGCTGGGGGCTTTGCGCGGGAACGGGAGCAGGAGCATCCCGGCCCGCAGTGCTGNCTGCGTTCGGGCGCGCCGGCCACGAGGGCAGGGAGCGGTGGGGAAGCGCAGCACGGTTCGGGGATCGCTTCGGAAGCGTGGTCCCGCCCGTGCTGTCACACGAGGCGCCCGCTCGGGTCTCTTTCCGGAAGCTCCTGGGGTTGTGGAGAGATCCTGGAGCAGCTTCTGTAGGTCCTCGTGTTGGCACGATAACGGGAAATGAAGGCTTTTACGCCCTGGAGTACGGATAGCACGCTGAGCCTTGCCTAGTGTGTTTTCCCCGGCACGTGAGATATGCTAAGGCAAATTACTTCTGTCTGTCCCTAATAGTTTGATTTTTGTTGTTTAGCTGGCAAAGAAGTACCATCCCGATACAAATAAGGATGACCCTAAAGCCAAAGAGAAGTTCTCCCAGCTGGCAGAAGCCTATGAGGTAATATGCAGGGTTTTACCGTCATGAAAAGGAGGAAAGATTGCAGCGTGGATGGGGCGAAGCCTTTCATCTTCTTGCGTGCAGTTTCCTGTAAAACCATGGCCATTTTTGTAATTTCTTGTACTTTAAGCCTGAGCGCCTCTGTCCCAATGGTGTCTTCAGGAGATTACTTAGCCCCGGTGTCTGATTTAGCTGGGTATGTTTTGGGCTGTTTGAATTTGTGCTCTTTCTTAGCCGTGAGCAATTGGCAGGGATGCCCTGGTCACCATGGTGGAATTACTGGTCAGCTTAAACACACAAACCCGCCAGCAGTTCCTAGCTTTTTGAGACAGAGATACCTTCCCCTGTGCCGCACCCCAGCCCCGTTTCTTCCTGCTCTTCAGCTCATTCAGAATTTTTGTGCCGATTTTTGCCCTCGTGGGTTTTCAGATTTACCCCAGCGCTCTTCTCACCAGCTTTCCCACACTGTATCAGTGGTCGAATAGATCATGTGAGTTATTCATGCTTACGGTGACGTAGAAAGATTTTGTCATTTTCCTGATGACAAACCGGGAGATATCAGGGAAGGAGCGGCTTTTCAGTCATTCACAGGCTCCTGAGAGCTGGGGTAGGGTGACAGGAAGGTTTGAGAACATGGCGGTAATGCCGGTAGCCTTGAATCCCCCGGAGAGACGCTGCTCTGCGGATGCAGGCTGGGCTGTCCGGTCCTCGGGATGCGTACAACGTCCTCATGGCATCGTTCTTTTGCCCAAAGGTATTAAGTGACGAAGTGAAGCGGAAGCAATACGATGCGTACGGCACGGCTAGTTTTGATCCTGGCGCAGCAGGTGCCGGCGCTGGGCGGCAGTACTGGAGCAGCGGCCCGTCGATTGATCCGGAAGAGCTTTTCCGAAAAATCTTTGGAGAGTTCTCGGGATCCCCTTTCGGCGATTTTCAGAGCGTCTTTGACCAGCCACAAGAGGTATGGAGCGCATTTGTTTCCCGAGTCACGAAATGAAAATGAGAAATGAAAACCACAAAAGCTGGAGAGGGACACTCGTCTGCCACAGATTGCTCCGGGAGCGAGCTTAAGCAAAGAATTTGCTCCTGGGAGTGTCAGCACGCGAGTGTCCCGTTGTATGGGCGGGAGCGTCACGTATTTTTGCTAAGTGGAGTAGATAGATTCTCTGCACCTCCAGACGGTTTTTTTTTGGGCTTCAGCTACGTCGCCTGGTGTTCACTGACACTAGTTGGTGCTGCCAGACAGTCCCATCATTGTAGAGGCATCTTTTCTGCTGTACGTTGATTTACATAGGTCTGCTTTGATCCATAGTGCTAAAAACCACAGAACACCTTCTAGCTGTAAAACAAGCCTTCCGGCCTTAGGTTTGACTGCTTAATTTGCTTAATTTTGCAACTTAATTGGCTTAACGTTGCAGCGGAGCCCATAATAAAACAAGACCGATGTCTTGTTCTTTGTACTGCGGCTGAACGCTCTTTTAAGTCTTGGCAGGGTTGCTTCACGTGCTGCCTTCAGAAACGCTTGGCATTCGGTACTCCTGGCTTTACTAAAAATGGCCTTTTTATTGTAAACGGAATTTCCTATCTCGTTCAGTCATCTTCGCTGATGACCTCCCTTGGTAAGTGAAGAGTTTGTTGGGGAAGAGCAGATACTTTCTCTGGGGTTGAAAGGCTTCTCCGTCACCTGCTGCTGCGTTCCCATTAAAGAAAACCTTTAGAACTAGTAAGGGTGTTCCTGAGAGCAGAACAACGTGTGACTTCTATTTTTACTTCCTTCTTTTCTATTTTTATTTCTCGTTTCTGCTACACAACCGCTCATCAGACTGGTGTGATCATCGCTCCTGTAATGTCTGCCATCCTCTTGTACCCCTTCTTATTTACACGAGACAGGTTATTGCTTCCTCAGATGAGGCAGAGCCCTTCTGAATCTGTTTCTTCCCCCGCTCAATTACCTGGATGTATTTTAAGCAGTGTTTGATATGTGGCCTAAACCAATTTCAGTCTGCTTAGGTTTGATGTCAGCTGTAGTTTGGTGTGCGTGTTTCCTGTACAGTATATCATGGAACTGACATTCACCCAAGCTGCAAAAGGTGTCAACAAGGAGATTGTGGTGAACATCAACGACTCCTGCGAGCGATGCGACGGCAAAGGACACGAACCCGGTACCAAAGCGCAGCGCTGTCACTACTGCAATGGCACAGGCATGGTAAGCGCTTTTTAAGACGCAGGTTCTGCTGCGCTTTTCCTTGTCAGTCCCTTCGGCAGTGAAAAATTCTCACTACAGTCACCAGCTTCTCTGGGGTGAAGCCGAGTTAATGCGGGCTTCATGTTAATACGCACTGGGAAGATGGTGTTAAAGAGGTGCTCAGCCCAGCTGAGCCTTCAGGGCTAGGTCACCCTGTATCACGCGTCCAGCAAACAGTGTTTATATCATGTAACGGTTCTGAAATTACTTGGGCATTAAATGGGATACTTTGAGGGGTGGAGGGAGGAGGAAGGTGGTGACAGTCTAAGGGTAGTCCTGAAATAAGAGGGTGCATACTACTTACGGTAAGCATGGAAATGAACACGTGTGCTATGGAGAAAGGCTGAGGGTGCTGGGGTTGTGCAGCCCGGAGGAGACGACACTCCGGGGAGACCGTGTTGGGCCTCTCAATACTTGAAGGGGGCTTAGAAGAAAGACGGGGACAGACTTTTTAGCAGGGCCTGCTGTGATAGGACAAAGGGTGATGGTTTTAAACTAAAAGAGGGGAAATTCAGGCCAGATCTGAGGAAGAAATTTTTTTACGCTGAGAGCGGTGAGACCCCGGCACAGGCTGCCCAGAGAAGCAGTCGATGCCCCCTGCCTCGCAACATTCAAGGCCAGGCTGGACGGGGCTCTGAGCACCCTGATGTGGTTGAAGATATCCCTGCTCACGGCAGGGGCTTGGACAGCATGGCCTTGGAAGATCCCTTCCCACGCAAACCAGTCGATGATTTCATGATTGAGCTTCAGGCTTTCAATTTCCACGCATCAAAATTGGTACTGGCAATCCATCTGTGCCCAGAGCACCTTTCTGCGCCGAACAGGCGTAGCTGGCTGGAGGAGGCCGCAAGCTCTTCCCACCGTTTCCTCACATGCTTCTGTCTGGTGTGTGGCTTTCACAGTTCACTCCATAGCTTAGTCTCCGAAATGTTTTCCTGGACACTGGCAATAATTCATGCATGTGGATCGTCCTCGGGATTCCTCAAAATACAGCTGTTTGTAGTTGTTTGTGAAACAGCACTGTAAGGAGCTTCGTTCCCACTCGTGCATTAAAGCCTAGAGATGGAAAGTGTTGGTTCCCTTCCCCTCGCCGTGAGACACTTGCTCTCACGGTGATGGTGTTCAGTGGAAATCGGAATGCGATGGCGCTCAAGTGTGAGCCAGCTTCTCCCAAGCAGGGTCCTCGCTGGGTTTCTGAGCCTGTTTCCTGCTCTGCCCCTTGCTGAAGGATGTCGCTGTCCTGTCGGGTCGTTTGTGCATGTAGAGGGACTCAGATGTGCTGGGCCAGGCACTGGCCGTGTTTTGTGGAAGCGAAAAGTACCATCCCGGTACCAAATATTTGCACGATCTGTGTTTTCTTCACTAGGAGACGATAAATACCGGCCCTTTTGTCATGCGATCTACCTGCCGACGCTGCGGCGGCCGTGGTTCCATCATAACTACACCATGCGTAGTATGTCGAGGAACGGGGCAAACCAAACAGAAGAAGACAGTGATGGTTCCTGTGCCAGCTGGTCAGTGGTGTACTTGTGTGCTGCTGCTCTCTGTTAAATAACTGCAGGTGTTTGCCTCCACTTAGCCAGCAGCAGGGCGCTTGCCTCCAAAGCATGGCTGCTCCCTGCCAGGTACAAATGGGAGAGCAACGCCAGAAGTTTTGCTGCAGAGGAGTCACCGTAAGAGCAAAGCAGGCTGATAGCTTGCCAATGGAAAGGGCCGGTAATGAGACGAGCTTTCTGGCCGTGGATGTGAATGTTTGCTTTGCCCTTCCTGAGCTAAGGTTTTGGTTCTCGCATGGGTCCTTGTAGGCAGGTTTTTGAAGAGTGAAACTCTGGAAAGGTTGTGCTGCCTTGAGTCTCTCGTTTGTCCTTGCTGAGGCTTGGCGGGAGGGTGGCAGCCTTGAAAGCCTTAGCTCGGCTCAGCAGGGAGTGCTGGTGACCTTCCTCACCGAGTGGCTAAAACGGGCAGTGGGGCTGAAGACTTGCATCTTGAGATCGCCCTGGGTGAGCAGCCTGTAATTTTCCTGCAGTTTGCGAATGCTGCGTGCTCCTTAATCTGATGCATTTCCCTAAAGAATTCTGTAGGGGTTGAAGTAAGGAGCCTGCTTGGCGTGTAGTGATCGCCTCGGAGGTACAAACGTGTGCTGATGCCTCCTTCCTTTGGCCACGGCTCCTGTGGAGAGTGTAACCGTGCTGCCCGCTGGCATGGCTTGTGCCTCGTGCTCCTGGATGCACAGGCGCTGCTGCGGGGGCAGGCTGTGGGGGACAGCAGGAGAGCTGAAGGGAAAAGCTGGAGGTATTCGAGTAACACGTGGATTAAAATGCAAGGTAACGTTCCCTCTTTTTTTTTCGGCTTGCAGGCGTTGAGGATGGGCAGACAGTTCGGATGCCCGTGGGGAAGAAAGAAATTTTCATTACATTCAGGGTACGTATCGTTACATTGTTGGCTGCTTTCATTATTCAAGTTGGTTGCTCGTTCCCTTCGCGACTGCCCGGGAAGTCTGACTGAATGGGAGACGGAGGAGGAAGAGCGAGTGATCCTTTGAAACCGCTGAGGTAACACGATCCACGTGAACTTTCTGGTATAGCAGCAGATCGGCATTGTGACAAGCGGAGTAACGTTAAGTCTGTTCATGAAGAATTGCGCTGCTTGTTCCAGGACGAGGCCCTTAGGGTGGTGCGCATCAAAATGCGCAGTAACTGGTTCTTGATGCCTCGAGTGTTGGAAATGCGGAGGAGCTGTCTGCTTGCAGTGGTGGGAGCACTGGGGAGGGCTGCGGGGACGCCCGTGGGGCTGGCCAGCCAGGTGTCCTTTTGCAGACACATGTTCAGTGCCGCGTTGCCCTTGTTTTGTAGCTGGGGCCCTCTTCTACTGTCAGTATCCTGTCATACGCGTCTCTGTCAAAGAGAAGACTTTTCCTGGCACCTTTTTTGTGGTGCAGGAGGATTTAATTCTGTTCCAGCTTGTGAGGCCACCACAAAGGTGCTTGCCTGCCTCTTCTCTTCTGGCTTCCTCCTGTTCAGGGTGCTGGGCAAGGTAGCGTCTCCTCTGTCTCTGCAGAATCATGCTGACCCTGTTAAACGAGCGTCAGGGTTAGGGGAGGGAGGTTCTGAGAGAGGAAGCAGGCATCCTCCTAAGCTGCTGGCTGATTACAGTTACGTCAAGATCTGCGTTTTTCTAAAAGACTCAGTGTTAACTTGGCCGCCTTAGCCGTGCAGTTTGTGGGTAGTAAAGGGTCCGAGTACAGAGTTCTGGCACGCTTTATTGCGAGAACTTTCAAAGCCGTTTGCCGTGAGAACTTCGTCGTGGTGTGCTCACTTCTGCTTGGAACTGCCTGCCTTTTAGGTTCAAAAAAGTTCCGTGTTCAGAAGAAACGGAGCAGATATCCATTCGGACCTCCTTATTTCAATAGCACAGGCTGTTCTGGGAGGCACAGCCAGATGTCAAGGCTTGTACGAGACAATCAATATCGCGGTGAGTACCATCACGTGGAAGAACTCGGGCATGAATCCATGTGGGACAGCAGAGACTTCTCCTTTGCTGCAAAGATGGTGCAGATGTCCCAAGCCTGCCTGTACTGAGTTTCAGACTTCTTCAGGATTGAGCGTCGGGTAGTTTGTGACCTGCTTGGTCTCACCTCCTTTCCCGTTGCGGTGTAGGGACAGGGGAATTGGGGGCTGGGTGGATTGCTGGGCAGATCCCATCCGAGATGCGCGAGGTTCTGTGCTCGCTCCTTCAAAAGCTTTTCCGTCGTTACTGACTTGGCTTCTGAATGTGCCCAGACGCGTGAACGTACCAGATCTGTCCTGTCCTCCCTTGAAGCTTGCTGGAGAAGTAGTTAATTATTGTAGACGTGGAATGTAATTACTGTCGAGGTGGCTAAACTAGAGCAGTGAACGTGACCACTCTGCGTTCATAGATACCCCCTGGTATTCAGCCAGACCAGAGGATTCGAATGAGCGGGAAAGGCATTCCCAAGGTTAACAGCTACGGCTACGGAGACCACTACATTCACGTAAAGATAAAAGTTCCTCAGTAAGTAGAGCTAATGCAAGTGTTTGTGGAATCTGGAAGTTTCTGCAAAAAATGTTGTTCAGATTTTGTGAAAATTCCTCGCTGCTTTATCAAGATCATTAATTGCTCACCCTGCTTTTAATTCTAATGTGAGGTAGACTTTTTTTTTTAATAATACCATTTGGCAGCCCAGTTCTAAAAATCCTAAACCCTGGACATACTTAAGTAGTTCTTCCCCTGCGTATTTGCCTGGCTAGCTGTGATTCTGTCTGGATCCCGGTTACATAAATTCCCCGTTCTGGCTTATAACGTGCTCTCACACCTACGGCTTAAAGCGACTGAAGTCCTTGGCCGTTGCTTTTCAGACTGCTTGGCTGCCTTCTGCTCCTGTGGGGAAGGAAACGTTTTAGCTTGTATTGCTGCACTTGGCAAGGGCGTTAGATTTGCCAGGGTCTCCCCACCAGATGCGCGTTCTGTTGCAACTCCACACAGTTCTCGGCACTTAATTTTGTTTTTTTCACTGCATTTCGGTGAACTGCGGTGGGTTGTACGGCTGCTCTTCCACTGAGGCTTATTCTTTATAGACTGCTTGTTTTAAGAGCATCGTAGGGATTCGCGGTGTGTGCCAGGTGTATTAGTCTTGTACTTCCAGTAGCTGCCTCCCATGCATGCTGCAGGAGAGGGCTGAGGAGGTCTGTAGGTACAGCGGTAAGCAGTGCCTCTGTCTTCCACCCGCAGGAGGCTGACGGATCGCCAGAGAGCCTTAATGATGAGCTACGCCGAGGACGAGGCAGATGTGGACGGCACAGTGAACGGGGTCACAAATACGGCATCAGGTGAGCGGCGGGAATTAGCACTTCTTCCCCATGGTGTTGGCGTGGGAGTGCAGAGGGGTCCTGGGGAGGAAAGTGAGCCGAGGTCGCCTTGAGGCAGCGTGTCAGCACACGCAAAGCATGTTGTATTGGAAATAGTTTTGGTGTGATGTTGATAGGCTGCAGCACAAGGCAAGGAGGGAGCCTCTTCCCAGAAAGCTTTACTTGAATACTTGGTGGGCAAATCTGTGCACGAACAGAGAGCAGGGGCTGAGATACTGTGGGATCCTGGCAGGTTGTGGTGATGAATGCCTTCCGCTCCCTGCTTCTGCCCCGCTGCCAGGAGTAACTTGTCTTGGTAGGAAAGAGGTAGGAAATTATGCTTGTTGCTGTCAGGGGTAGGGAAAGAGAACGTGCCTCAGGGCAGTTTTTTGTGTGAGCTGATCCGTTGTGCTTCTGACTGCAGCGGGGATGTTTCTCCTTGAAAGCTGAAGGGGGGTGCTGCTGTCAGGGCTGCGCACGTACTTGCTGCACACGGGAGATTCGGGGATGGAAATGCTCGTTGGTGCTGAGTGGGGTGGCTCCAGGCAGCAGACAGGGTCCGGTGTGATGGAGGGAGCGAAGCCAGCCGGGAGCTTTGCACAGCTGCGCTTTCAGCTCCAGGTCAAAAGATTTGATTCAGCAATTACGTGTTCGAAGTTTCAGGGGTGAGGTACCTGGCATGAGTAGCAGCTAAAGGCAAAACATGGTAGAGCAGTAAGGCAAGAGCTTTGTCTTTTGCTCCTGGAAAACAATTTTTTCTTTGCTCCTATTGGAACGATGAGCTGCTTCAAGCTGGTTGGAATTCTTTTTATGCTCGAAACCACAAAGGCATTTATGACTGCGTACAGCTAGGCAGCTCGGGTCTTCTCTGTTACACATGCCAAAGCCTGAGGAACGTAGGCCGACATTCAGGATATTGGAAGGCAGCATCTGCCACGTGCTTACCAGTGTTGTGTTTTGTAGTGCTTCTGTAACACAGAAGTTACGTCTTTTCCGCTGAGGGTAGGCATTAAAGGTCAGCCCTGGGGGAAGGGGAGAGATCTCCAAGCACAAAACTTTCATTCCAGCTTTTTAAAGACTTTTGTGTGCCAAAGGCAAAAAATGCTCTCCAAGTTTGTTTTTTGAAAAATAAACCTGTCAGTCTTTACCACAATTAAGCAGCAAGGTGGATGAAAAACAACACTGGCAGCTTGCAGTGTAGAGCCAGGCTGTTGCTGAAAGCATGTCCTTGCTCCAGGAAGCAGAAATACCGTGAGTGGATGGGGGCGTGTTCTGCTGCAGGGCTCCGTGTTTCATACCGTTGCGTCAGTCTGAGCTCGGCACTCAGCTGTGGGAGGACGAGGAGGACTGCCCTTTGTGTTCCCTATGCGCCAAGAAAGCTCGAGGAGGATTCGGGGGTCTTGTTATTGACGGTTATACCGTAGAAAAATCAGAGTAGCGAAGAGGTCTCCTTTGTTCTGCTGTAGCCACTTCTGGAGGGACAAACACCTTCTCAGGATGTTTATACGGGAAAACTATACTTGTTGCTGCCGGCAAGATTCCTTATCTGGACACTTGGTCTGAAATGCTTGTAGCCTTTTTCATCCTAGCCTGAGTTCATTTTCTCCTTGATAGTGTTTGTCTGAGCATTGCACGGGGATTACACGAGGCAGCCTCCTGGTGTGGTTTTGCCCCGCTTTGCTCTGAAGGGTCGCGACACCTCCCTGAAACAGGAAGACAGATTGTTCCAAGGACTGCCAGTGTAGCTGGTTTTTTTTGTTGTTTCCCCGCCCCCACCCTGTAAAGCCATGGCTGGCTGTGGTCAAATTGGCGACTTGTTTTCAGTGGCAGACTCTCAATTCCAAGTGCTTGTTTTCCAAGCCCTTGGGGTCCCTGACTTGATTGTGCAGCACGAGAATTCACTGGCCAGCTGGAGGGCTGGGGAGAGGGGAAGGGAACGGCGTTACCTGGGCTCATGGTCTTCTCTTCCACTTCTGGGGTCCGGGCTCTCCGGTGCTTTCACTGCCGGCGGTCCTGTACCGTGGCTCGGTGCCAGGCGCAGCCCTGTACGTGATGATGCTGGCAAAACCAGCGGGCTTGACCATACCCCCTCTAACCCTCTCGCTTTGTCAGGGGTGCTGGATGCTGGCGGGAGATGTATCTGACTGCAGCCCTTTGCTGTTTGTGTCCAGGTGGCAGGGCCACGGCTAGCGCCGGCGCAGGCGGGGATAGGCCTGAGGCTGAGGAGAACAAGGAGGGATTCCTTTCCAAACTTAAGAAAATGTTTAGCTCCTGACACCCCATCCGAGGTAGGAGGCCTCTTGTGTTTTATTGTCGCCTTTCCCCCACGCCAAGCAGAAGTTGCACTTCTTGGGTGGTAGAAGCAGCAAAAGTGCGGCCTTGCTTCTCACTTAGCCTCAGGCCTTCCAGCCACTGGTGTGAAAAGCCCTTGCTGTCCCCTGTGACCTGGAGCAAAAAGCCAGGGACTAAATTGCATTGCTGCTGCAGCAAAAATCCTGGATACATCTTCAGGNCCATTCGGTTGGGAAACATTAAACTTGTCTCTTGCTTCAACCACAGGGAAGCGTTTCACTGGAAATTAAGAGCCAGCAGCAGCAGCAGACCGTCTTTGCAGTCGGGGATGAATCTTTCTGGCTCGGGAGAGCGAAGGANGCAGCAAAAATCCTGGATACATCTTCAGGGAGGTTGCTGGCCTCTCCTCCCCTGCAGCTCTCTGTCCTTACGTGCTCAGGGGTTGTCCCTGATTCGAAGCACCGAGGGTGTTCCCGTTAGCTGGTAAAGCTGGGACTGGGCAGTTCTGCTGCCACTGCAAAGCCAGCGGTACGCTCAGGCTGGACTCGCCCCTGCCGCGGGCGTACAGCACCAGGAAGGAATTGGTCTTTGCAATCGAGCACAGCAAAGCCAGCATCACACAAACAAGTGCGCTGTTGGAACCCAGGGTGCCGTTTAGTTGGCGTTGGCCTGCTGTGAGGGAGCACTGCAGCCTTGAAATGGTCGATGGCAGGCACTGGTGTCTCGGGTTCACAGCATGGCGGGGGCTGGCAGGGCCCTCTGGAGNTGGAGAGGCTACAAACTGCTGAGGCACCAACAGGCATCACCACGGCACCCCCACCCACTGTCCTAGGAAACGGTAACGAAGGAAAATGCCAGCGTTGCAGAAACGCAGCTCTCTCTTGAGGTTGCTCCACAGTCCCTACTGCTGCTGGGAGCTTATGTGGTAAAAATTAAAGCTGAAGTATTATTTAGAATCCCAAACAGTGAAAATGTGAAATAAAAATTGTCCTTCCAGCACCGAGTGGAGCAATTTGCCTTATGGAGCCCGAGGTGGCTGCTGCTCTGAACGCTCGATGTGCTCGGTGAGCTTGCCACCGCTTACCTTCTCCCAGGAGACTTCGTGGGCCAGCGAGTTAAACCCTGTCTTCACGACAGCCCTCCTAGCTGCCCTGCCTGTCTCTCCGAGCGGGAAGTCCCCCTGCGGCTGGGACTCGGAGCCCGGCAGCCCTGGGGTCTCTTAGTCCTGCTGGTCTCCTGCACAAAGCGCAGCGATGGAATCTGCACTTTGCCTCAGGTTTCCCTCCCTCCCAAATTAACTGAAGTTACAACCCAAATGCTGTCGCTTCTGAATGGGTACAAGTTTATCAGCAGGCCCTCTGCCAGTTTGGGACAAAGTCTTTTATTACGTTAGCGCAACACCCGCAGCATAAATGAATGGTCAGAGTAATTGTTCCTACGTGTGTGAGAATACAAGTGAAGTGGATCCCTCCTTCCAGGTGGAGTTGAGCTCTTGCAGTGCGTATTGTCATGGTTACTGTAGCCCGCTGGTGGTAGTTACACCGTGCGGGTACCGTCAGCCCGCATACTAATCGACCAGTTAAACAACGCCACGTCATAGTCTTGCCCTTCTTAATTTGCTGAAATAAAGCACGTGTTGCCTCCTGATTAAACTGTCTGTAAAGTGATTCTGTATCCATGTAAATAAGACTGACTTCATAAAGATGTTTAACACGTGCTGTGCCTCGCGGNGACCAGTTAACCAACGCCACGTCATAGTCTTGCCCTTCTTAATTTGCTGAAATAAAGCACGTGTTGCCTCCTGATTAAACTGTCTGTAAAGTGATTCTGTATCCATGTAAATAAGACTGACTTCATAAAGATGTTTAACACGTGCTGTGCCTCGCGGCCTTGTCTGGTCTTCCTCGCCTGTCACCCCCTTCCCCTCCCCCAGGAAGGGGAACGAAGGTCTCCTCTCGGACACGGACAGCACAGGGCTCGAGCACCTCTGCAATTGCCTGCAAGCACAGGCAGACTCCACCTCCCAGAGCTCTGCCCTGAGCAGGACCTTAAGCCTGTGGTGGTGGCGGGGAGGGAGGCTTGAATCCTAAGGCTGGACAGTCTCACACAGGTTTCGCTCGGCTCCCAGGGGCAGTGAGTGCCGTTAGCTCTGCGAGCACGCAGGCCAGGCCACAGCTGAGGGCTGCCTGCGCCAAGCTGGGCTCAGCATTCCTGGTCCCTGGAAAAACCCCAGCGTTCTCTGTTGGCTTAGGCACCTGCAGCAGTGCTGGTTGCGGGTACCCGCCCCGGCTGCGCAGGAGGCACAGCCCTTCGGGGCCCGGACACACGAAGCATTCAGCCCACCGACTGGTGCTGCATGCTCAGAGCTGCTTAGGAAAGCGGGTGATCCCAGGAAAACAAGCCACCACCACCCTACAGCTGTGAAAACACCCAGAGTCACTAAAGAAACACCTCCCCGAAGACTGCGCAAAGGTAGCACTTCTCCCCCCCGACGGCCTGCAGCGGTACAGCCTTCCTCTTGTTCTCGTTGCACCGGTCTAAATCTCAGCCAAGGTGCAGGGGAGCGCACGCGTGGACCAAAGCCCTTCCCAGCTCCGGCAGGGTCAGCCTTTCACCAGGGCGCGAGCGGAAAGGCAGCATGGCTCAGCGCAGCTCACCCCCTTGGCCGGTTCCCGCTACCTGCTGCAGACGCTGGAGGGGCGCGGCGGGAGGGAAAGCTCAGAAGGCAGCCTTGTTGTCTGCCGCCCACCGAGAGAAGGTGCGGGCCTTGGGGTTGAGCTTCATTGTCAGGTCCACGTTGCGGTCTGGTTTCAGGGCGTAGAAANTGGTCTAAATCTCAGCCAAGGCGCAGGGGAGCGCACGCATGGACCAAAGCCCTTCCCAGCTCCGGCAGGGTCAGCCTTTCACCAGGGCGCGAGCGGAAAGGCAGCGTGGCTCAGCGCAGCTCACCCCCTTGGCCGGTTCCCGCTACCTGCTGCAGATGCTGGAGGGGCGCGGCGGGAGGGAAAGCTCAGAAGGCAGCCTTGTTGTCTGCCGCCCTCCGAGAGAAGGTGCGGGCCTTGGGGTTGAGCTTCATTGTCAGGTCCACGTTGCGGTCTGGTTTCAGGGCGTAGAAACGGAACGTAGCGGCCATTTCCTTGGCCCCAGGGAAGCCGCGTTTCTCAGACTCCTGCGGTGAGATCTGCAAAAAGAATTGGGTGGGGGAAAAAAAAAAGGGGTGTTGTCACAGGGCCGAGGCTGCTGGGGCGAGTCCCTTAGACCACGCAAGGAAGCTGAAGAGGGCTGCGTTAGAGCAGCCTGCCGCGTTATTTCCACCGGTGCGGAGGGCTCTGCTGCCCTGCAAGTCACGTCGGTTGGGGCTGTGCGAGGGAAGCAGCAGCCCCGCAGAGTGAGGCGAGGCGGAGGGAAGCCTTCGCCAGGGCAGGCTGAAGCAGACCCCCATCTCACGGTCGGGTGCTCACCCAGGTGCCCCCCCGGTCCACCCTTCCTCCAGGTGCAGCGCGAGAAGGGCTCAAGGAAGCGGTGCGGCAATCACACCCCACAGACGCTGAGGAGCTTCTCTGGGATGCATCCCGAGCCAGCTGCACCCCAAAGCCACCGCTGCGGGCAGCGCAGTGCCGCGGGGAGCCCTGCAGCCCTGCCCGGCAGGAACAGTCCAACCTGCCTAGGGCCAGCGCCCAGCTCCGGCACGCAGCCGGCCTGGCCGTGGGCTGCCTGGCCGAGGCCTGGGGCAGCGATGAGAGCGCCCTTCCCTGCACTGGGGTACGCGCCGTGGCCGAGGGGGTCTAGAAACACAGGCTTGCGGGGGACAGAAGCTTGCTGGGGCTTGGACCCCCATCGGCCCCGGGGCTCGTAGACCGCCACGATGCAGGATGACTCCAGTGCTGGCCGAGCTGGGGGAAGGGTCCCCGGTCACCCCCTTCCCAAGCAACCCTGGGTGACTCAAAATAAGCGGAGTCGTGTCCGGTGGCTTTTCTAATGACCCTCGGGAGTTCTGGGCCACCCCATGGGTGTTGCCGGGCCAGTTCGAGATGCCGAGCAGGGCCAGCGCTCGCCGAGGTCAAACTCGGGGGTTTGAGCCAAGCAAATGGCCTGGAAAATACATGGGGGGCACATTATGTACACTCGCGAATAAATAATTCAGATGCGTTAATTCACATAAACGATTAATTGTGAAAGCAGGGGGTACAGCCCCGAGCGGGGCTTCTGCACGGTCGTTTCTGATGTGAGGGAGCTTCAGCTACAGCTTGCCAGGAAGGTGACGGCTGATGGGACTTCCCAGATGCCATCCCCTCCTGAAAGCAGCCTCCTGGCGGTTACCAACCGGCCTGAGCTTCCGAGAGGAAAGGTTTTAATGCCTGAGCAGGCACAGCCCTAGGACCGGCAGAGAGCAATCCCTGGGAGACGCACAGCCCCCAGCAGTGCCTGGAGGTCCCAAATCCTACTTGCCCCCATCTCTCCTCCCCAAATACAGTTCACCACAAGCAGATGATCTGGCTGCGAGCCCACCCCGTGCCCCACCACCTCTCCACCATGAGAGCTCCATCAGCCACCGTCACCTCCACCCACCACCACCACCATCACCGCCACCACCAGCCATTGACCACCTCTCAGCCGGACTTGGTGGAGGGAAAGACGCGTAATTATCGATTAGATGCAGCTTCATTAGAGCTACCACCTAGATATAAACGGACCCCACCAGGCAGGTCTCCTAGCAGGACGTGCTATTTCCATCTTTCTTCATCACTGACTTCTGCTCACTCTGACCTTCCTGCTCAGCATCTCAGAATTAACAGGATTTGCCTGAATGCCAGCAAAACTTGGTACAGGATTTACAAAGTAAGGTTTTTGTAGAACAAAAATGCAAAATAATGATCAACGCCACTTGCCTGAGCGGATCCTGCTGGTGCCGCTGCTGCCGGCAGCTCTGGCGCCTCGGGTGCCGACGCAGCGCTCCTTAGTGCCATGCGACAAACTCATTAATTCCAGAAAACATTCGGCACCGGCAGAAAAACGTCTTTGGATGAAGGGGAGCTTACTCCCGCCCCTTTATTCTGCTCTTTCAAGATAACAACTTGAATTCACTTGTGGAAACGTCGCCACGCATGGCCCAACAAAGGGCAGAGCTGTCCCGACACCAGCCTCTTCCGTGGGATCTCCCCAGCGTTCCTGGCTAGCGAGGGGGTTACGTGGCAAAAACTCTCGGCTCCGCCAGGCCGAGGCGAGCTTGTGGTTTTGCTTCGAGGGCATTTGGTGTCGTTTGGACGTTGGTCAGCCTGATTTTGTGGCTCTCCCGGGAGACAGCAGCCATGGCTTGGGAATTGGCCGTGCACCGAGCATCTTGCCGGGACAGATCCCATGCCACCGCTGTCGAGGGGTCAGATAGGCTACGGGCGGTTACCACACACTGCTATTTTGAAGCAGGTGATAACTCGCATCGATTTGCATAGGCGGCAGCCCTGCGCTGACAGGAAGGAAGATCAAGTAAGACCCACGGCGCAGGAAGGGGCGAGGAGCAAACCGAAAGAGAGAAAAAGCCACGGGGCTGGAAACGGCGTCGGCGGGTGGCTGGGGAAGCCGGACCCACCTTCCCCAGGTGCAGCCCGGAGCATCGCCCCGGCTGCTGGGTCCCATCACCTCCGCAGGTCCCCCGGGGCCAGAGGCCACCAACTAGAGGGGCTTCCATTTTCTACCTTGAACTTGAGCATCCAGGCAAGGAGGAAGCAAAGCTCTGGGGATAAAGGGCTGAGCGAGGGCACGGAGGGGCTGCACCCTCCTGCCGCACTGAGGATGCCCTCTCTGCTCTCCTGCTCCCACGCGGATCTGGGGAAGGTGGCACGAGGCCGAGGTAAGGTTTTGGTGGGGCTGGTTTTGCTTTGGAGGGCTACGGGGAGATGGGGAGGCGTCGCTCAGCCCTCCCGCGCAGGGATGAGCTGCTGCAGGCCTCTCGCTGCGATGGCCACGTGAAACGGAGTGGCTGGGCCAGGAGCTGGTGGGCAAAGGTCCCTGGGATGGGCAAGACGTGACCGACTGCCAGCAGCACCCGGCAGAGCAGGCTGGCGTGGCACGGCCACCAGTGCCGGCAGGAGTGGGTGCGGTGGTGCGTGGCACCGAGCTCTGAGCGATGGAGAAGAGTGTGGGACCTCGTGGGGAACCCGGCACTTGTCACAAACTCTGTCCCCGTGCCTGCGGCCGCCTGCCTAGACACGAAGGCAGCCGCAGGCAGGCTGCCCCACGCATGCAAAGCCTCTCCGCCTGGCGCAGCATCAGCTTTTGCCTCCGCATTAATATCATTTACCAAATTCCTTCCACTTCAAAAACATAAAAAAAAAATCCCCAATACGAGCCGCAGATAGAAAAGGACGAGATTAGTGACGTACTTGCCTGTGGCACGGTGCAAAGTTGCACCAAAGAGCAAGGCAGGGTCCTGGGTCTGTCGGCAGTCCAAAACCCATGCACCTTGAAACCCAGAGCTGCACCCCCGCGTGCCCCTCCGGGAAACAGGCCCAGCACGCCTTCCCGGAGCTCACCTGGCGGCGGCGGCACGGCAACACCGAGGTCTCCAAAGATGCAGCGGGTACCTTCTTTGGCCCTTTTCATTGCAGGGATGCCCAGCACTGTAGGATGCAGGGAGCGGGTTGAGGTGGTGGAGCTCAGCAGGGGATGTGGCCGTGCCCAGTGGCTGCGCACCCAGGCGCCCGCGTGGGCACGGGGCCCGAGGCACGCCGGACTGCGCCAGTGCATTGCGCTTACTCCTGCTGTTATTTAAGCCCTCTCAGGTCATTAGGGGCATTTGTGTGTCCTGTAGGTACGGGACTGCTGGGGCGAGGACGAGCTGGAGCAGCGGCTGGCTGCTGTCGCCCACTGAGACGTCACCAGCGCCCGAGGTTTGGTTGCCGTGTGGAACGGTTACCCGAGGCCAGACATGCGTCCATCAGGGCAGCCTGGGCAGAGCTCGGCACAAAGGATGTCCATGTCGCACGACGGTTCCTTTCTCAAGAGCTCGTGGATGCTTTTCATGATGCTCTGCAACCCCAGAATCTGGGGCTGACCCCGAGCATCAAACGCCTGCGGGGTGTCGGGGTGGCTACCGCAGCTATCGGCATCCCCGCATCCCTGCCGAGGCCGCGGCTGGGGCTGGCGGTGGTGAGGGAGGCAGGCTGGCAGCAGCTCGTTCCCAATTTTTACTCTGACATCCTGAGATCCTGTAGGCGAGAAGGGCAGAGGCTGTTTGCGGGGAGAGGATCTGCTTTTCAATCTGCTGCGTGCACGTCCGTGGTGAAGTGTCCTGGGGGCACGGTCGGCTCAGAAAATGCATCATCCTTCATTTTGCAGCGTGCGAGGTGTGGCAAGACCCTGCGAGAGACCCTCTCTCTGAAATTAGCTTCGTTTTTAGCTGTTTGGAATTGCCCGTAGATTGATCTTTGCTTTTTCTGGGTGAGGTCTGGTGTTCCGGCTGCCGGCGGGGGTTCGGCCCGGGGCTCCTTCACGGCTCCTCGCCTCCACGGCTCGCTGTTTAGCTCCCACTGTGTCTGGGCCCGGTTATTCTGCTTGGGGTTTTGGAAAACAAACCCAACCCAAACCAGACTGGTAGGGGTTAGTTTTGGCGCAGGGCGTCGCTCTGTATTTGCAGTAAATTTTGCTTGCGTTGAATCCAGACCAAAATAAATAAGACTGCGTCTGAAAGTCATGTGTAAACTTAGGTAAAAGGGAATTACCTGCAGATCTGCAAGCTTCACAATTGGGTGTAGTGCAGATACTTCATCGCTTTGCTTAATTAACGGAAATTAATAACGTGAAGTCTTCTCGCTTCTGCCAAAAGGTGGCAGCCTGTACCCCGGCTTCAGGCTCCGCTCAACGCATCGCTTGATGGGGATCGGCTGGAGAGGTTGGCTTGGCAAAAGTTCCCGCGCGCAGCTCGCCCATCTCCGAAACGGGATCGGTTCGGGGTGGCTACGTGGCAGGAGAAAGAAAGAAAAGCTCCGAGGGTGTGTTGGTAAAGGAGCCCGAGATTTGCTGGAGGAAACCCAGCGTGCCAGGAAGTGGTGGGAAGGTCTGGCGGGGCTGGTTTCTCTCCGTTCCCATGTCTGGGGGAGGGAGAGCAGCAGTGAGGTGGGTGCTGTGCTGCTGGGGCTCGAGCTGCACCGAGACACGTCGCCCCAAACCGGAGACCTTTGAGGAGCGGCTGCACGGGCAAACGCCGCGGTGATGGGATGGGGAGAGGCAACGGCCGGCCTGAGGGTTTCTGCGTGCTTGGGGCACGGAGCCGTGCTGGAGCGGGCGTTTCGCTGCTCCTTCAGGCGCCCGGTTAACGATGCAATTATTAGTTTGTATAAAAAGCTTTAAGCTTGCCCAAACACTGCAGATCAGCCCATTGTCTGATGTTTTCTGTACGTAGGTCCCTGCAGCCATCCAGGCGCTCTTGCCCACCACTTTGGTGCCCATCTAGACTAGGCATCCTTCAGCCCCGTCCCCAGCCCACCGCCGCCTGCAAAGCCCTGCCCGAGATGCCAACCAGCGTCCCCCGACGCTGCCGGTGAATCTGCCACGACCATGGATTTCCAACTGCTGAGTGCTGCAGCCCGATGTCGCCCGGGTGCTGCTCACAGCCGCTGCGACGGCTCCTGGCGTGGGATGGTCCTCAGTCCTCAGCAGATTCCCAAAGCACAGGGCAAGGGATCTGTCTGGGGCGCGTGGCTGCGGTGTGAAAACCAAAGTGACCTCCTGGCAGGAAGATCTGAGAGGCCAGGCAGAGCGGAGAGGCAGCGAACAGCCTGTTATTCCAGCCGCCTTCCTGCTGTGGCCATCCCGGGACTGTCCCTTCATCTCGCATCCCCTGGCAAGCTTCTTTTGGTCCCTGTCGGACGTCCAGGAGCAGAAGTGCATGTAGTAATTAGCACCAGAGGTGAGCAGAAGCAGCTACGTCTAGGCCCGTGCTTTCCAGTGTTGATGCCGGGCGGTTTGGACCTTGGGACGGGACGCATGTGGTGAAAAATGCAGCGGCTGTTTGGTAGAGGGCTGTCCGTGCGCATGGTCAGCGACCTTCCAGCGCGGCGGTTGTGCCTCAGGTGTTGGGTTTTGGGCACGGACCCTCTGCTAACAGGTGCGGTGGGACGTCGGGACGGTGGGATGTCGGGACGCCACGTTGAAGCTGCTAGAAGGCCGCGTCACTGTTGACTGGACTTCCTCGGATGGGAGGATTTTTCCCTGGGCCGGGCTCTTGGACGTCACCAGGCAAAAAAAGCGTTAATGCCAACTTCTTGCCAACAAACCCCCGTGTTTCCCTCCCTGGGGCTGGCAGACAGTATTCATCGGTTTGGCTGGGCAGCCTCCCGCCCCCCAGCTTCTCATCCCGGTGCCCCTGGGGACACAGGCAGCGAGGCAGTGCAGACACAAGCTATCGCTGGATCGCCGCGTCACCAGACACCCATGCCTGCTTGGTCCCGGCCGAGCGATCGCTGCAAACCCGGGGCCGGGCTCCGTGCACACAGGACGGCCGTGGACGCCACTTTCCAGTCTCGGGCATGGGGAGCGCGGCACTTCCAGAAGACGACTGGTGCTGGCAGCCTCGGGATGGGCTGGGTCGCATCCTGGAACCCCCTCGCATCTCTGTAGGGGCTGCAGAGATTGGCTCTGGCTGGCGCCTACCCTTCAGGCAGCTCGTGTAAGAGTGGACAACGCCCTTCGCCCTCCTAAGATGCAGCCTCCGGCATCACTGGGCGGTCCCAGAGCTGCACCTGAAACTTTTCTAATGGTGGCAGAAAAAAACTTGCACCCACCGCATTGTTTCTTCTGCTGCTTTACTCCCCGGGTCAGACGCCTTGGCGGGCGCTGACCCACAGCTGCTGGTTTCCAGCAGCGGGACCACGTTTTGAAGCAGCACCAGAGGACGCCATCAAATCGTGGCCGGCGTTAGAGCAGCTCCCCCTCATCAAAGCGGTTTTTCTCGCCAGCCGCGTTGCAGAGGAAGGGCTGCGGGGAGCAGCGCTGCAAGCACCAAAGCCCTCTTGCATTTTGGCTGTGCTCTTGGCTGCGCGGCAGAGACGAGAGACCCCGGGCCTGCTGTGTGTAAAGACTTAATTGAACTTTCCAGGCCAGTTAGAGACAAGAAGACATCAAAGGATGAATATTTGGCTGTGAATTGCTCACCGAGCTCCTTTAATTTACGGTACCTTGACTGACCAAGCCACTGCCTGGGGGTGAAGGGCAAGGCGAGCTGCTGCCACAGCCCTGCTGCTCCCTGTACGGAGAAAAGGGCTTTGCTCTGGGGCCACCATCGCTGCCGGGAGGGGGCATGGACCCCTGTGACCTCCGAAACCTTGGGGCCAGAGCCGGGCAGCTGAGGAAGAGCAGACGCACTCGGGGTTCCCTCCTGGCTGTGGGCTCAGGCCCAGCTGCAGCAGCAGCCCTGCGAGGGCTCGTNGCTGACCCACAGCTGCTGGTTTCCAGCAGCGGGACCACGTTTTGAAGCAGCACCAGAGGACGCCATCAAATCGTGGCCGGCGTTAGAGCAGCTCCCCCTCATCAAAGCGGTTTTTCTCGCCAGCCGCGTTGCAGAGGAAGGGCTGCGGGGAGCAGCGCTGCAAGCACCAAAGCCCTCTTGCATTTTGGCTGTGCTCTTGGCTGCGCGGCAGAGACGAGAGACCCCGGGCCTGCTGTGTGTAAAGACTTAATTGAACTTTCCAGGCCAGTTAGAGACAAGAAGACATCAAAGGATGAATATTTGGCTGTGAATTGCTCACCGAGCTCCTTTAATTTACGGTACCTTGACTGACCAAGCCACTGCCTGGGGGTGAAGGGCAAGGCGAGCTGCTGCCACAGCCCTGCTGCTCCCTGTACGGAGAAAAGGGCTTTGCTCTGGGGCCACCATCGCTGCCGGGAGGGGGCATGGACCCCTGTGACCTCCGAAACCTTGGGGCCAGAGCCGGGCAGCTGAGGAAGAGCAGACGCACTCGGGGTTCCCTCCTGGCTGTGGGCTCAGGCCCAGCTGCAGCAGCAGCCCTGCGAGGGCTCGTCCAAGCCACGTGTGAAACCATGGCTTGCCAGAGGGCAGGTGCTGCAGGAAGGGGCTGGTGCTTTGCCACCCAGCGCCTCTCGAATGCTTACCCGGCTCCGTAGGACGTGCTGCGAGGGGGTCTTGATGAGCGATCCAGCCGGCGCGGTCCGTGAGGGACTGCTCTGGGAGGTGCTGTGCCTGGTCCTCCCTCCTGCAGCCCGGTCACCATCCGCACGGCTGCGCTGCTGCTGGGGGCTGCGCCCGTGCGTTTTCTGCTGGGAGAAATAAACCTCGGCATAGATCTCCTGGCAGGAGGATGAAGGGAAGAGCCTGCACAGGGGATGTCCCAAGCACCTTAACCTCGCACCGTGGGCCTGACCACGGACCACAGACTCTACCCCGCTTCCCTGATCAAGCTCCATTTGTGCTTTCTCCCTGGAAGAGGCTGGGTTTGACCAGAGAAAGCGAGCGTTACCTCTACCTGCTGGCAAGGCTGCACCGAAGCCCCCACGGCGCCCACGTCCCACTCAGGAGTGGGTTTGTGCAAAGGCGACGCTGCCGGCGGGCAGGGTCCTCCTCGCAGCACATCTGTCTGGCACGCGCAGGGGTGACGCTGATGGATCTAAACCATCCTGGGGCCTGAGGGTGCCGCGCCGGGACACGGGCCGGGGCACCGGGGCACTGCGTTTGCATCGCTGCTGCGATCAGACAGCCCCTGGCCCAAAGCGACTGCTCCGGGAGCTGCTGGGGCCGGCTGCGGGCAGCTCCTGGAAATTATTCTGGGGCTGGTGGAGAGGCCGTGGCACGGTACCCGCTGCTAACATAGGTGAAGCTGGCAGCACCCTCAGGCAGGGAGGTATTTCCCTCTCCACTTCTGCTCTCAAAACAATTGGGCTCAGTGAGCGGATGCACTTGTTAAAAATACAACACTAAACCCTTGGCGTCGTTTGGCAGCAGCCAAGGGGGGGGGAGCAGGTAGATGCTCCTTCTCCGGGTGGTGATTCACCAGTGCTGCTGAAAGTGGAGCGTCTACAGAGCTCGGCAACAGGATGTGGTGTTGGCCACGGTTGGCAAGCCCCGGCGGAGGCGCCGGATGGCGGCGAGCTGGGTTCGAAACCGAAACGGAACCTTCGTTGCTCGGCCTGCTGCCCCACAACTTCCTTCACAGCATGGCGAAGGAAAACGCGAGCCGCTCACAGCCCTGCCGTCCCTCCGGTGTCAGCGGTGGCCCTCAGGCACGCGTCGGGTGTCCCGCGGATGGCAGCAGGGCATCGTCAGGGCAATGAATGCAATCGCTTTGCCCGAGAAAGGTTCTGGCGTTAGTGGCGGTGGTGAAGGCACTGAGTTTGTGGCATGTGAGGTCTGGGCAAAGATGCTGCGGCGTGATGGCTCTGGCTCTGCCCCTGCCATGTCCTCAGCAATGGGGATGCTGCTCGCTCTTTGCCAAAAGCTGACGAACGGACCCTTGGCTCAACCACAGCCACCACCACGTTAGCTCAGGGTGGGCTGCCTCCCATGCTGCTCCTGATGCTTTTCCTCTTCTTCCACCAGTACCATGGATAAAGGCTGAGGAGCCTTGACTGACCCTGTGAGCCAGCGGGGGACACGGGGCAGTCCATGGGACGGCCGTGCTGCTGCCAACGCAGCGCTCCTCGCCCAGGGATCACCTATGTCACGGGAGGCCTCTGATGGAAGGTGAGTGGTGGTAGGGCAGGCAGGGATCCACCATTTCGGTGGAGTTTTGGATTCAATAACGGGACAACAAGGTGGGGCACCAAGGCATGAGGCTTGACTGCGGTTCCTAGTCCAAGGGCTTGCGGACCACTGTGCTGGCACGGGGGAATGGCTGTCTCCGAAGAGAAATGATCCTGCTCAGACTTTTGGCTCTGCATGGGCTTGGTTTCCCGGAGGAAATGTCATTTCATGATCATGCTCTTCAGTTTCTTTGGCTCCAACTTCGATAGCTGCTGCCTTGACCAAGCAGCTCCTAACAAAACAGCCTGCCACGGCTTTGGGGTGGCGTCACCTCATGGGGGACTTTGGCAGGTCGCTCCGGAGGGCTCTGGTTTACCCCTTGCTACCTTCAGAGTCAGATGGGGTGCTCCATGCTGCCTTTCCCCATCACCCCTGAGCAAGATGCTCAGGGCTCGTTCAAGACCCAACTCTCCTGCTCTCCTCTCCCGCAGAGGCTTGGATCACTCGCTACCGCAAGCAGCTGGTGAGGTCCATCTCACCGCAGTTCCTGGAGGAGATCATCGGCTACCTGCGGAGGCTAGACCTCCTCACGGCGGAGGAGGCCGGCCAGGCGCAGGAGGCGAGCTCTCTGACCGAGCAGGTGAGGGCTGTGGTGGACGTCCTGGCTGGCAAGGGCAGCTACGCCTCCCAGTCCCTGCAGACCTTCATCGAGACCACCAATTCCCAGCTCTACCTCCACATCACTGTCTATGGTAGGCAGTCCGCTTCGGACCCAATGCGGGGTGTCCGCACACAGGTCCTGGCTGTGCGCGCTTGCTGGAGCACCCCAAGATGCGCACAGAGCTGGGCAGCATTGGCAGCTCCCATGGGAGCGTCCGCGCAAGTGACGGTGCCATCTCAGGGTCTCCGCTGGGGAAGGGCACAGCCGGGGGTGACCAGGGCTCTCTGCCAGGTCTAAGGGCCCTTCATCCAGGCCGCTCACTGCCCTCAGCACACCTCTGTGGGCAGCTCGAGGAATCTTTAATGTCCTCGGTGTCCAGCTCACACCAGTGGCTCCCAGCAGCTGGGTTGGGAACAGGGGGACGGCAAGAGGGAGACGGCTGGGCATCCCTGACCCCATCCGTTGGTGGCTGCCCCAACTTGAGGCTCTCCTTGCAACCCTCTTGCCAGGAGGTTTCCCTCCTGGGTGGAAGGTTCCAGCCTTGGTTGGCGTCTGCTCTCAGTCTCTCACAGCACCATCCCTTGCTTGTCCAGCCTTTGCTGGAGGGTTTAAGTACGCTGTATCAGGGCCATGGTACCTGAGCCACATGAGCAGGACAGGTCCAAAGATGGTCACCGGGTTCAACCAAGAGTCCCCCTCGTCAGGCAGGTCCATGGCAACGAGGCAGGGCTGAGGTCAAGCTGGGAAGTCAATCCAGAGGTCAGGATCAGGTCCAGTGAGGGCAACCAGGGTCAGACACGGTCCAGTGGTCACCAGGCAAGTGCAGAGCCAAGATGAAGGCCCAGATCAGCGAGCTCCATAGTGGGCACAGGCACGATGGCGCTGTAGACAAGTGCTCCTGCCACATAGATGAGGCAGGGGCTGAAGGCCCAGGGCTGAGCTTACACGGGGTCCTGGACCTACGGGTGAAGCTCGTCAGGGCCATTTAAGCCCATTAGTGCCCTCGGGGCCCTGCACATACCCTCCTGCCCGGACATGAGGGCTCCGTGCGGTTTCCCCCCTGCGTGGGCATGGCAGAAAAGCGANCCATCTCAGGGTCTCCGCTGGGGAAGGGCACAGCCGGGGGTGACCAGGGCTCTCTGCCAGGTCTAAGGGCCCTTCATCCAGGCCGCTCACTGCCCTCAGCACACCTCTGTGGGCAGCTCGAGGAATCTTTAATGTCCTCGGTGTCCAGCTCACACCAGTGGCTCCCAGCAGCTGGGTTGGGAACAGGGGGACGGCAAGAGGGAGGCGGCTGGGCATCCCTGACCCCATCCGTTGGTGGCTGCCCCAACTTGAGGCTCTCCTTGCAACCCTCTTGCCAGGAGGTTTCCCTCCTGGGTGGAAGGTTCCAGCCTTGGTTGGCGTCTGCTCTCAGTCTCTCACAGCACCATCCCTTGCTTGTCCAGCCTTTGCTGGAGGGTTTAAGTACGCTGTATCAGGGCCATGGTACCTGAGCCACATGAGCAGGACAGGTCCAAAGATGGTCACCGGGTTCAACCAAGAGTCCCCCTCGTCAGGCAGGTCCATGGCAACGAGGCAGGGCTGAGGTCAAGCTGGGAAGTCAATCCAGAGGTCAGGATCAGGTCCAGTGAGGGCAACCAGGGTCAGACACGGTCCAGTGGTCACCAGGCAAGTGCAGAGCCAAGATGAAGGCCCAGATCAGCGAGCTCCATAGTGGGCACAGGCACGATGGCGCTGTAGACAAGTGCTCCTGCCACATAGATGAGGCAGGGGCTGAAGGCCCAGGGCTGAGCTTACACGGGGTCCTGGACCTACGGGTGAAGCTCGTCAGGGCCATTTAAGCCCATTAGTGCCCTCGGGGCCCTGCACATACCCTCCTGCCCGGACATGAGGGCTCCGTGCGGTTTCCCCCCTGCGTGGGCATGGCAGAAAAGCGAAGCAGCATCTCGCATTTGCATTTGTGGTTACCATTGTCCTCCTCGCTCCCTCCCATTTCATTTCTCTCTGTGCAGAACCCATGGTGCAGAAGCACCTGGAGAGCCTCCAAAGCTACTATGGGAACGGCTTGGAGACAGGTCCCCTCGAGCGACTCACGAACCTGCTGCTGGTGGAAGGCTTGACCGATATCCAGCAGAAGGAGCATGACATCCTGCAGATTGAAGCCACCAAAGGCCTACGAAATGTATCCAAGAGCATCCCTCTGGAGAAGCTGTTCCTGCCTCTCTCCAAGGTCAGCATCCCACCTCGGATCTCTGTCACCATCGGAGTGGCCGGGATTGGCAAAAGCACACTGGTGAAGCTGTTCGTCTACACCTGGGCAAAGGGGGAGATCAACAGGGACATCATCTTTGTGCTGCCCCTCAGCTTCCGGGAGCTCAACACCTACGAGAAGCTCTCTGCCGAGAGGCTCATCTGCTCGGCGTTCCCTCACATCACCGAGCCGAACTGCATCTCGGCGGGAGCCGCCAGGACCCTGCTGATCCTCGACGGCTTGGATGAGTTCAAGACTCCGTTGGATTTTTCCAACACGGTAGTATGCACCGATCCCAAAAAGGAGATCCAAGTGGACAACCTGATCACCAACATCATACGTGGCAACCTGCTTCAGGAGGCTTCTGTCTGGGTCACGTCACGGCCAACGGCAGCCAGCCAGATCCCCAGCGGGCTTGTTGACCGGATGACGGAAATCCGAGGTTTTGGAGCTGCAGAGATGAAGGACTTCTTGGACCAGATGTTCCTCGACAACAGAGACCTATCCAGCCAAGTCCTGCATCATATCAGGGCTAACAGGTCGTTACGCGTCATGTGCACCGTTCCCGGCTTTTGCTGGATTTCTGGCTCCTCGATCGGTTATTACCTAAAAAACAGCACCGATCAATCCCAAGAAACAACCACCGTCCCCAAGACCCTGTCAGAAATCTACTCCTATTATTTTAAAATGGCTCTGAGCAGCGACTGGCTGGAGCAGCCAAAAGAAACCCTGAGGATCGAGCAGGCTGTGAGCAACAGCAAGAAGATGGTGGGCAGCCTGGGCAGACTGGCCTTCTACGGGCTGCTCAAAAAGAAATACGTGTTTTACGAGCAGGACATGAAGGCGTACGGCATCGACCTTTCCTTGCTGCAGAGCAGCTTGTGCAGCCGGCTCCTACTCAAAGAAGAGATGCAGTCCTTCACAGCCTACTACTTCTCCCACTTAACCATCCAGGAGTTTCTAGCGGCTATTTATTATTACACGGCTGCGAAGCGGGCAATATTCGACCTCTTCACGGAGAGCGGGATGTCCTGGCCCAAGCTGGGTTTTCTCAGCCACTTCAAGAGTGCTGTTCAGAGGTCGCTGCAGGCAGAGGACAGGCAGCTGGACGTCTTTGTGCGTTTTCTCTCCGGGCTCCTCTCCCCACAGGTGAACAAGCTGCTCTCTGGGTGGCTGCTGGTGAAGGACGAGCACAACAGCTTCAGGAGCCAAGCCATCAGCTTCCTCCAGGGCTGCCTGAACACCGACTACGTCATCTCCTCGCGGACAGTGAACACCATGCACTGCCTGTATGAAATTCAGCACATGGAGATCGCCAAGACTGTGGAGGAAGCAATGAAGAACGAGAGCTTGGCCGGCATGCTTACCCCCGTGAACTGCTCTGCCCTGGCTTATCTCCTGCAGGTCTCTGACGTCTGCACGGAGGAGACGAACCTCTCCAACTGCCTCACCTACAACGTCTGTAAGAGCCTGCTCTCCCAGCTCCTCTTCTGCCACAACCTCAGGTGAGTCCTGGTTGGATCGCTCCGGCAGAAGCAAGCAGGGGTGCTGGGCTGTGACTCAGAATCCCGGGTGTCGATGGGAGACACGGGCCCACCGCCATTGTCCATCAGCGGAGCGCTGCACCGGGGCTGCCGCTGGGCCAGCTCTGCTTCTGTGCTTGAGTTTCGCCACCTGTGATGGGCAGATGTCATGGGAGCGTAGTCCTTCGTGCGCTTCGTTCTCCAAATGCTTGCTTTTGGTCTTTTCTTGTTTCTTCTCCAGGCTGGACAATAACCAGTTTAAGGACAATGTGATGGAGCTGCTGGGCAGCGTGCTGAGTGTGAAGGACTGCCAGATCCAGAAGCTCAGGTAGGACGCGGCCCGGGGCAGACCGGCTGTTCCTGGGGACGCAGAGCGGAGCTGGGGGCACCTCAAACCGGGATGAGGGTTCCCCAGGAACATCTCTCGCACTGGCTCCCCAGGATGCTCGGTGCCCAGGACAGCCCCACACGATCTCCTGCACCCCGAGACGGTGGCCTTACCCGCTGTGTCCTCGCGGTGGCTGGGCAGGCTGTCCTGGGAAGCGCTGCCTCCTCGCTGTTCCTAAAAATCTCTGTAGAAATCCATAGGTTATGCCAACAAACACCTTCCCCAGGTGACAGCTGTCTGCTTCCTCCGAGGCTCCGCATGGAGCATCTGGCACATGGAGGGGACAGGCTCCGAGCCCCGCGCAGCGACATGCCTGGCCCCGGACAGACGAGCCCCCACCTCCCCGCCCTTCGTGGCTGCGTGTAGTGTCCCCCATGCTGCGATCTGAGCTCTCTTTTCACAACACCAATGAATTTTAAGTCTAGAAGCTTGCCCTTCCACCCCGTCCTTGCAGTCCCGTGCCTGCTGTTCACCCCAGGAGAGCAGTCCTCGGAGCATCCACCCCTTCGCATGGCTGCACCGCGAACCAAGCGTTCCCCATGCCTTTCCTCTGCTCACCCGTCCCAGCTGTGTCCCAGGACAAGCCAAGGGCAGCAAAAGCCTCTTTCTCCCCCTGAAAACCACCCAATTTTTCTTTTTCCTGGGCAGCTTGGCAGAAAATCAGATCAGCAACAAGGGAGCCAAAGCGCTGGCCAGGTCACTGATGGTGAACAGGAGCCTGACGGCACTGGAGTAAGTGCTCCCCCTTCACCAGCTCCTGCCACACAGGTGTTCCCCGCCGGCAACTATTCCCTTGGCTGCAGCGGGGCCGGATCCCACCCGGCCTGAGCGAGCTGGGGAGGGTCCCCAGCCCCCAGAGCCGCCACCGCTCAAGGGGTGAACGTAACTCTTGGGAGCTGCCGGCCTGATGTCCCACCCCAGCAGCGCCTGAGATTGCGCCACGTGGAGGCATTTGGCTTAAACCGGGCGCAGGCCGCTGCGGCTTTGCTAACCTTGGCTTTTCTGCCCGTCTCGCCCCAGCCTGCGGAGCAACTCCATCGGCCCCACCGGAGCAAAAGCACTGGCTGATGCGCTGAAAAAAAATCAAGTCCTGCTCTCCCTGAAGTAAGCGTCAACTTCTGCAGCACCGCCGGGAGCAGATCCCCCGGCCAAGCCGCCTCCAGCCCTCCCCTGCCCCATCGAGGTTTTCCCCACCGCGAGGGCCAGCAGCAGGGGAGACCACGGGCACAACCTGGTTCGGTTGTGCCGGGCAGCGAGCACGAGTGCAGCTGGCAGAGGCCCGGTGACCGGGCCGGCCCTGGGCCAGAGACGTCGGGACCCTCCTGCCTCTCAGCTGCAGGAACTGGGGTCCGGGTCCGGGTCCGTCCCTCGCATGGGAGCTCCCAGGCTGCTGGTGCAGGGAAGAGGCATCTCCCATGGGAGAGGAGGGAGGGAGACGCTGGGGAGGGACGCTCGGAGTCCAGACGCCCTTCTCACACCAGGGACAGGCGCAAGCAAACGCCAGGGCAGGTGACCGCCACCGTGCACAGCCCCTCGCCCGCTGCCGTGGCTGCCGTGCACGGCTTCGCTCCTCTCTCCTCACAGCCTGCAGCACAACGCCGTCAAGGAGGATGGTGCCACCTTCCTGGCCGAGGCCCTGTCGACCAACCGCAGCCTGACGACCCTGCAGTGAGTGACCGGGACCTGCTGTCCCCGCTCCCAGCCACGCGGCAGACCGAGGTGCCACCAACGGGGACGTGGCACCCGACACTCACGGGTGCCTTCCTCACCTTTGCAGCTTGCAGAAGAACGCCGTCGGAGCCCACGGTGCCAGGAAAATAGCGGAGGCGCTGAAGCGGAACTACAGCCTGAAGGAGCTGACGTAAGAGCAGCACGAGGCGGGGGGACGATGGCAACGCCAGCGCCACGTTGCCTGGGATCTGCGGGCAGGAGCGATGGGCAGGGGCTGGGCCGAGCGATGCAGGCAGGACGGGCTCTGCCAGCTTTGTCCAAGGAGGCTGGCGTGGGTGGAGGGGGGCGAGGACCGCAGCGCTGCTTTCGGAGCGACCCTGCGGAGATGCTCTCCGTACCTCCGGGGATGCAGTGAGCCACACAAAGAATGGGGAGGCCAAGTCTTCAGCACAGGCAAGCGGCACAGCTCCGGGCCCTGCGGACACGTTAAAAGCTATTTCAGCCCAAAACCAACGTGTGGGAACAGAGGTGGATGTAGGCTGCAAATGAGACCGCAGCAAGTTCGTGCGCGTTGCTGCAGCAGAAGGAGCCCGGGGGAGATGAATCCCTTGCCAGCAGATCTAAGGCGGTTGCAGCGCGGCTGCCAGTAACGCCCGCTTTTCCTCTTGTGCCTCAGACTCTCCAGCAACGCGGTAGGAGACAACGGCTCGGTTGCCTTGGCCGAAGCTCTGAAGGTGAACCACAGCCTGCAAAGCCTCGAGTAAGTGCCCCCTCCACGCCCGGTCTCCTGCTTGCCCAGCAGAGCCCACTCCAGCCTGCTCGCTCCAGCACCACCTCCCACCCTCTCCAGGCTCCCTCCCCTGCCCCCGGAGCCCGCGGTACCACCGCAGATCCTCCCCACGTCTCTCCCACTCCACGTCGCCTGGAGCGGCACGGGGCCACGCGTGCTCCGCGCAGGCTGGAGCGCCACGCGGCAGCCCCAGGCAACGCCACCAGCAGCCAGGCTGGCCCTGCCTTCACCGAGGGAGCACTGAAGGAGTTAATCCTCAACCCCAATGATGACTCTTGTCCTGCTTTTGGAGGATACTAGCAGCTTTGGGTCTTCTCACTCTCTGAAACACGATGGAATTGGCTGACGAGGAAGGCAACAGGCTGGCGCCTGGCAGAGTCAGGGTGGGATGGTGCAGCCTTCGCTCCCTTTGGGAATGGCAGCCGGCGAGGACCATTCCTCCCACCCGGCCGGAGCAGAGGGCCGATGGCTCGTGGGGACAAGCTGCTGTGCCCTAGGTCTGTCACCGGCTTCCCACGGTGTGACAAGGGCCCAAAGAGTGCAGGAACCGATCCCCAGCTGCGCCGGCAGCTGTGGTGACAGCTGGCCAGGGCCACGGCTGCCCCAAAGTGCCGGCAAGCCCCGCCACCTCTGCTCAGTGGGGCCGGTGCTGCCGCGGCGAGCGGGAGACGCTGGTGTTGGCCTGGCTGCTCTCGGAGCTGGGCCTTGAGCCTCCAGTCCCTCCTGGGAGATGTTTGTTCCTCTGAAAATGGCAGACAGGCACTTTTCACCCCGAACACGACCCCGCAGCCTACCCGCCCTGCCAAGACTGGCCCGTCCTCACGCCTTCCCCTTTTGTCTCAGTCTCCAGAGCAACTCCATCAGCAGCACTGGGGTCACCGCGCTGACAGCGGCTCTCTGCTCCAACAAGGGACTCATCAGCCTCAAGTAAGCAACAGTCCCTCCGGCCACCCTGCATCTAGCCTAGCCCAGCAGGTGAACCTGCTGCCAGGGATGCGACAACTTTTCCTTGTGCCTGGTTGTTTCCACAAGTGCCCTGGGGTGCTGAAAGCAGCCTCTGCCCCTCGTCTGGCTGCGAGCGTCTTCTCTCCTTCGTTAGCTTTCTCCCCTTGGGACAGTATGGGTTCAGCCACGTCTGGCAACGAAACCATGGCAGCAGGGACGAGGGGCCGGGAAAAAGCCCCGGTGGCATCGGTGCTCACAGCTGTAGGACGGACAGAGAATGCAGGGAATGAGGATGCAGATGCTGACGGGGATGCAGGGAACGGGGAGGCAGATCAGACAGACTGCCCGTTGCAATAGATGGTCTCAGCCCCAGGACGGCCCTGTCGGGGAGCAGCTGGTGCCCTGCCTCAGCTGCTTCTCCCCAGCCCCGTGTCTTTCCCCAGCCTGCGGGAGAACTCCATCAGCAAGGAGGGGGGCCCCGCCATCGCCCGCGCCCTGCGGGCCAACAGCACCCTCAGGAAGCTGGAGTAAGTCCCGCGGGCCCCAGGAGGGCACCCACGCTGCTGCGCGGTGTCGCTGGAGCTGTCCCAAGCTGTGCGCGTGACTTGTGTCCTCTGTCCCCTGCCTCTAGCTTAGCGGCGAACCTGCTGTACGACGAAGGCGGCAAGGCCATCGCTTTAGCGATGAAAGAGAACCGGGCGCTCACGTCCCTCCAGTGAGTTTCTCCTTGGACCTGGGTGGTCTTGAAGCCCCTTGCGCGGACCTGGGGCAGCGACCCTGCTCCTGGGCCTCAGCCCCTCCAGGCTGTGCGAGTGGGCCGCCCTTCCACGGGACACGTGCCGTGCCACCCCGGATGGACCCGTGGGGTCTTGCATCCCATCCTGCTGGATGGGAACAGATGGGTGCTGAGCCTGCAGGGATCAGGGCGTCCTCGGAGCCCCGGACTTCATCTCCCGTTCTCTCCTGTTTGCAGCTTGCAGTGGAACTTCATCCAGGCAAAAGCTGCCACGGCCCTGGCACAAGCACTACGGTCGAACGGCAGCCTGGCCAGCCTCGAGTAAGTGGGGACATGGGCGGGCAGGTCCTGGGCAGCGTCTTCCTGCTGGGACCTCACGCTGCTCCAGGGCGGGTGGCTTTGCCTGCCGCCTCCTCCACGCACTCCAGTCCATCCCGTGTCCCCATCGCATGCCCCTGGCTGGGGACGCTGTAAGCGCATGGTGGCCTGGGGGTTGCCCCAAGCCGTTTGGGAAAGCCCGGCACGCTGTGCCCTGTGCTCGCTGCCGGTCTCCCTGCTCCTGGGTGCCCTGGGCAGACGCAGCACCTGCACGTCTCAGCTTGCAGGAGAACGCCATCGGAGACGAGGGAATGGCCGCCCTCTCTGCCGCGCTGAAGGTCAACACAACCCTGGCAGATCTCCAGTGAGTATCCAGGCTGCATCGGGGCCCCGGCATCGCAGCCTGTCTAATTAGCTTCCATAATTAGCACACCACAGACACCTCACGACGTCCGCTGAAGGGTCCTTCTTCTCTTGCAGCCTGCAGGTCGCTTCAGTTGGCGCGGCTGGTGCCCAAGCCCTGGCAGAAGCCTTGATGGTCAACAAGAGCCTGCAGATCCTGGAGTAAGTGCTCGGTGGGGTCACCGAGTCCCTGTGGCTGCGACACCGCTCCCTGGGGGTGTCCGAGACCCTGGTCCTTAGCTCAGCACCGCTTCCACCCTTGCATAGTGTCCCACCAGACTTGGCTTGCCTGTCCCTTGGCTCGTTGGTGTGGGGCCATCTTTCCATGTCCTCTTCTCGCCCATGGACAGCATGGGGCCGTCCCGGGCTGTCCTCCCTCACCGCCCGTCTTCCTCCGCAGCTTGCGGGGAAACTCCATTGGCGTGGCGGGGGCCAAGGCGATGGCCAACGCGTTGAAGGTGAACTGCAGTCTCCGCCGGCTCAAGTGAGTACCCTGCTCCCCGGGCGGGAACCAACAAGAGCTTTTGCAGACCTTCCTGGAGGGAGCAGCAAGGGGACGGCCAGGCCAGCAGCTCTCAGTGGGGCAAACCCCTGAGCTGGTGGCTTTTCCCAGTGCCCACGCCACGCATTCCTTCCTGGCGGCCACATCTCCGTGGCCGGTGCTTTCTGACCGTCCTGTCTCCTGCAGCCTGCAGGAAAACTCCCTGGGCATGGATGGAGCCATCTGCATCGCCACCGCTCTGAAGGGCAACCACGGCCTCACCTACGTGAAGTAAGTGGCTGCTGAGCCGGACGGTGAGGCAGGGACGGGGGAGACCACGGGAACCGTCAAGGGACCTTCCCCACCAGTGGCACTGCACATTCCCGGCTGCCCTGCGGGCACCTCCCCAACGGGGCAGGGGGCAAGGGCGCCCTGTGCTCGTCCCGGCGCGACAGCCGCCATCCCCGCACAGCTCCAGGCCCCGCAGCTCCTCTCTGGGAATGCCTCTGGGGCGAAGCACCACCCCAAAAGCCAAATACTCTCCAAAATGTCACAGGGATGGGCTGGCTCAGCCCCTCGAGCTCCACAGGGGCTTTCTCCAGCTTCTCACCTGGATACCCCTGGGCTCTCAAACCCAGAGTGACTGAGGTCCCAGTGAGAGCTCCTGCATGGCGTGGGGAGGGTGCAGATGATGCTGGATGCTGGTGCAAAGCTGGGGAGCATCTCTCATACCCATCACGGATCCTGAACTCTTCTCTTTGCTCCCAGCCTGCAGGGGAACCGCATCGGCCAGTCGGGAGCCAAGATGATCTCGGACGCTATCCGGACCAACTCACCCGACTGCGTCGTGGATGTGTGAGGGTGCCTGGCCGCAGCGAGGAGGCGGCCCGGCGGGCCCCTTCGGCCAGCGTAGGGAGCTGCTCGGCCCTCCGCCCGCCCGCCTCGGGGAGGAGAGCTGCGGCGAAGGAGCTCCCGAGCTCCCCGGCACGGCCCAGGAGGAGCAGGGGCCCCTGGACCAGCAGCGCGGGAGGGTCCAGACTCACTCATCCAGGCCCTGGGGGAGCTTCAAGGAATGGGTGAAATGCAGAAAGCAGGGAGGAGGGGACAGATCCCCCATGCCGGCCCTTCTTGGTTTTGTGGGTGACTCACCTGCCAGTGCCGGCGGCAGCGACCCCTCCCGTGATGTCCGCGGGGTTACGGCGCTGTGCTCAGACCCTGCCCCAAGCCCGGGCGCATCCTGACTGCCGCGGAGCTCCGCTCTCGTCCTGGCCCGAGTCGCTGCAGGCAAACGTTGCGGGGCTGGGCCCCAGCACTCTGCTCCCAGCGCCAGCTCTTCTCCACCTAGTTCTGGCATGGATCCCGGGGGAAGCAGGCGAGACACGGGCAGGATTCACAGCAGCCCCTTCTCACCTAACTACATCCAGCCCCGTCCTGCAGGCGCCCCTTGACATGCTCGAGACAGACGAGAGGTTTGCCACCCCCTCGTTCAGATGAGAGCGGCGCTTTGGGCCGGGACGCTTCAGAGCAGGGTCCCAGGCAGCGGATGCTTGCCGTGGCCTCAGTAACAGCTCGGCGTTGGCTGAGCGCAACTGAAGCGTTTGTTAGTCCTGTTCTCCATCAAAACCCCTCGGAAGAGTCAGGCATCCCAAGGTATAGGAGCGGAACCATCTCAAAAGACCTTGGGAAATAAAGAGCCCTCAGGATAACGCGAGGGTGTTTGCGAGAGCGCAGCGCTGCACAAGGACGGGCCACCCCCAGCGCGTGCGTCTCGTGCCGCACCGGGACGGCCTTATTGCAAAGCTCTGCATCCCGAGTACAGGCTGGACTTCTTGGGTCTCTTCCCGACGCCCCAGCTGCAGGCAGGGCCCTGCCCTAGCAGGTCGCCTTTTGGGCAGGCAGCTGCTGGAAGCAGAGGAGCCAGGTGATGCCGTCGTGTGCACGGCAGAGAGCCAGCAACGCTCCAGCAGGTGCCAGGTTTGCAGTGGAGCAGTAGCCAAACCATGCAACCCCCACAGAGCCCCCTCCAGCCGCTGCCCCTCTGCCCGCGCCCCCAGGCAGAGCCCACCCTGAGCCACGCTGCTGCTGCACGGAGGGCAGCGAGCGACTGCTTCAGGGACCTCCGTGGGCTGATGCCGGGGAAGGGCTGGGCTCACTGTGCGATGTGTACATACTCGGAAATAAATTGGTTCCTAGCTGAGAAGATGCCTCGCGCTGCCTTCTCGTCTCAGTTGCGGATCGTTACGTGTGATGCTCAGGGTGCGCTGTGCTCCCTGCCCCGGCTGCAGCCCCCACACCCTGTACTGGGGGGACAGAAGGGCTCAGGGCTTTTCCATGAGGCGTCAGGGGCTGGCGCACGCTCTCCAACAGGATACGGTGACGCTGAGCACATCACTGCACCCACGTACTGCCCGTTACGACACAAAAACTGCGCCATATTTACCAGTAAACTTTTGTCCCGTCTTGCTGTGACATTTCAAGCTCTGAGCTCTGCTGGCAGGGAACTGCCTTGGGTGTGAAGGTTCCGCCCCTGGGGCCAGAGACACAGAGAGATGAAAAAGCTCTTGGTTTTTCAAGTAACTCACGTGTAGTCCTTCCTTCAGCACGGTAGCGGAGGGGTTGGACCGGACTCCAGACTTCAGATGGTGGGGGGGAGCAAAGCACTTTGCTGGTGTAACAAAAGGGAAGGGCAGGAGAACAGCCCGGGCTCTCACCTGCCCTGACGACCACACACCAAAACGAACTCTTCTACTCAAGCGCCGATTCCTGCTCCCACGAAGACAAACCGTGGCGCTAAAGCAGAGCTAGAAGAAAAGAGGCGACACACTCGACAAACTCCAGCTTCTGCGCTCACCTGAACGCACTTTCACCGACGGCGTCACTACAACTCGAACAAAAGCCCAACTCTTGGCCCGTTCGAGCCCCTAAATCCCAGCCCGCCCCAGAAGCCCCAGTATAATTAAAGGGCTAATTTCAGACGCGTTTAGTTACAGCGCCGTCTCGCGTGGCCGCTCACAGAAGGCTCAAGCACAGCCCACTGCAGTTTGAGCACAATTCCCGCCGACACAGCTGAAATACCACGAGCCGCCGCACCGAGGGCGGTATTTGGGAGCCCTTCGCTAGCTTCCCTCTCCCTCAGTGCGACGGGTGCTGCTCTTTGTGGAGGCAAGGCCCTGATTAAGCAAAGGACTTAAAAATTTAAAATCAGTTTCAGTGTGCTCCCAGAGCAGCTTTTAATCCAGTTTTATTAAGCCCCCAAAATCTGTTTGGACATACACAAACGCGGGGAAATGAAGTGCACGGTGCCCACTGGAGTGCGACTTCCGGCACTGCAGCGCGTGAGCACCAGTTCTAATGCAATCATGGAAATAACCGCACTCCTCATTACTGCGGTTCTCATTACGGATAAACTGCTCACGCTTTAAGAGTCACAAGAGAGGCGATCCAAGTTTAATTTTTGACTTTAATGAACATCAATTACTGATGCCTGAATTCACGCTGACAAGTGCTTTTCACGTGGCAGGATACGAGCTCCTGGCCTGCGTGCTCCCCAAAGTTTGTATTCCCAGATGCCTCCTGGTCCTGCCACTGAAGGGTCAGAAGTCATTATCACTTTCTTCCAGCGGCTCTGGCTTCTTTGCTCGGTGACTGGATTTGCTCAGGGAGATTTCCACGCTGTCATCTTCCATATCATCCTCCTCCTCATCTTCATCTTCATCCAGGTCAATCTCACTATCCCCCGAGTCCTCCTGCGGGAAAGCAAACAGGGTTCACGACCAGTTCAGTTCTCAGATGGCAAGACATCTCCGCCAGCTCAAAAGTAAAGGCTGGCACCGCTGGCTGACGTTGCGTTGCTTCCTCCCCCGCACTCCGTGCGGTCGCACGCCCGGGCGCGATGGGGAAGGCCGTTTGTCTGGACTGGTATGGATCCAGATCGGGACTTGCTGTGGGCAGCAGCAGCAGATTCTGCAAGAGGTTTTGTTTCAGTTTAGGCTGCTGTGCTGCTGACCTTTCAAACCAAAAAGCCAGAGCTGAGCTGCCTCTGGGAGCTAACGGCCCACGTGGGTTCCACCACGGACTCCCCACTTCGCTAGACGGTGGCGGCTCCATTCAATTTATTGCAAACCTCCTGCCCCACTTCACGGGGCTGACAAAAATGAAGTCCCTGACTTCTGCTGAATCTGTGGCATTAAAAACCTCCCAGGGTGTTTAACTTTAAAGTGATACCTATTGCGAGACCGAAGAATCAAGGTGCAGTGGAAGAACATTAACTGCAGGAGAGAAACCCACCTGTGCCTTGGTGATGAACTTGCGCGCGCCCGGCCGTGCTGGGGCAGGTCTCCCCTTGGAGAACCAGAGCGGAAAGAACAGGAGAGGCAGAGCAGGAAAACAAAAAGTATGAGAACACAAAGCAAAACAGAAAGCAACCAAAATGGGAGCAGGGGAGAAGGCAGCAAAGCCAGGTGCAGCTCAGCTCGTCTCAACTCCGTAACCCGATTAACTCTTTGAGGGTTCCAAACCAGCCTCACTAGTTTCCTTCCCTGATCTCAGAAACAGATGCCTGCACGGGTCCCTAAGCAAGCCTCTCGGCTTTGGTGCCTGCGGCGGCGCTGTACTGAGGGCAGAGCCATGAGACCGCTGAAGCGGCAGCAGCTGAGGGCAATAAGAGGCTGAAGGCCTTGGCTTTCCGCTCCTGGGTATGCTGGGGCTGTGCCGACAGGGAGACACGCGAGAAAGCTGTGAACAGGGAATCCCAAAGGGAAGAGAAATTGCAGAGGACAACTATGCACATCTGGCAAGAACACGGTCAAGGACCGTCAGGCAGCACGGCGACAAAGGCCACACCTTGCACTGACACTCCCGGCCCTACCCACAAACGGGTCTGAATGCCAAGGGCATAAATCATTCCTCAGAAGGCAAGAAACAGCCCTAGCCACAGCAGTCTGGCAGAAGCAAACAGCAGAGCAAGTTCCTTTCCGGAGACAAGGTGAGGAAGGGCGGAAGGAAGGGCAGCTCTCCCCTCGCTAGCAAGAGGCTTAGCTCCCGTACCGGTATTGTGCCTCCACATCTCTGCAACGGACACTTAGTAGCAGCGGTATCTTCTCTCTTCTGGCCCTGCCTGCAGGAGAAATAGCCTGCCCAGCACCCCGCACGGCTAATCTGGCGGCGTCAGGCAGCCACGGCAANCGGGCGCGATGGGGAAGGCCGTTTGTCTGGACTGGTATGGATCCAGATCGGGACTTGCTGTGGGCAGCAGCAGCAGATTCTGCAAGNTCTCCCCTCGCTAGCAAGAGGCTTAGCTCCCGTACCGGTATTGTGCCTCCACATCTCTGCAACGGACACTTAGTAGCAGCGGTATCTTCTCTCTTCTGGCCCTGCCTGCAGGAGAAATAGCCTGCCCAGCGCCCCACACGGCTAATCTGGCGGCGTCAGGCAGCCACAGCAAACGGCTTTTGTACGTGGTACGAACGTCGGGAGTTTCCAACCGTTCCTATGTTCTGCAGAGGTGCGTCCCCCACCTGCTTCCCTCCCCTTTCAAACCTTCTCCTTGGGGCCCTGGAGTCGTGCTAGCCCTCGACTTGCCCGTTAACCTCCGCTTCCTGACCCAAGCCAGCCTGCTCCCCCAGGGTCTGGCGTCTGTACTGGGCTTTCTCAAACAGCAAGTTCTCTGTTTCACAGTGGCTTGATTTCTACGCCACGAAGGCAGCGTAGAAAGGCAGGGCAGTACTAGAGAGGCGGATATCCCCCAGCAGCGCAGGGCTTCTCGCCGGGCGCACAGAATACGTCTGAACTACAAAAGGAAGGCTACATCTACGCTAGGAAATTATTCGGCAGCACAGGTTCAAATCACCATAATTTTGAAGTGTTTGCACCACTTCCTAGCACACTTTTGGCCTGTGCCAACTACGCGCTCTCCAAAACAATATTCCAGCATCAGCCGGGGAACCGGACGTCTCCACACGGCTCCTGGCGGGCAGCCGGGATGCCAGCACCTTTTTGGGATGACTGCACGGAGGCGAACCGTATCGCAGCAGCTGGCTTCAGCCTCCTAGTACAGATACAGCCACTCACGAGTGCCCAGAGGCAGAAAAAGACTGCCCGTACGCCAACGGCTGACCACAGCAGCCAGAACGAGCGCCTGCCGTGCAAACCTGCGTGTACCTGTTCAGCCACCGTTCGCTGTAACCAGGCGCAAAGCCAGCAGCCGTGGCATAGCTTTACCCGCAAGGTGGGGATCCCAAGGGCACAGCTGGCAGTTCAGCTCTCAGCCCTGTCCCGCCAGCCGGCAGACTGATGCTGTGCGTTAGTACAGGCCGCTCGGAGGGCTCCAAGGAACGTCATTTTAGATCCGCGCATCTAGCTTCCCCTATGCCGCACCGATCCCCCCTTCCCAGCGCTTTGCACCAACAGCTCAACAAAACGGCGCTCCTGCAGCCTGCCTGCTGCTGGGTAGGCACGGCAGGCCGAGGTTAGCCAGTGCACAGAGACGAGGAGCAAAAGCTACGCAGAAGAGAGAGCAGTCAGCTGGAGGAAAGGAGCGGAAAGGCAGGCCTGGGGCACGAAGGTTCAGCAGGTACAGGGTGTTCCCTGGCTGAGGAGAGGCTGTCCTTCTACAGCACCGTCAGAGAAGCTCTCCAGGCACGTGGCATGGTTACTCACGTCTTCCTCCGTGTCTCCACCTTGCATTGTCCCAACGATCCGTGCGCCACCTCTTCCTGCAAGAGCAAAGAGAATCACCACAAAGTCCGGCTCAAGGTTAACACCAAGGAAGACTGAAGGGATTTACCTTTCAGAGGACTAAGAAAACGGCAGTGACAGGGCGAGATCCCAGTGCACGTAAAGTCACCCCCCTTGTTAAGCCTCAGAGCTCAGGAGAAGGTAGAAGAGGGTAACGCTGATACCGATTCCAATCAGATGGTATTTCCAGAGCTACCTTATGCCGGTCTGACAGTTCTGACAGCACGAGAGGCAATTACACACTAAGAAACGGGAAATTCTATCTGAACACAAGAAACCGCTCTTTTTTTTTCTACTGTGAGGGTGGTCAGACGCTGGGACAGGGTTGCCAAGACAAGCTGTGGAGACTCCACCCGTGGAGATGTTAAAACCCCAGCCGGATGCAGCCCTGGGTAACCTGCTCTAGCTGATCCTGTTTGAGCAGAGGGGTCGGACCAGATCACCTTGAGAGGCTCCTTCCAACCTAGACACCTCTGAACTGGCATATTCCTTCCTCCGCTTCGGTGCACGGAGACCAAAAGGCCGTCCTTTCCACGCGGTAAGCCTTCTGTCCACTACGCTCGGATCCTTTCTGCTATTCCAGCAGGGACTGACAGCTCGCAGGAATCCCAGGCAGCGCCAAGGCAAGCCTCGACAGCTCCTCCTTGGGAGTTGGGTAACTCTGAAGAGGCAGGTGGAGGTCTCGGGGTTGTCGGGAGTTCTCTGGAAAGGGAGAACACGCTCGCGCCTTGCTTTGTTACTCTTGGCTATGTAGAGGCCGTGCGAAATGGGGAAGACGCTAGCATGGTCTCCTTCGCTAGAAGGGAGCCCGGAACGCGTAGGGGATGGGTACAGCAGAGGTGTGACCGGGGAAATGCTGCGTGTGGGCTGACTGGGGGACTCAGCCCTGCCTCCTGCAGCGGCCAGACATCACTCAGCGCCGACCGGGTGCCTGGTGAACGGTGCTGCGGTGACCACCGCGTTTCGCCATCCGCCTGCCTCCTGTCATCACAAGTTTTCTCTGTGCCAAATAGGGATTTTTCCAATCTGGACAAAATCTATTTGATTACTTTTAGGATGAAAACAAAGCAACTTTAAAACACATCCTGTCAAATCTCTTCTGTGCCTCCCGCAGCACAAAAGAGTCAAGTCCCTTTCATCCCCTTTGCAGACCGATTTGGGTTTGTTGTAGCAAAAGCCTGGCTAACCAGAACTCACCAAAACCCCCGTGCTGCGCCAAGGCAGATAAATTAAAGGATCTTACGACTTTCAATAAGAAGTGGTGTCCTCCATCTGTCCGGTTGCTAGTACCACAGGCAGTAGAGATGGAATTATAAGAAGATTCCTGGACGGAGGATCTCTCTTCAAGCTTTAGCCACTTGCTCTAATACGCGCTAGACCAAACTGTGTAAATTTGGAGACGATTTCAACGGACATCATTAGACGACCACAGAACCACACTTTTGCCCAGCCTACAGATGGCTCCAAGAGTTCACCTGCGATTTTGCTACGTAGAAGGCTCAGCATACAGTGTTAGATGATAGGGGATTACTACCTCAAAGGAGAAAGCAGCAGAGTCCTCCTAAAATCTACTGATAAGACAACACCGAGAGAGATCCTGAATGCAAAAGCAAATCAGCTGTCACAGAAGGAGAGCTGATGAAATAGGACCGTTCAAAAATGCCAAGGGAAGAGCTTAGAGAATGCTAACAGAAGGCCTGCGGGGTGCCGGACGCTGCTCTTCCATCAGTGGAAACGGTAAGAACATCTTATGGGCATCCAACCGCCCACGTTCGGAGAAAGACGAGAGTCGGGCACTGCCCACACTTCGATCCCTACATCGGCTTAAGCCAGGGGCGCTGAACTCCCTGAGCTAGTGACCGGGGGACCAGCAGTGCTGGGTGCACCGTGCCGTAGGCTAAAGAGGGCAGAAAGCGGATTTTCCGCATTGGTAGAAGAGCTGCCGTGACAAAGGCGGGAGCGTTATTTTAACTTTCAGATCGTAAAAGCCCAGGTTTCCGCGTGTGGGAGCAAGGAGGGCAGATGGCTGTGGTGCATTTCTGTCTGTCCCGGGGGGAGGCAGGAAACGGAGGAGCCGGACTGGGAGAGCTGGCAGGTACGGGGGTGTTTGTCACTTGAAATTTCCTGGGTTCGATTTAGCTGGGCTCAGCTTGCTGCGGCATTAGCACCGCGCCACTCTGGCCCCAGAGGCTCACGCAGCTTCCAAGCAGGTGACAGCCTGTTATGTTTACTTACAGATTATGTGAATTGAGCCGGGACAGGCTGTACGAAGTGGTAATTAGGTAAAATGTTAGTAATGAATAGACTGTAATTCACTGCACCTCTGGATTCAAATCTAATCTCCGTGCATCGCCACGGTTTATAGCCACTGAGCCATCAAAGACCAGAAGAGAACGTGCATCCTCGATTTTAAGCCCGTGAGCACTTGCCATTTTTCCTCCACGTGTGATGCTTGCCATCGTACCAAGCCACGCAGCTGCCTACAATGGATCCACACGACCAGAATGATTTAAACCTTCGTACCCAGCAGCGGGTACAGGTTAACCCTGTGCCTGACAGCCAGAAGCAACACTTAACCTGGGAGGTCAGGACAATCAGCGACGAGGGGAAGGAAGATTTGCAGCTGAAACATTTTGCTCCCGGTTTGGAGATCTGCGGTCAGTCTTTGTGAATGCAAAGTCACAGCGTGAGCACAGATGAGACGCCTCCCTTCCCTCCGCGCACAGAAAAGGGCATAAATCTTTGGCGCGATCTTTCTGACCTGCACGCCCTTTGGGCACTGCGTTCCTAACTGTGAGCGTAGCACAAGGCCCTGACCTCAGCGACATTTTCTAGGCGTTGCCAAAGTACAACCATTAATTAAGCACACTACAGCTGCTGCCCCCTCTCCTCCTCCTCCACAGAGTCCAGCGTCGCAACGGCCATAGTACGGGCTGAGAGCGGACGGAAACACCTCCTCCCTCCCGGGGAGCCCTTTGCCGACACAAAGCATACAGCCAAAGACAGCTCTGTCGGAAGCGGACGCCGAGACGGCGGGAGGAAGCTCTATTTCCATTTAAGACAAATTCATTCCTGCGAATTCCAAACCGCGGCCCCTTTTCGGTGTTCCCAAACACACTCGATTGCCCCCCTTTCCCCAGCTATATCAGCCTGGTAATATTGTCCAGCTGCTGCTGTATCAGGAAACTAAAGACTTCGCAGACTTTTGTGCAGGGGACGGGAATCTGCAGAGATGCTCACAGAAATCCATGAAAATGAGAACAGCAGTTGTATCGGCTTTCTCCCTCCCCAGATTAGTTTCCTCCAAGTGCTGGCAGTCGGACAGTGGCTCAAACACTTCGTGCTGACTTGTGTTTTCCCCTCCTGCTTGACCTGAAGAGGCAAGGAAGAGACTAATCTGACCGTCCAAACTTATTTTATAAGGTTTACAATTAGAGCGTGGTTTGCTTTACCAGAAAAGTATATTGGCGCCAGGAGCACAGTGACAAGGACCCGCTGCGTGCCACGCGTGCAAAGCCCCAGTCGCGATAAAACTGCACTTTTGTGAAGTTCACAAGGAAGGATTGTATTTTGAAGAGTTCATGCAGAGCAACACCAGTTTGGTGGAGTCCTCGGAAGTGCTCTGAGAGCAGGTGCATTTGTGAAGTTCTCCCCCTTGACTTCACCCATCATCAAACAGCTGGAGATTCAAATCCTGCTAACGCACAGCCAGGCGCCTTCCCGCCAGACCCATTCTTTACGCCTCAGCCTTCTCCCTCTGCCACCACCACGGCACACGCGAAATCCAGACTCATGAATGATGCCCAGACAACTACAGCGGGCTTCGGCATGTTTTTCTTGTCAAGACTCATTTCTACAACAGAGAAGAATGCAACATTCTGAGAAAATCTGCAGATTTGTTATCATCCTGTATTCGTAAAGATAAATGCGCTTGTTACGTTTCTTGGTCTTGGACTCAGAGGTGTAATTTCCTTTAGGAACCAGAGAGAAGGGAAGAAATACTCCAGTTGTTTAACGCGCTTTTTAAAAAAATCAGGCAGGCGACAGCCACAGGAACTCAGGGTGAACAAGACATCCAGCAAGCAGGCGGCAGCTGTTGCGCGCTCCCAACTGAACCCTCCACTCCCCTGCACATGGATGGCACGTCTGTGGCCTCTACGCGCCTGGGGAGGTCAGAGGGAAGGACAACATTCTGGACATTCAGTAGCAGAAGTCTGAACGTGGTCCTGAGCTGGAAAGCCAATTGGCACAAGCAGAGTCTGACTGTTTCCACTGCGATCAGGACTTGCCTACTTTTCAGCTTGCATGCTATATGGAGGGATTTGGAAACAGGACTACGTAGGCTCTCCTGGGAAGAGTTCTTGCTACTATGCCAAAGCTTCAATTCCCTCCACAGGACTGAAAAAATGAGGGCTAATTCAGCCTCCGCAAGCTTCCCCCAGCACGCAGCGTACCCCTGTCCCTTCCCCTGCGTCTGCTGGCCAGCTCCTACTTAATAATCACAAGCTCAAGCTTAAAAAGAAAACTGAGACAGGGAGGCTAAACATCGCCGTCATCTCAAAACACGGAGAACCTGCCACAAAAGCATCATCAGCATGCTTCGGGTATGTGCTGCTCTGCGTGCACTGCCTCTGTCAGATGCATCTGCACAGGACTGGGGATCCCCCCGGCCTGGCTACGGCACGGGAACCGCTGGCGCTGGCAAGCCAGCCCATGTCCACAGAGACGTGGGACCCCACTCCCTCTGAACTCGCCTCCGGTTTCATCGTCACCTGTTCGGCTCCGCTTCTTCCAGTGAGGTCCACTTTGCTTTTTTAATAAAACCCCTTTATTCTCAACTGCTGCATCCAGACACATATTTCTTCTTGCTGTGCTAGCGCAGGTTTTCACAGGCAAAGATTTTATCCGTTCGGTAGCAGGTACACTCGCTAACCTGGCTGCCAGCACATCGGTACCACACTGATCCTCTGGGTGAGTTCCGCAAAGGTAAGAGGCTCCAAGAGAGCTCTTTGGACTGAGTGCTTGCTGAAAAACAAGAGTTTTATAAAGCCGTCTTCTTACAATAAAGACCAAATGAGGCTGAAGTTGTTACTGTCTCCGTAGTGAAACGGCCTCTGTCGTCCGAACAACACACAACCGCCCCTGAACACCAACGTTACAAAAGGAAAGAGAAGAGCTAAAGCATTCAGCTAACTGGTTTACAGGAGCTGAAAGATCCTGGCCGTGTGGAATAGAGGGCGATTTACTACAGACAGGCGCAGCTCCACAGTTCTGCAAGCGTGGATCGTTTCTGCTTCATTCAGTAGCATTTCCACCGCCTGTCTTGCTGCAAGCAGAGCGTGTGCCCGTCTGCCACGGCCGACCCCATCAGCCGGTGCTGCCACTGGGGAGAGGAAAGGTCCTCGGTTTGCTTACGATGCCAAAATGCATTTCGGAGCTCTGGTCCAGATGAGACTGCACAGACGCACCTGCTCACGTAATCACAACATCACTTCAAAATCTGCCGCTTTCGGTAGCGCAGATGAGGAAGATCCGCTTCAGTTCAAGGGGAGACAGGACAGGTTCTTAGGAAAAAAAATAATCTACTGAGGGTTAGACTAAATTAGCGGAAACCACATCGGCTCAGGAAAGCCTGACGGGGGCTGAAACAGTTTGAGAGCAGGAGCGAACCCGAGGGACGTTCCTACACTCTTCCCCAGGCTTTTTCTTTCAGCCAGCGCTGGAGGCAGGAGACCAGGCTCCAGGGACCTTACGCCCGACCCGGCAGGGCAGCGTCTGCATTCCTAGGACAAGGCTTTGCATTCTCTACCCCGATGCCCGCCCCGTCCGCACGTGAACGACCACCCTGCTGCAAACTGCTGGGTTACGGCCCGCTTCGCGCAAGAGGTTTCTCTGCGCTGCAGACTGTTAAGATCTTCAGCATTGCAAGAACTTCCTTTTCTCTGGCTCTCGGACGAAACAAGAGCCTTATTCCAAACGCCGTCACTGCCTCACGGTTTGACCCTCAGGGAAGGCCGTGCATCTGTTTTACTTGTGTAACAGCCTCGCTTGTCTCTTGCCAGACAGAATAAAAACGGAGGTGAGTTTTTATTCACGTTGACAATGTTAAACTGAGAAGCAACAGACGATGAATCCACGTATTCTCTAAGTTACAGAAGCAAATCATTAGCGACACACGGATCCGTTAGCATAAGCCCCATCGAGGAGGAGACTTGCCTGCAACTGCGATCGCAAAGCAGGCTGTAGTTTCGCACGCGCGGTAAGCCCGCAGCTGCCAGCTTGGCGACTCTTCTGCCAGCCAGTTATCCTCAACCCCCACGCCTGCTTCCTCCGCGGGCAGAAACTTTCCTGGCTTCCTAAAGCTGGGTTTGCTGCATTGTTGAAGCAGAAGCGTTGAACTCAACGGAGGTACAAGCTCCATAGCGCATTACAGCGTCCTTAACCTGCCACTGCCTGTTCCTCTTTGGACACGCGGAGTAAGGCTTTGATTTTCGCTCTGTGCCACAGGAGCTGGCAGCTTGTCGTGCCTCCCCCAGCTAACACTCTTTTCTGCTCCACGGGAGACTAAATCCTATACCTTCAAGTCTTTTAATTGATTAAAAGAATAAAACCAGGAGCAATATTGTCAAAGCTGCACTTAGTTGGAACTTTGCTGCATCTAGACAAACCTGTGGAAAGGACCCTTGAGGGTGAAGGAGTGTTGATTTTTCTCAGTTATACCAAGTGGCTTAAGAAGAGAGATTACCTCTCCCTGAGAGTCTCGCCTCTATAATGGCAAAACACCCTGCAATACCTCCCCACCGCTACAGACAGAGGCAGGAAGTTTTATCTTACAATACTAATAACCTGGAAATTAGAGACGAAAAACTGAATCGCAGCAGCTACAGGAACCGACCACAACGGACCATTTCGCCTCAGTTTGAGAGCAAATACGGCTCAGAAGCAGCATCGTGTAAGGAGACGCAACGTTTCAAAAGGAAGTGATTGAAATCTCTTGAATTGAGTCAAGGAAAAAAGCAGAAATTAATAGAAATAATGTTCTTGTCATGCTGCCTTAATAATAAAGTACATTTTAAATGCAAGCTACCCGTGCTGAAGTACACGTACAGATTCTTGGTGTGTTGAACGACAAATAGCCAGGGAATGTTCAGGCCTGATTTTCTCAAGAAGCTGACGCACCTGACATTAATCTCAGGTCTTGACACGTCTCCAGCACTTCAGTTGGTGAGGGTCACGCGGTCACACATAGAACCTCACAGCGGCTGAGGGATCTGGACCAAAGGGGCCCATTTACACAGACGGAGAGGTGCGGATCTGAGCCTGTTCTCAAGGCCAGGACTGCTTGTCACGGAAGCGTGCACTCTGCATCATGCTGGAGCTCCCGCAGGAACGCTTTGGCCTGACCGATGCGCCTTGACACAGTCCAAGCTTTTGTCCTGTGTTCTGGGCAGACAAGAACAGGCAGGACTGAGCAAGCCCACTCGAACACCAGCAGCAGAGCTATCCCAAGGTTGAGTTTTCCTTAACAAAAGAGGTAGACATTTTGAACCAAAGCCAGCGGTACGGACACAGGGCCCGCTGTTAATCTCACAGCGCAGCTACAGCTAGAGCGACTGGATGACTTGCCCAAGATGGTGATGAGCAACCTCAGCAAAGCAGAAAAGCGAGCCAACAATCCTCCCCTTAGGAGTCTAACAACGCTTGCGTCCATCTCTGCCAGCACCGCTTGCACTGGAGCACTGCGGGCTGAAGCGCTGCGGGTTAGAATGGGGGAAACACAACCTTACTCCTTCTGGAGGACCTGTAGGAAAGGCATCTCAGGCACCATTTAACATACCTGGAGCTGCTTCGGTAGCTCACGGCAGGTGAGGGCCAAAAAGAGGACAGAGAGCTAACGGAGGCTTGCAGCTCACACAGAGAGAGGGAGAGCAAAGACTGGCACGGCAACCGTGCAGTCCGCAACAGCGTGCTCAGAGTAGGCAAAAGTCAGAGGATAATTATCTGCCAGAAGTAGTTTACTAAACACTAGGAAGAGATTTACACAAGCATAGAAAGCAATCCAAACAGCACGGCAGAGAAAACATCTCAGGGGATCTGAACCGCTTGCTAAGCCTGACAAGGTAATGCTGAGTCTCCAGTAAGTGTAATTAATGAGAGCAAAGCTGCTCCTAGAAAAAAATTCTACTTGCAACAAAATCTACAACTTCTGTATCAAAGCTTTTTGCTCCTCAAGCTGATATTAAGAGCTGACTCCGGCCGCAGCCAGTACCCATCTCACCGGGTTATTCTCTCCTCTGAGATGAGGCACACGCACAGTTCCATGGTCACCTCCAAAGCTCCAAAACCTGCGTACAAACCTTTCCTCGAGAATCACGCACTGCTAACAAGAACGCCAAGAACTCCCCTGATTTTCTGGTTTCATTTTGTGCGCCTATAGACTAAGCAGAACGTTTCTTTTTGCACCTAAGTGAAACACAGCCCGTCACACAGTCATTTCTCCGAGTTGCTTCTGAGGAGGGCTCTGGTGGGATCAGGAGCCGGGGGCTGCAGTTCCACTCCCCAGAAACTGCAGCAGAAGGCAGACGTCCTTCCCGGAAAGAAGTAACTCAGGTGTGGTGCACCCGTGACTGTGTCAGCGCAGGTGGCTTTACGGACTCGCTACAGTTCTTTTGTTGAAGAAGACCCTACTAGAACGAGTGGCAGCAGCTAAGGGGAAATAAATGCTTTGCAGGGAGAAATAGTATCGCTTTTCTAAGGCTTTGTTTAAAGCTACTTCAGAATCTGCAAGGCAATAGCAAGGACGGATTTTCCTCACATGGTACTTTCTTCAGTATATGATCCTTAATTTGCTCCCCTGGAAGCACTATGTTTTTTCCACGAGAGACTATCACAGAATCACAGACAGGCAGGGCCCTCTGGAGATCCCCCAGCCCCCCCAAACCCCCCAAAGCAGGTGCCCCCAGCGCAGGGGCACAGGGACGCAGCCAGGCGGGGTTGAATCTCTCCGCACAAGGAGACTCCACAGCCTCCCTGGGCAGCCTGGGCCAGGGCTCGGGCACCCTCACGGCAAA